>LR738714.1:657824750-657885518 GCA_902687465.1 Secale cereale
CCCCTGTCACCATGGATCCATTGTACGCATAGCCACCGTTGTCCTCACGCCTAGCCGTCGTGTCCAGCCGCTCCGCAGTGCTCGACTACGCCCTCTACGCCAAGGAACGCGACCTGGGAGCCATCAACACGTCGGGATCGAGTCGTTTTCCTCCTCTGCATCGCCGTCACCGTCGCCGGAAACCGTCGCCCTCGAGCCCTCCCCGAGCCCGCGGCGCACATCTACAGGGCCTCTGTGAGCTCCTAGTAACTTCCCGCCCCCCATTTTCCCCATCGGATCCACCGTCGTAGCGTCGTCGTGTCACACCATGAATCGGCCGTCATGGACAGGAGCTCGGCTCCCTCACCGCGCGCCCTTGGCCGCGTCCCTATGCTGCCTGCTCGCGCACGCGCCACGCCCGTTGCCTCGTTGTTGCTACTGCCGCGCTGCTCTGCTGCTCGCCGGCGGCGCTGCTGCTCCGCTCGGGCCGCCCCCTTGCACCCGCCGCAGCGCCTCCCGCCGACCCCGCGTGCCCGCGCCGCTGCAGCCGCCGCCGTCGTATCCTTACTCGAGCTCAACTCCGCCGTCGCGCTGCCGTCCGCCACGGTCGGAGCTCCACCTCCGCGAACCCATGGCGCCGCCCGCCGCAACTGGCCGCATCGTGGCTGCGTCCCTAGCGCCGTCGCCCGCCTAGCGTCGCCGCCCGCGCTTGCCGCGCGCCGGCCGCGTCCCGAACCCCCCTACCCGCGCCTGGGGACAGGCTCGCCGCCGGCCACCTCCCCTCCACTCCGGCCAGCACCACGCTGCCTCTGCCTTCGGCCGCGGCTCGGGCATGGCAGCCGGCGGCTGTGCCTCCTCTATTGAACTTAACGGGTTAGTTTGGGGAACTAACCCCGCTACCCAAACCCGTTGGCCCAGCCCCCTGTTTAAAAAAAAAGAAGTTAAAAAAAATAGATATAAAAATAATTAATAATAAATTAATTTGTTAACTTAATTAAAAGGTTTAGTTAAACAAATTAATTTGGTTAACTGTTAAGCAGTCAATGACAGTGGGGTCCATTAGATAATTAGGTGAATTAATTAATGTTATCTTCTGTTAATTAGTCTAGTCTATGACAGGTGGGTTCCACCTGTCAGGTTTGACCGGTCAACAGGTCAGTTGACCTGCTGACGTCATGGTGCAGTCATGATGACGTCATCAATCACTATTCTGGATAATGTTAGATTTAAATAAATAATTAATTCTAGAAAATGTTATAAACTTTAGAAAATCATATAAAATAATCCGTAACTCGGATGAAAATGTTTTATATATGAAAATCGCTCAGAACGACGAGACGAATCCGAATACGCGATCCGTTCGTCCGCCACACAACTCTATCATGCCGAACATGCAACATTCCCCTCCGTTTCATCTGCCCAAAAATGCCTAACACCGGGAATACTTCCCGGGTGTTATTCCTCTTCGCCTGTATCACCGAGCACCGCGTTAGGTCACACATAGCACCGCCTATTGCCTTATTATATTTTGTGATGCTATTGTTTGCTCTGTTATTTATTTGTTTCCCCTTCGTTGCTTATTTTCGGTAGACTCCGATACTGTGATAGACCCCCGAGACTATTGATGCTTCGGTGTTCGACTACGGCTACGCTTCTGAAGATTCCTTTCGTCTGCAGAGCTTCCAGGCAAGCCCCCCCTTTGATCACCAGATATCGCCTACTCTTCTCTCTACTGCTTGCATTAGAGTAGTGTAGCATGTTACTGCTTTCGATAATCCTATTCTGCTGCATAGCCTGTCATTGTTGCTACCATTGTTGATACCTTACCTGCAATCCTAAATGCTTAGTATAGGATGCTAGTATTCCATCAGTGGCCCTTCATTCTTGTCCGTCTGCCATGCTATACCATCGGGCCGTGATCACTCGGGTGGTGATCACGGGTATATACTATACACATACTTTGCATACACATGATGATGATTCGGAGATGGGGGCTGAAGGGGCAGGTGGTTCCACCCAGGTAGTGGTGGGCCTGGGTTCCCGACAGCCCCCTGATGGTTACTTTGTGGCGGAGCGACAGGGCAGGTTGCGACCACCTAGGAGACAGGTGGGCCTGGCCCTGGTCGCTGTCCGCGGTTATGTCATAATAACACGTTTATCGAGATCTTGGTATTTGATCTGAGTCTGGCCATTTGGTCTATACGCACTAACCAGCTACGTGGGAATAGTTATGGGTACTCGACGTCGTGGTATCAGCCGAAGCCTTTTTGACGTCAGCGATTTAGCGGCGCGCGCCGGATTGGACTGGAAAGCCTACTCTGGTATTAGGAGAGGCTAGGTCTGCTTACCGGCCGCGTACGCAACGTGCAGGTGTGCGTTGGGCGATGGGCCCGGACCCCTGCGCGCCTAGGACTTAGACCGGCGTGCTGACCTCTCTGCTATGCTTAGGTAGGGCTGCGACGTGTTGATCTTCCGAGGCCGGGCATGACCCTGGAAAGTGTGTCCGGCCAAATGGGATCAAGCGTGCTGGGTTATGTGGTGCACCCCTGCAGGGAAGTTAATCTATTCGAATAGCCGTGTCCCTCGGTAAAAGGACGACCCGGAGTTGTACTCTGACCTCATGACAACTAGAACCGGATACTTAATAAAACACACCCTTACAAGTGCCAGATATAACTCGGTGATTGCTCTCTCACAGGGTGACGAGGGGAGGATCACCGGGTAGGTTTATGCTATACGATGTTACTTGGTGAACTTACCATCTATTCCCTTCTACTGCTTCAAGACGGAGGCTGCCAGAAGCGAGGATACTTGTTACTTCCAGCTACTCTCTTCTTCTGCTGCAAGATGGGCGTTGCGAGAAGCGTAGTCTTCGATTGGATTAGCTATCCCCCTCTTATTCTGCTTTCTGCAGTTCAGTCCACATATATTACCCCCTTTACTCAGATATCATTGCATTTGTAGTATAGATCCTTGCTTGCGAGTACTTTGGATGAGTACTCACGGTTGCTTTGCTCCCCCTTTTCCCCCTTTCTTCCTTTCTTCTCGGATGATGCAACCAGGTGGTGGAGTCCAGGAGCCAGATGATCCCGAGGTTGTTTCTACATGGAGTTCGGCTTCGAGGAGTAGTTAGGAGGTCCCAGGCAGGAGGCCTTGCCTTTTCGATCATTGTTAATTTTGTGCTAGCCTTCTTAAGGCAACTTGTTTAACTTATGTCTGTACTCAGATATTGTTGCTTCCGCTGACTCTTGTGTTTTCGAGCTTATGTATTCGAGCCCTCGAGGCCCCTGGCTTGTAATATAAAGCTTGTATTATTTTAATTTGTGTCTAGAGTTGTGTTGTGATATCTTCCAGTGAGTCCTTGATCTTGGTCGTGTTGGGGAACATTGCATGGGAAACAAAAATTTTTCCTACGCTCACCAAGATCAATCTAGGAGATGCATCTACGAGGGGAGAGTTGGATCCACATACCCTTGTAGATCGCTAAGCGGAAGCGTTCAAGAACGCGGTTGATGGAGTCGTACTCGTCGCGATTCAGATCGCCGAAGATCCTAGCACCGAAGCAACGGTGCCTCCGCGTTCTTCACACGTACAGCTCGGGGACGTCTCCTCCTTCTTGATCCAGCAAGGGGGAAGGAGAGGTTGATGGAGACACCGGCAGCACGACGGCGTGGTGGAGATGGTGGTGGAGGATTCCAGCAGGGCTTCGCCAAGCACTGCGGGAATTGACGAAGATGGATGTGGGAGAGGGAGGGCAGCGCCGAGGCACGAACGTGTGTGGCTGCCCTCCCTCTGCCTCTCTTTATATAGGGGGGAGAGAGGGGAGGGGCGCCCTAGGGTTTACCCCTAGGGGCGGCGGCCAGGGCAGATGGGGAGGGGGCGGCGGCCAAGGGGCTAGGGTTTCCCCCCCCCCCAAGTGCCTTGCCCCCTACTCCATAGGGGTGCGGCAGCCCTAGGGGGGCCCAGCCCCCCTTGCGCATGAGGAGAGGGCCCAGGGGGGGCGCACAGCCCTATGAGGGCTGTTGCGTCTCCCCTTTGTGGCCCATTAGGCCCGAAACTCTTTCCGGGACCCCGAAAACCCCTTTCGGTCATCCGCCGACTTCCCGGTGCTCCCCGGAACACTTCCGGGCTCCGATCACTCTCAACCTATATATCAATCTTCGTCCCCGGACCATTCCGGAGACCCTCGTCACGTCCGAGAACTCATCCGGGACTCCGAACAACCTTCGGTAACCATGCACTGTTCTCACTAACAACCCTAGCGTCACCGAACCTTAAGTGTGTAGACCCTGCGGGTTCGGAAACTATGCAGACATGACCGAGACACTCCCAGGTCAATAACCAATAGCGGGATCTGGATACCCATATTGGTTCCCACACGTTCCTCGATGATCTCATCGGATGAACCACGATGTCAAGGATTCAGGCAATCCCGTATACAGTTCCCTTTGTCTCGTCGGTATGTTACTTGCCCGAGATTCGATCGTCGGTATCTCTATACCTAGTTCAATCTCGTTACCGG
This sequence comes from Secale cereale, assembly GCA_902687465.1. Classification (NCBI taxonomy): domain Eukaryota; kingdom Viridiplantae; phylum Streptophyta; class Magnoliopsida; order Poales; family Poaceae; genus Secale; species Secale cereale. The sequence goes on from LR738714.1 coordinate 657,829,252, forward strand.
CAAGTCTCTTTACTCGTTCCGTAATACATAATCCCGTGACTAACTACTTAGTCACTTTGAGCTCATTGAGATGACGTATTACCGAGTGGGCCCGGAGATACCTCTCCGTCACACGGAGTGACAAATCCCAGTCTCGATCTATGTCAACTCAACAGACACCTTCGGAGATACCTGTAGAGTACCTTTATAGTCACCCAGTTACGTTGCGACGTTTGGTACACACAAAGTACTCCTACGGTGTCAGTGAGTTACATGATCTCATGGTCATAGGAACTTATACTTGACATGCAGAAAACTGTAGCGATAACTGATACGATCAAAAGCTATGTTTAACGTTTGGGTCTCGTCCATCACATCATTCTCCTAATGATGTGATCCCGTTATCAAATGACAACTCATGTCTATGACCTGGAAACCGCGGTCATCTTTGATCAACGAGCTAGTCCCGAAGAGGCTTACTAGGGACACAAAGTTTGTCTTATTTATCCACACATGTATTTGAGTTTCCAATCAATACAGTTATAGCATGGATAATAAATGATTACCATGAATAAGGAAATATAATAATAACTCTTTTATTATTGCCTCTAGGGCATATTTCCAACAGTCTCCCACTTGCACTAGAGTCAATAATCTCGCATTACAAGGTAATGAATCTAACACCCATAGAGTCTTGGTGTTGATCATGCTTAGCCCGTGGAAGAGGCTTAGTCAACGGATCTGCAACATTCAAATCCGTGTGTACTTTGCAAATGCTTATGTCCTCCTCCTTGACTGAATCGCGGATGGAATTGAAGCGTCGCTTTATGTGTCTGGTCCTCTTGTGAAACCTTGGTTCCTTGGCTAGAGCAATGGCACCAGTGTTGTCACAAAACAGAGTCATTGGGTTTAGTGCACTAGGCACAACTCCAAGATCTGTCATGAACTCCTTCATCCAGACACCTTCCTTTGCCGCCTCCGAGGCAGCTATGTACTCCGCTTCGCATGTAGAATCGGCTACCACGCTTTGCTTGGAACTGCACCAGCTTACTGCTCCCCCGTTGAGAATATATACGTATCCGGTTTGAGACTTAGAGTCATCCGGATCAGTGTCAAAGCTTGCATCGACGTAACCCTTTACGACGAGCTCCTGATCACCTCCATAAACGAGAAACATTTCCTTAGTCCTTTTCAGGTACTTTAGGATATTCTTGACCGCTGTCCAGTGATCCATACCAGGATTACTTTGAAACCTTCCGGCCATACTTATGGCAAGGCTGACATCTGGTCTTGTGCACAGCATTGCATACATGATAGAGCCTATGGCTGAAGCATAGGGGACGACACTCATCTTTTCTCTATCTTCCGCAGTCACTGGGCATTGAGTCTTACTCAACTTTGTACCTTGCAATACCGGCAAGAACCCCTTCTTGGATTGATCCATTTTGAACTTCTTCAAAACTTTATCAAGGTATGTACTTTGTGAAAGTCCTATCAAGCGTCTCGATCTATCTCTATAGATTTTGATGCCCAATATGAAAGCAGCTTCACCGAGGTCCTTCATCGAAAAACTCTTGTTCAAATACCCCTTCACGCTATCCAAAAGTTCTATATTGTTTCCAATCAGCAATATGTCATCCACATATAATATCAGAAACGCTATAGAGCTCCCACTCACTTTCTTGTAAATACAAGCTTCTCCGTAAACTTGTACAAACCCAAACGCTTTGATCACCTCATCAAAGCGAAGATTCCAACTCCGAGATGCTTGCACCAGCCCATAAATGGAACGCTGGAGTTTGCAAACTTTGTCAGCATTCTCTGGATCGACAAAACCTTCCGGTTGTATCATATACAACTCTTCCTTAAGAAAACCGTTAAGGAACGCCGTTTTGACATCCATCTGCCAAATTTCATAATCGAAATATGCAGCTATTGCTAACATGATTCGGACGGATTTAAGCATCGCTACGGGTGAGAAAGTCTCATCGTAGTCAATTCCTTGAACTTGTGAAAAACCCTTTGCCACAAGTCGAGCTTTATACACGGTGACATTGCCGTCAGCGTCCGTCTTCCTCTTAAAAATCTATTTATTCTGAATGGCCTTCCGCCCTTCAGGTAATACTTCCAAAGTCCATACTTTGTTTTCATACATGGATCCCATCTCGGATTTCATGGCCTCTAACCATTTGTCGGAATCCGGGCCCACCATCGCTTCTCCATAGCTCGTAGGTTCACTGTTGTCCAACAACATGACCTCCAAGACAGGGTTACCATACCACTCAGGTGCAGTGCGTACCCTTGTCGACCTACGAGGTTCGGTAGTAACTTGATCAGAAGCTTCTTGATCATCATCATTGGCTTCCTCTTCAACCGTTGCAGGCTCCACAAAAACATCTTTCTGTGCTGCGCTACTCTCTGGTTGAAGCAGAGGTTCAATAACCTCATCAAGTTCTACCTTCCTCCCACTCAATTCTTTCGAGAGAAACTCTTTCTCGAGAAAGGACCCGTTCTTAGCGACAAACACTTTGCCCTCGGATCTGAGATAGAAGGTGTACCCAACCGTTTCTTTTGGGTATCCTATGAAGACACATTTGTCCGCTTTGGGTTCGAGCTTTTCTGGCTGAAGCCTTTTGACATAAGCATCGCAACCCCAAACCTTGAGAAAAGACAACTTAGGTTTCTTACCAAACCATAGTTTATACGGTGTTGTCTCAACGGACTTAGATGGAGCCCTATTTAAAGTGAATGCAGCTGTCTCTAACGCATATCCCCAAAACGATAGTGGCAAATCGGCAAGAGACATCATAGAACGCACCATATCTAATAGGGTTCGATTACGACGTTCGGACACACCATTACACTGTGGTGTTCCAGGTGGCGTCAACTGTGAAACAATTCCACATTTTCTTAAGTGATTGCCAAACTCATAACTCAGATACTCACCCCCTCGATCAGATCGTAGGAACTTGATCTTCTTGTTACGATGATTCTCAACTTCACTCTGAAATTGCTTGAACTTTTCAAAAGTTTCAGACTTATGCTTCATTAAGTAAATATACCCATATCTACTTAAGTCGTCAGTGAAGGTGAGAAAATAACGATATCCACCGCGCGCTGTGACACTCATCGGACCACACACATCAGTATGTATGATTTCCAATAAGTCACTTGCCCGTTCCATTGTTCCTGAAAACGGGGTCCTTGTCATCTTGCCCATGAGGCACGGCTCGCATGTGTCAAGTGATTCAAAATCAAGAGACTCCAAAAGTCCATCAGCATGGAGCTTCCTCATGCGTTTCACGCCGATATGACCCAGACGGCAGTGCCACAAGAAAGTGGTATTATTGTTATCAACTCTACATCTTTTGGCATCAATGTTATGAACATGTGTATCATCACTATCGAGATTCAATAAGAATAAACCCCCTACTTCGGGTGCATGACCATAAAAGATATTACCCATATAAATAGAACAACCTTTATTCTCTGATTTAAATGAGTAACCGTCTCGCAATAAACAAGATCCAGATATAATGTTCATGCTCAACGCAGGCACTAAATAACAATTATTCAGGTTCATAACTAATCCCGATGGTAATCGAAGAGCGAGCGTGCCGACGGCGATCACATCAACCTTGGAACCATTCCCCACGCGCATCGTCACTTCGTCCTTCGCCAGCCTCCGTTTATTCCGTAGTTCCTGTTTAGAGTTGCAAATGTGAGCAACCGAACCGGTATCAAATACCCAGGCACTACAACGAGAGTTGGTAAGGTACACATCAATAACATGTATATCACATATACCTTGCTTGTTGTTGTTGTTGGCCCCCTTCTTGTCTGCCAGATAATTGGGGCAGTTTCGCTTCCAGTGGCCGTTCCCCTTGCAATAGAAACACTCAGTCTCTGGCTTGGGCCCAGCCTTGGGTTTCTTCACTGGATGAGCAACTGCCTTGCCACCCTTCTTAGAGTTACCCTTCTTGCCCTTGCCATTTTTCTTGAAACTGGTAGTTTTATTGACCATCAACACTTGATACTCCTTCTGGATGTCTGCCTCAGCGACTTTCAGCATTGAAAACAGCTCGGCGATGGACTTGTTCATCCCTTGCATGTTATACTGTTGCACGAAGCTCTTGTAGCTAGGTGGGAGTGACTGGAGAATTCTGTCAATGATAGCCTCCTCCGGGAACACAAGTCCCAGATCAGCTATGCGGGTATAGTACCCAGACATCTTCAGCAAGTGTTCACTGACAGACGAATTCTCCTCCATCTTGCAAGCAAAGAATTTATCGGTGGTCTCATACCTCTCGATCTTAGCATTCTTTTCAAAGATGAACTTCAACTCCTGGAACATCTCATATGCTCCATGACGTTCAAAACGCCTTTGAAGTCCTCCTTCCAAGCTATACAACATGGCACACTGCACTACTGAGTAGTCATCCGAACGCGTCTGCCAGGCGTTCATAACGTCCACAGAGGCCGGAGCGGGGGGTTCACCTAGCGGTGCACTTAGGACATAAACCTTTTGGGCAGCTGTGAGGATGATCCTCAGATTGCGGAGCCAGTCCACAAAGTTGCTCCCATCATCTTTCAGTTTAGCTTTCTCTAGGAACGCATTAAAATTCAAGGGAGCTACTGCGTGAGCCATCTACAACAAAAGATTTGCAAAGACATTTTAGACTATTGTTCATGATAAGTGAGTTATTACCTAATCAAATTATTTATAACTCCCACTCAAATTGACATCCCTCTGGTCATTCGAGCGTGACATGATCCAGATCCACCAACCCAAGTCCGATCATCACGTGAGATGAGGTGGTGTCAATGGTGAACATCTACATGTTGATCATATCTACTATATGACTCATGCTCGACCTTTCGGTCTTCCGTGTTCCGAGGCCATGTCTGTACATGCTAGGCTCGTCAAGTCTAACCCGAGTGTTCTGCATGTGCAAAACTGGCTTGCACCCGTTGTATGTGAACGTAGAGTCTATCACACCCGATCATCACGTGGTGCTTCGAAACGACGAACCTTCGCAACGGCGCACACTCGGGGGGAACACAATTTTATCTTGAAATTTTAGTGAGGGATCATCTTATAATGCTACCGTCGTCCTAAGCAAAATAAGATGCATAAAGGGATTAACATCACATGCAAATCATAAGTGACATGATATGGCCATCAACTCGTGCTTTTGATCTCCATCACCAAAGCACCGGCATGATCTCCATCGTCACCGGCGCCACACCATGATCCCCATCATCATGATCTCCATCATCGTGTCGCCATCGGGGTTGTCGCGCGCCCACCATGCTCTTACTACTATTGCTACCGTTTAGCGATAAAGTAAAGCATTACAAAGCGCTTAATGATTGACACGCAGGTCATACAAAAATTAAAGACAACCCTATGGCTCCTGCCGGTTGCCGTATACATCGACATGCAAGTCGATATTAACTATTACAACATGATCATCTCATACATCAAATATATCTCATCATGTCATTTGCCATATCATATCACATACATACCCTGCAAAAACAAGTTAGACGTCCTCTAATTTGTTGTTGCATGTTTTACGTGGCTGCTATGGGTATCTAGCAAGAACGCTTCTTACCTACGCAAAGCCACAACGGTGATATTTAAGTTGCTATTTAACCTTCTACAAGGACCGCCTTTTTCTATTCCGATTCAACTAAGATAGGAGAGACAGACACCCGCCAGCCATCTTATGCAACAAAAGTCACATGTCTGTCGATGGAACCGGTCTCATGTACGTGGACATGTAAAGTTGGTCCGGGCCGCTTCATCCCATAATACCGCTGAATCAAGAAAGACTAAGGAGGGAAGCAATCTAAACATCAACGTCCACAAACCCTTTTGTGTTCTACTCGTGAAAGCATCTACGCAAGATCCTAGCTCATGATGCCACTGTTGGGGAACGTTGCATGGGAAACAAAAATTTTTCCTACGCTCACCAAGATCAATCTAGGAAATGCATCTATGAGGGGAGAGTTGGATCCACATACCCTTGTAGATCGCTAAGCGGAAGCGTTCAAGAACGCGGTTGATGGAGTCGTACTCGCCGCGATTCAGATCGCCGAAGATCCTAGCACCGAAGCAACGGTGCCTCCGCGTTCTTCACACGTACAGCTCGGGGACGTCTCCTCCTTCTTGATCCAGCAAGGGGGAAGGAGAGGTTGGTGGAGACACCGGCAGCACGACGGCGTGGTGGTGATGGTGGTGGAGGATTCCAGCAGGGCTTCGCCAAGCACTGCGGGAAAACGAAGATGGATGTGGGAGAGGGAGGGCAGCGCCGAGGCACGAACGTGTGTGGCTGCCCTCCCTCTGCCTCTCTTTATATAGGGGGAGTAGAGGGGAGGGGGCGCCCTAGGGTTTACCCCTAGGGGCGGCGGCCAGGTGGAGATGGGGGGGCGGCGGCCAGGGCTGCGCCAGGGTTAGGGCTCCCCCCCCCCAAGGTGCCTTGCCCCCCAAGCTAGGGGGTGCGGCAGCCCTAGGAGGGGCCAGCCCCCCTTGCGCATGAGGAGAGGGCCCAGGGGGGGCGCACAGCCCTATGAGGGCTGTTGTGTCCCCCTTTTGTGGCCCATTAGGCCCGAAACTCCTTCCGGGACCCCGAAACCCCTTTCGGTCATCCGCCGTCTTCCCGATACTCCCCGGAACACTTCCGGACTCCGAGACCTTTCATCCTATATATCAATCTTCGTCCCCGGACCATTCCGGAGACCCTCGTCACGTCCGGGATCTCATCCGGGACTCCGAACAACCTTCGGTAACCATGCACTGTTCTCACTAACAACCCTAGCGTCACCGAACCTTAAGTGTGTAGACCCTGCGGGTTCGGAAACCATGTAGACATGACCGAGACACTCCCAGGTCAATAACCAATAGCGGGATCTGGATACCCATATTGGTTCCCACACGTTCCTCGATGATCTCATCGGATGAACCACGATGTCAAGGATTCAGGCAATCCTGTATACAGTTCCCTTTGTCTCGTCGGTATGTTACTTGCCCGAGATTCGATCGTCGGTATCTCTATACCTAGTTCAATCTCGTTACCGGCAAGTCTCTTTACTCGTTACCGTAATACATAATCCCGTGACCAACTACTTAGTCACTTTGAGCTCATTGAGATGACGTATTACCGAGTGGGCCCGGAGATACCTCTCCGTCACACGGAGTGACAAATCCCAGTCTTGATCCATGTCAACTCAACCGACACCCTCGGAGATACCTGTAGAGTACCTTTATAGTCACCCAGTTACGTTGTGACGTTTGGTACACACAAAGCACTCCTACGGTGTCAGTGAGTTACATGATCTCATGGTCATAGGAACTTATACTTGACATGCAGAAAACTATAGCGATAACTGACACGATCAAAAGCTATGTTAACGTTTGGGTCTCGTCCATCACATCATTCTCCTAATGATGTGATCCCGTTATCAAATGACAACTCATGTCTATGACCTGGAAACTGCGGTCATCTTTGATCAACGAGCTAGTCCTGTAGAGGCTCACTAGGGACACAAAGTCTGTCTATTCATCCACACGTGTATCTGAGTTTCCAATCAATACAATTATAGCATGGATAATAAACGATTATCATGAACAAGGAAATATAATAATAACTCTTTTATTATTGCCTCTAGGGCATATTTCCAACAATTACTTATAACTCCCACTCAAATTGACATCCCTCTGGTCATCTGAGCGTGACATGATCCAAATCCACCAACCCAAGTCCGATCATCACGTGAGATGAGGTGGTGTTAATGGTGAACATCTTCATGTTGATCATATCTACTATATGACTCATGCTCGACCTTTCGGTCTTCCGTGTTCCGAGGCCATGTCTGTACATGCTAGGCTCGTCAAGTCTAACCCGAGTGTTCTGCATGTGCAAAACTGGCTTGCACCCGTTGTATGCGAACGTAGAGTCTATCACACCCGATCATCACGTGGTGCTTCGAAACGACGAACCTTCGCAACGGCGCACACTCGGGGGGAACACAATTTTATCTTGAAATTTTAGTGAGGGATCATCTTATAATGCTACCGTCGTCCTAAGCAAAATAAGATGCATAAAAGGATTAACATCACATGCAAATCATAAGTGACATGATATGGCCATCAACTCGTGCTTTTGATCTCCATCACCAAAGCACCGGCATGATCTCCATCGTCACCGGCGCCACACCATGATCCCCATCATCATGATCTCCATCATCGTGTCGCCATCGGGGTTGTCGCGCGCCCACCATGCTTTTACTACTATTGCTACCGTTTAGCGATAAAGTAAAGCATTACAAAGCGCTTAATGATTGACACGCAGGTCATACAAAAATTAAAGACAACCCTATGGCTCCTGCCGGTTGCCGTATACATCGACATGCAAGTCGATATTAACTATTACAACATGATCATCTCATACATCAAATATATCTCATCATGTCATTGGCCATATCATATCACATACATACCCTGCAAAAACAAGTTAGACGTCCTCTAATTTGTTGTTGCATGTTTTACGTGGCTGCTATGGGTATCTAGCAAGAACGCTTCTTACCTACGCAAAGCCACAACGGTGATATTTAAGTTGCTATTTAACCTTCTACAAGGACCGCCTTTTTCTATTCCGATTCAACTAAGATAGGAGAGACAGACACCCGCCAGCCATCTTATGCAACAAAAGTCACATGTCTGTCGATGGAAACGGTCTCATGTACGTGGACATGTAAAGTTGTTCCGGGCCGCTTCATCCCATAATACCGCTGAATCAAGAAAGACTAAGGAGGGAAGCAATCTAAACATCAACGTCCACAAACCCTTTTGTGTTCTACTCGTGAAAGCATCTACGCAAGATCCTAGCTCTGATACCACTGTTGGGGAACGTTGCATGGGAAACAAAAAAATTTCCTACGCTCACCAAGATCAATCTAGGAGATGCATCTACGAGGGGAGAGTTGGATCCACATACCCTTGTAGATCGCTAAGCGGAAGCGTTCAAGAACGCGGTTGATGGAGTCGTACTCGCCGCGATTCAGATCGCCGAAGATCCTAGCACCGAAGCAACGGTGCCTCCGCGTTCTTCACACGTACAGCTCGGGGACGTCTCCTCCTTCTTGATCCAGCAAGGGGGAAGGAGAGGTTGATGGAGACACCGGCAGCACGACGGCGTGGTGGAGATGGTGGTGGAGGATTCCAGCAGGGCTTCGCCAAGCACTGCGGGAATTGACGAAGATGGATGTGGGAGAGGGAGGGCAGCGCCGAGGCACGAACGTGTGTGGCTGCCCTCCCTCTGCCTCTCTTTATATAGGGGGGAGAGAGGGGAGGGGGCGCCCTAGGGTTTACCCCTAGGGGCGGCGGCCAGGGCAGATGGGGAGGGGGCGGCGGCCAAGGGGCTAGGGTTTTCCCCCCCCAAGTGCCTTGCCCCCTACTCCATAGGGGTGCGGCAGCCCTAGGGGGGCCCAGCCCCCCTTGCGCATGAGGAGAGGGCCCAGGGGGGCGCACAGCCCTATGAGGGCTGTTGCGTCTCCCCTTTGTGGCCCATTAGGCCCGAAACTCTTTCCGGGACCCCGAAAACCCCTTTCGGTCATCCGCCGACTTCCCGGTGCTCCCCGGAACACTTCCGGGCTCCGATCACTCTCAACCTATATATCAATCTTCGTCCCCAGACCATTCCGGAGACCCTCGTCACGTCCGGGATCTCATCCGGGACTCCGAACAACCTTCGGTAACCATGCACTGTTCTCACTAACAACCCTAGCGTCACCGAACCTTAAGTGTGTAGACCCTGCGGGTTCGGAAACTATGCAGACATGACCGAGACACTCCCAGGTCAATAACCAATAGCGGGATCTGGATACCCATATTGGTTCCCACACGTTCCTCGATGATCTCATCGGATGAACCACGATGTCAAGGATTCAGGCAATCCCGTATACAGTTCCCTTTGTCTCGTCGGTATGTTACTTGCCCGAGATTCGATCGTCGGTATCTCTATACCTAGTTCAATCTCGTTACCGGCAAGTCTCTTTACTCGTTCCGTAATACATAATCCCGTGACTAACTACTTAGTCACTTTGAGCTCATTGAGATGACGTATTACCGAGTGGGCCCGGAGATACCTCTCCGTCACACGGAGTGACAAATCCCAGTCTCGATCTATGTCAACTCAACAGACACTTTCGGAGATACCTGTAGAGTACCTTTATAGTCACCCAGTTACATTGCGACGTTTGGTACACACAAAGTACTCCTACGGTGTCAGTGAGTTACATGATCTCATGGTCATAGGAACTTATACTTGACATGCAGAAAACTGTAGCGATAACTGATACGATCAAAAGCTATGTTTAACGTTTGGGTCTCGTCCATCACATCATTCTCCTAATGATGTGATCCCGTTATCAAATGACAACTCATGTCTATGACCTGGAAACCGCGGTCATCTTTGATCAACGAGCTAGTCCTGAAGAGGCTTACTAGGGACACAAAGTTTGTCTTATTTATCCACACATGTATTTGAGTTTCCAATCAATACAGTTATAGCATGGATAATAAACGATTACCATGAACAAGGAAATATAATAATAACTCTTTTATTATTGCCTCTAGGGCATATTTCCAACAGGTCGTACACATTTGCGTGCATGATTAGTGTACGGTCAAATCGGAGGCGTCACAGAAGAATGGGTATCAACCTGGCCTGAGCATATTCCTCCCATCAACTTTTATCCTAACGGTTGTAAGTTTAAAGAAGAAGGTGAAGTTTATTGCCTTAATTATCATCTTGATGATACGTCCGTAGGTACTATTGAAGATGATTTTGATTATGATATGCATGTTACTTATTGTGATTGGGAAAATGATGATAATGCTATTTATGATCTTGAAAATCTTTTTGGTACCAACTCTGAAAGTGATGATATGGAAAGCTCTAAGCTTGGGGATGATAGGATTGGAAATCCTTTACCCACTAGTGATGTGATAATTGATAATTCTTTTGCTAGTAAGAATAAAGACAACATGTTTACAAATATAGTTGCTAGCAATGATAATGCTCTTCTCTACTATGATGATGTTATAACTCCAATCTATAGTGATTATAAAGGTACCTATGACATAAGGAGAAATTATCCTTATGAAACTTGTCATAATCATGGAGGGAATTACTCCCTTGTTGAACACCATCTTCCTAATACACAATTAATCTATAGTGTTCAAGTTGTTTATGATAGTCCTACTCCCACTATTACCAATGAGAAAGATTATGCTTATGTGGAGAGTAAGAGTACCTTTTTGCATGTGGATCATGGTAACAATGCTTTATGTGATGCTTATATTGTTGAGTTTATTCGTGATCCCACCAAAAATTATTATGAGAAGGGAACATATGCTTATATATATTTCAATAATATCAAGTTTCCTCTCTTTATGTTGAAGGTTTTGAAGCTGCACTTGTTTTGTCTTCCTATGCTTATTGCTTTGTGCTTCAATGAATTATTCTATTGCAATATTCCTATGCATAGGAAGCATGTTAGGCTTAAATGTGTTTGGTATTTTCTTCTTGATGCTCTCTTTTGTTCTTCAACTCTTATTCCTACGAGAGCATCATTAAAGTCTTAAGCCTATCTTTATGGCTATAAACAAAGAGCTCTAGGGAGACAACCCTTGTTATCCTTGCTTTCAGTTTGTTCTTTCAGTTTTTAGTGGTCTTAATGTTTGTTACTACTGTAGCAACATCATTGTATCTTTATTTTTTAGCTTTGTGCCAAGTTTAGCCTCCGATTGCAAGAAAGTTCAAAAGTTGTGACGTGCTGCCGAGAAAACAGATTCTGTCCTTGGACAGAAAAAATCGTATAAAATCACCAGATCATCTTTTTGGTCTGAATTTTTTTGACAGTGTGCTCTATACAATTGGCTTTCGGGCGTCTGTTCTGAGTTTTTTTATTTGAGTTGCATAAGTGCCCCGAAACAATTATTTACTACCTGCTGGTCTGTTTTTCACAGATTCTGTCCTGTTTTGCCTTTTCTTCGTTTTGCAAACCTTGAGCTTGCTTTTTATTTGCAAAAATCTTTTGGCAATCTTGAGAAACAGTAGCTACTCAAGATTATCATTATTTCTAGTAGGGAAAAATTATTTTATTATGGGTACTAACCTCGCTAATCAGATTATGATGAGTTATGTATGAAGGGAGTTTTCAAGTGTGCGAGGGAAGATGATAAAAGAAGATCCAGGAGGGTCAAACGCTCAAGCTTGGGGATGCCCCCGTGCAACCCCAAGAAATATTCAAGAAGACTCAAGCGTCTAAGCTTGGGGATGCCCCCATGCATCCCCTTCTCCATCAACAATTATCAGTTCGTCTTTCGTTCCACTATATTTTAATCACTTCATGCGTTATGTGCTATGCTTGGAGCGTCTTGCTATTAGTTTCCTTTTTAGTTTTCTTTAGCTTTGCTTGTTGTTCATAATAAGTTAGATCCTAGCCTTCATTGTTTGGGATAGAAATACGCTCCACTTCAACCTAGAACACAACATAGGATTTTTATGCTTATCTTTGCTGTGTGTGTTCTTTATCTTTTCATAGCTGCTGTCATGCTTAGCTCTTAGTTTTCATGCTTATCTTTTTCGGAGCTTTTTTTTGGATTGTTGCTTCTGGAACTCTCTTGAGTTATCATGCTTATTTTGTTAAGAGAGTTGGCTTCTGTGGCACTGGTTGATGTGTCTATGATAAAAATGCTATGTGTATAATGGTGCTTAGTAGTTCATGTTTTCTTATGGTTAGTCTCAAATAGCTGGGGTTTTTTAATGTGTTATTGAAGTACCAGCATGATTTGTTTCCCTATGATGTGGTATGGTTTAGTGATATCTTCCTCCAAGAATTTATTTTGATTGACTTGGCATATGCTCACGCATATTTAAGACTGTAAAGAAAGTCTATCAAGCCTTGATGATCTTTAATTTCTGAGTAGCGATATAACTTCCATGCCCGATTCAATGTTGCTTTGTCGCTCTGCATGATTATGACCGTCATTGCTCTCTTAGTTGGTCGCTCCCAGTCTTTTGCTAACCTTCACCTGTACTAAGCGGACTGACTGCTTGTGCATCCAAAATCCTTTAAACCAGTTATGCCATATGAGTCCACCATACCTTCCTATACATGGTATTTACTTGCCATTCCTAACGAAGACTTTCTTGTACCATCTCGAAATTATTCAAAAGCATTTCTCTTTTGTGCCTCTGTTTTAGCTCATGAGGAAGTAGTAGTTAATTCATGATCTTTTTAAGTTGGACAAGTTTCACCCCGGGATTGCATGTCTAATCTGCAAACCCCTAATACGAGAAGGAACTGGCAAAGAGTGCCCAGCTCATAAAAAAAATACAACAAACAAACCCTCCTTCACGCTTTGTTCATGAGAAATCAGAAAACTTTTGGCAGTGATAAACAAAGGAGATTAAGGGGATGTGATCGTCCCCGTGCGGGAGCCGTTCCTCGAAACTTGTCCAGCTCGAGAAGTAATTGAGTTATCTACTAGCATTCGTTGACGAAATATGCATATCCCAAAAATAATTTTTACCTCTGTTTTTAAAACCAAGAGCTCTGGTACATGTTTAGTCTTTGTTTCCGACCAAGGGTTTTCAACCTTGCCATCAAAAGCCACGGTTCGAGAGTCTCCACCTTCTTTCTTGAAAGCACCAGCTATTGAGAGCATGATTGTCATTCTGAGTGTAATGTGCATTGTCCCAAAGTACCATTGTCTTCTGCATGATTATGATATCGCTTATTCTGAAATCATTGTATCTAGTCGTCACTTAAACTTCGGAGGTGCTCCTGCATTTATGTTTTGCTTCACTAAAGGGGGCAAGCGAGGTATCACTTTGTCATGTTTGCACACCATGCTCATTACAAATCTATTGGGTGTTTCAGTATCATATTGTAAAACTTTCAGTTCTTCGTGATATTCTCATGAGGCAACTTAATTACTAAAGATTCATTATCTCAGTAAGCATTTGTCATGTGACTGTGAAAAGTTTTTATATGGTTGATAGCATGTCACCACATAAATTATGCTTGTTATCATTTACCTACTCGAGGACGAGCAGGAATTAAGCTTGGGGATGTTGATACGTTCAAAACGTATCTATAATTTCTGCTTGCTCCATGTCTCTTTTGTGTGATATTGCTATAATATTTATGCACTTCCATACATTTTTTATCATATTTGGACTAACCTACTAATGGTTGCAAAAGTGCACAATGTTCTTGTTTTACACTTTATTGTGTAGGAATTACTTGGAAATTGACAAAAATGCAAAAGGAGTCGTATTGGAGTAGGACTCTGACTTTCCTGAAATCTGTCTGAGAACGTTTTCCGAAGATGGTCACGTTCCGGCCCGAAGACTACGTCAAACGGAAAAAGTCTATTTGCGAAAGTTGTGGGGAATTTCGAGAGCATGCTTCTGGATATAAAATTCGTCCAATTCGGAGTTCGGACGGCCGAGAAAAGCCCGTTTTACTGAAGCCCAAAATCTGATGACGGGAATCCGAGAGTCTATATAAAGAATGGAAACCTAGGTCACCAAGGGCCATGAATTTTCCTCCTCCCAAGCCGCCGTCTTGGAGGGGAGGACCAGCACCATTACAGCACCATCCACAAGGAAGAAGGGGGGCCAAGGAGCCGCTGCCCCCTAGGGCCGCCGGCCGTCTCCTCCTCGCGGGGCTGCACCTCTCCATCAACACCATCATCAAGCTCCTCCTCACCATGTCCATGTGTGAGTAGTCTCCTCCGGGGCTGAGGGCTTGTACGTGTATCTATGTGGTTATCTCTCTCTCCCATAATGTGATCTTCGTTGTGATCATAGGCTATGTTAATCTAGGGTGATCCCATGATACTTCTCCTTCCTCTATGTATTGGATTGATGTACTCACTTGTCTTTATCTAGTATAATCCCCGAGACCAAGGTGATAGCGGTCTATTGGACATGGATTAGAAGAATATTTTCATGAGTGATTTCCTTTTTTGTGTGTTGATTGAAGATTGAGAGTCTCTTGGTGCTTGTCTTTGACTATCCTTTAGATATGTTGTGGTGATTGTGGTACTCTCTTTGGATGGCCGCGGTGACATTGGGAAATCCATAGATTGAGAACTACGAACTTTGAGGTGTGCTTTTGTAGCCCTACATAATTCTCGTCCTCTCTTGACCACAAAGGAATGACCTCTGAGTGCGTCTCCATTGCATGTTTTATGGGAAATATCATATGATTAAACTATGTTAATGTTGTTGGGAGTTGCCACTAGTGAAAGTATGAAGCCTAGGCCTTGTTTCCACCATTGCAATACCATTTGTGCTCGCGTTTACCACTTGTTTGCTTGCTGCACTTTTTATTACAGATTTATATTACTTTGTTTTGCCATCCATATCACTTGCCATTTAACATCTCTTCGCCGAACTAGTGCACCTATACATCTGACAAGTGTATTAGGTGTGTTGGGGACACAAGAGACTTCTTGTATCTTGATCGCAGGGTTGCTTGAAAGGGGTACGTTCAACCTCCACTTCCCTGAGTTCGATAAACCTTGGGTAACTCACTTAAGGGAAATTTGATGCTGTCCTACAAACCTCTGCTCATGGAGGCCCAACACTGTCTACAAGAATAGAAGCGTGTGTAGACATCAGACGCCCTCCCTTACGTTCCCACGCGAACCCCATCCCCGCGCATGATAACCCACAAGTGTAGGGGATCACAATAGTTTTCGTGGGTAAAGTATTCAACCCAAATTTGTTGATTCGACACAAAGGGAGCCAAAGAATACTCTTAAGTATTAGCAGCTGAGTTGTCAATTCAACCACACCTGGAAACTTAGTATCTGCAGCAATATAGTTTAGTAGCAAAGTAATATGATAGTGGCGGTATCAGCAATAAAAGTAACGATAGTGTTTTTGTAGTTTTTGTAATGGTAGCAACAGAAAAGTAAATAAGCAACAAGCAATATAGGAAAAGCTCGTAGGCATTGGATCGGTGATGGGAAATTATGTCGGATGCAATTCATCATGTAGAAGTTATAACCTTGGGTGACACAGAACTAGCTCCAGTTCATCAATGCAATGTAGGCATGTATTCCGAATATAGTCATACGTGCTTATGGAAAAGAACTTGCATGACATCTTTTGTCCTACCCTCCCGTGGCAGCAGGGTCCTATTGGAAACTAAGGGATATTAAGGCCTCCTTTTAATAGAGTACCGGACCAAAGCATTAACACATAGTGAATACATGAACTCCTCAAACTATGGTCATCATCGGGAGTAGTCCCGATTATTGTCACTTCGGGGTTGCCGGATCATAACACATAGTAGGTGACTATACACTTGCAAGATAGGATCAAGAACACACATATATTCATGAAAACATAATAGGTTCAGATCTGAAATCATGGCACTCGGGCCCTAGTGACAAGCATTAAGCATAGCAAAGTCATGGCAACATCAATCTCAGAACATAATGGATACTAGGGATCGAACCCTAACAAAACTAACTCGATTACATGATAGATCCCATCCAACTCATCACCGTCCAGCAAGCCTACGATGGAATTACTCACGCACGGCGGTGAGCATCATGGAATTGGTCATGGAGGAAGGTTGATGATGATGATGGCGACGATCTCCACTCTCCGGAGCCCGGGACGGACTCCAAATCAGCCCTCCCGAGAGAGATTAGGGCTTGGAGCCGGCTCCGTCTCGTGAAATGCGATAATTCCTTCTCCCTGATTTTTTTTCTCCCTGAAAGTGAAGATATAGGATCTAGGGGTACGTCGATAAGGCACCAGGGGGCCCACGAGGCAGGGGGGTGCGCCCCCCACCCTCGTGGACAGGCCCTGGGCCCTCTTGTGTGGATCTTCTTGCAGATATTTTTTGTATTTTCTAAAATAATTCTCCGTTGATTTTCAGGCAATTCCGAGAACTTTTTATTCTGCACAAAAACAACACCATGGCAGTTCTGCTGAAAACTGCATAAGTGCGGGTTAGTTCCATTCAAATCATGCAAGTTAGAGTCCAAAACAAGGGCAAAGGGGTTTGGAAAAGTAGATACGTTGGAGACGTATCAACTCCCCCAAGCTTAAACCTTTGCTTGTCCTCAAGCAATTCAGTTGATAAACTAAAAGTGATAAAGAAAAACTTCGACAAACTCTGTTTGCTCTTGTTGTTGTAAATATGTAAGCTAGCATTCAGTTTTTCAACAAGATCATGAACTAACCACATTCACAATAACTTTCAGGTCTCAAGACTACTCACATCATTGGCATAATCAACTAGCGAGCAATAATAATAAACCTCGGATGACAACACTTTCTCAAAACAATCATGATATGATATAACAAGATGGTATCTCGCTAGCCCTTTCTGAGACCGCAAAACATAAATGCAGAGCACCTTTAAAGATTAAGGACTGACTAGACATTGTAATTCATGGTAAAAGAGATCCAGTCATGATCATACGCAATGCAAATTAATAGTAATACATGCAATGACAGAGGTGCTCTCCTACTGGTGCTCTTTGATAAGAGGATGATGACTCTGCATGAAAGTAAATAGATAGGCCCTTCGCAGAGGCAAGCAGGGATTTGTAGAGGTGCCAAAGCTCGATTTTTAAATAGAGATGAGTAACATTTTGAGTGGTATACTTTCATTGTCAACATAACAACCAAGAATCTCTATATCTCCCATGCTACGCACATTATAGGCGGTTCCCAAATAGAATGGTAAAGTTTATACTTCCCCAACCACCAACAAGCACACTCCACGGCCATCCGAATCCACGGGGTACCGTCCAAACAAGCAACAGCTCTGGGGGAGTTTTGTTTAATTATGATGATTTTGAGCATGGGACTGGGCATCCTGATTACCAGCCATTTTCTCATGAATGATGAGCGGAGTCCACTCATCGGGAGAATAACCCACCTAGCATGGAAGATATAGACAGCCCTAGTTGATACATGAGTTGTTCGAGCATACTAAACAGAATTTCATTCGAAGGTTTAGAGTTTGAAACATACAAATTTACTTGGAACGGCGGGTAAATACCGCATATAGGAAGGCATGGTGGACTCATATGGAATAACTTTGGGGTTTATGGAAGTGGATGCACAAGCAGTATTCCCGCTTAGTACAGGTGAAGGCTAGAAAGAGACTGGGAAGCGACCAGCTAGAGAGCAACAACGGTCATGAACATGCATTAAAATTAATCAACAATGAACGCAAGCATGAGTAGGATATAAATCACCATGAACATAAATATCGTGAAGGCTATGTTGATTTATTTCAACTACATGCGTGAACATGTGCCAAGTCAGATCACTTAAATCGTTCAAAGGAGGATACCACCCATCATACCACATCGCAATCATTTTAATATCATGTTGGCACGCAAGATAGACCATTATAAACTCTTAGCTAATTAAGCATGGCATAAACATCTATGATCTCTAATTGTCGTTGCAAGCATGTTTCATTCATAACAAGCTGAATCAGGAATGATGAACTATCATATTTACAAAAACAAAAGAGTTCGAGTTCATACCAACTTTTCTCATCTCAATTAGTTCATCATATATCATCCTTATTGCCTTTGACTCACACGACTGAACGGTGTGGATAATAATAATAGTGCACGTGCATTGGACTAAGCTGGAATCTGCAGACATTTAATACAAGAGAGAAGACAAGGTAATATGGCTCAAGGTTAAATCAACAACAAAGCATATGAGAGCCACTAAACATTTTAAGCATGGTCTTCTACTCTTAACCCCTAAAGAAAATAAACTATTTACACGGGAAAGCTCCCAACAAGCAAAAGAAGAACGGGAAATCTTTTTGGGTTTTTCATTTTAACTACTGCTACAAGCAAAGAAAGTAAACTAGCTAGAAGCTACAACTAATATTTTTTTGTTTTTCTGGGTTTTTCTAGCACACAAGAAAAAGACTAAGAAAAAGAAATTGAAACTAAGCATGGATGGTACAGTGAAAGAGTGTGAGCAGCGACAACTAGAATAAGTGTGAACATGAATGTAAAGTCGGTGAGAAACACGTACTCCCCCAAGCTTAGGCTTTTGGCCTAAGTTGGTCTACGGCCACGGATCGAAGCCACCCCCTCCCGTGTACTGAGATGCATCCTCTGGGTGCCACTGGTTGGCGAGCTCATCCAGCTCCCACCCATAAACAGATTGACGGGAAGGATCAAGTGGTGGTTCTGGCTCAGGCTCTGAAGCTTGTGCCTGGGCTTGGTACTTGTAGAAGGCATATGATGTGATGAGGAATACGCCTGTAGACAAATCAAACAAAGACGGTGCAGGCAAGGTAACAATTTCACAGTATATTTTATCAAACCTTAATTTATAATTAAGCTGCCTATTCTTGTCTTTAATAATAAAGTCATGAGCTACCATGCTCTTGTAGTCTAGATAAACAGGAGCAAGCAATTTTTCTTCCTTCTCATGATGCCTAATAGGTATTCTAAAATGTTCAGCAAGGCGAGAAGCAAAGATGCCTCCAAAGACGGGCCCCTTTGAGCGGTTCAGACTCAGTCGTTTAGCAACGATGACACCCAAGCTAAAAGTTGTGTCTTGAAAC
This sequence comes from Secale cereale, assembly GCA_902687465.1. Classification (NCBI taxonomy): domain Eukaryota; kingdom Viridiplantae; phylum Streptophyta; class Magnoliopsida; order Poales; family Poaceae; genus Secale; species Secale cereale. The sequence goes on from LR738714.1 coordinate 657,848,890, forward strand.
AAAGCATGGCGTAAAATGATAATATCAGGGGCACTGAGATTCCCACTGTTCCCGCGACCAATTAAACATCTACTAGCAAATAAGGCAAAGTAGCGCAGAACAGGGAAGTGTATACTAGTGATTCTTGCCCCTGAAACTTGTCTCGTTTCCCCTATGGCTATCATGTCAATGAACCCTTCTACGTCTTCACGACGTGGTTCATCAAGTCTACCTCCAAAGGGTACTTTGCAAATTTCACAAAAGTCTAAAAGTGATATCACCTTGCATATAAACGAGACTCCACCGTAGGTGGTGTTTTCCTAGAATGAAAATGAAAGCTTTGCATAAAAATATTGGTGAGTAAGTGATACGTCCAAAACATATCTATAATTTCTGCTTGCTCCACGCCTCTTTTGTGTGATATTGCTATCATATTTATGCACTTCCATACACTTTTGATCATATTTGGACTAACCTATTAACTCAGTGCACCACAGTGCCAGTTCCTGTTTTCTGCTGTGTTTCTATTTCAGGTTTCCCCCATATTAAAAGTGCCCTAAAAATTCCGGGAAAAATACAGGAAAAATCAGCGTATCGGGAGCTTCAAGAAAAACCAAAGCAGGGCCAGAGGGGAGCCTGGGGTGGCCCAGGCGGCCACCCAACGTGGCCCCACCGCTGGCCGCGCCAGGGGGGCGCCTGGGGCCCCACCTCCGCCTCTGGTGACCCCCTTTGGCATATAAATTTTTCCCGTCGCGGAAACCCTGATTCCGGAACCCTTTTCTCCAGAAGCAATTCCGATCTCCCCGCCATCGCCACCAAGTTTCGGGGGACCAGAATTCTTGTGCCGGCATCCTGCCGGGACGGGGAAGTGCCCCCGGATTCATCTCCATCGATGTTGCTTCCTCCCTCCATGATGCGGGAGTAGTTCCTCCTCGGGGCTGAGGTTTCTACCAGTAGCTATGTGGTCAATTCTCTCTCCCATGATGTGATCTTCGTTGTGATCATAGGCTATGTTAATCTAGGGTGATCCCATGATATTTCCCCTTCCTCTATGTATTGGATTGATGTACTCACTTGTCTTTATATAGTATAATCCCCGAGACCAAGGTGACAGCGGTCTATTGGACATGGGTTAGAAGAATATTTTCATGAGTGATTTCCTCTTTTGTGTGTTGATTGAAGATTGAGAGTCTCTTGGTGCTTGTCTTTGATTATCCTTGAGATATGTTGTGGTGATTGTGGTACTCTCTTTGGATGGCCGCGGTGACATTGGGAAATCCATAGATTGAGAACTATGAACTTTGAGGTGTGCTTTTGTAGCCCTACATAATTCTCGTCCTCTCTTGACCACAAAGGAATGACCTCCGAGTGTGCCTCCATTATGGGAAATATCATGTGATTCGATTATGTTAATGTTGTTGGGAGTTGCCACTAGTGAAAGTAAGAAGCCTAGGCCTTGTTTCCACCATTGCAATACCATTTGTGCTTACGTTTACACTTGTTTGCTTGCTGCACTTTTTATTACAGATTTATATTACTTTGCTTTGCCACTCCTATCATCCATATTTTACCATCTCTTCGCCGAACTAGTGCACCTATACATCTGACAAGTGTATTAGGTGTGTTGGGGACACAAGAGACTTCTTGTATCTTGATTGCAGGGTTGCTTGAAAGGGGTACGTTCAACCTCCACTTCCCTGAGTTAGATAAACCTTGGGTTACTCACTTAAGGGAAATTTGCTGCTGTCCTACAAACCTCTGCTCTTGGAGGCCCAACACTGTCTACAGGAATAGAAAAGTGTAGTAGACATCAAGCTATTTCTGGCGCCGTTGCCGGGGAAGTAAGTGCTTGAAGGTATATCTTTAGATCTTGCAATTAAATCTTTTCGTTTCTTGTTTTTAGTTTCACTAGTTCTGTTTATGGAAAACCGCACTCTTAGTTCGCTGCTTGGGGAAGGCCGATTTACCACACCCGTGGTAGAGAAGTCTCCTCCACCTACTGAATATATCCCGTTCCAAATACCACTTGGGATAATTGAAATAATTAGGAATGATTGTTATGATGGGACAGTCAATCCTAGTATTCATTTGTTGAAACTTACAGAACTTTGTGAGTTGTTTAAGATTTCAGGTTTGACAAGAGATGGAGTCATGAGGAAATTATTTGCCTTGTCACTGAAAGGAAAAGCATTAGAATGGTATAGGCTACTAGATGACTCTCACCTGCTGGATTGGGAAGAGATCCAGTCTCTCTTTTACTCCAAGTTTTATCCGCTTCATGAAGCCCATGAGAATAGGAATTATGTTTATAATTTCTATCCTCATGACGGAGAGAGCATAGCTCAAGCTTGGGGGAGACTGAAAACGTTAATGCTAAAATGCCCTAACCATGGGCTCCCCAAAGATATGATTATTACTAATTTCTATGCGAGACTCTCTCGACAGGATAAAGATTTGCTCGATGCTTCCTCTATGGGTTCTTTCACAAACGAAAAGATTGATGCTAAATGGGAACTCCTTGAAAGAATTCAACGCAACACTGAAGATTGGGAGATCGACCAAGGTAAAGAGTCAGGTATAATTTATGAGTATGATTGCATTAAGTCCTTTGTTGAAACTACAAGTTTTAATAAGTTTAGTGCTAAGTTTGGGCTTGATTCTCAACTCCTTGTTGATTTCCTTAAATCGTTTGCTTCACATCTTAATATGCCTAAGAAGGATTGGATCAAGCATCATGAACCTTTTTAAGAGATTTGCAAAGAAAATGAAATTGTTCATGATGATTGCAACATGCATGATCCAATTCCTAAAAATGAAGTTTTATATAAGCATGTTAATTTTTGTGGAGTGGATAGACCTTGTGAAAGGCCTATGATTGAAGAAGAGAAGTATTGTAAGCAACATAAGCATGGAAGAACAATCACTTGGGTCAAAGATTTAAATGAAATTGCTAGAGAATTGTGTGACCTTTATCCTTTTACTTGTGAACTTTGCTGTATAGAGGGTCACTTTAATTTTCAATGCATGCACTTTCAAAACATAACTGTTAACCAGTTGTGTGATAACATGATCACCCCTGATCTTTATGATGAGCTTATGTTATTTTTGATGTGTGAAGAGTTATCAGAAAAGACTTCTTGGCTAGATGTTAATGCCATAGGAATAAAAAACACTTTGCAAAATTGCCATCTCTATTGTGTTGTTAATTGCCATAAAAATGATTACATAAGTAAGATTAGAAAGGAGGGAACTTTACCAAAGTATAAAAATGTCTCTTATATTTCTGCTAATAAAAAGGAGAGTTTCTCCCAAGTTTCCCCTATTGTTTCTAATGATAAACCAGGGTATGTGGAGAAGCTTCATCTCCAACCACTCCCTCCTAATGTGAAGAAGAAGAAAACAAAGAGGAGGAGGAAGAGGAGCAAGAAGGAAGAAGAATGGGTATCAACCTGGCATAAGCATATTCCTCCCATCAACTTTTATCCTAACGGTTGTAAGTTTAAAGAAGAAGGTGAAGTTTATTGCCTTAATTATCATCTTGATGATACGTCCGTAGGTACTATTGAAGATGATTTTGATTATGATATGCATGTTACTTATTGTGATTGGGAAAATGATGATAATGCAACTTATGATCTTGAAAATCTTTTTGGTACCAACTCTGAAAGTGATGATATGGAAAGCTCTAAGCTTGGGGATGATAGGATTGCAAATCCTTTACCCACTAGTGATGTGATAATTGGTAATTCTTTTGCTAGTAAGAATAAAGACAACATGTTTACAAATATAGTTGCTAGCAATGATAATGCTCTTCTCTACTATGATGATGTTATAACTCCAATCTATAGTGATTATAAAGGTACCTATGACATAAGGAGAAATTATCCTTATGAAACTTGTCATAATCATGGAGGGAATTACTCCCTTGTTGAACACCATCTTCCTAATACACAATTAATCTATAGTATTCAAGTTGTTTATGATAGTCCTACTCCCACTATTACCAATGAGAAAGATTATGCTTATGTGGAGAGTAAGAGTACCTTTTTGCATGTGGATCATGGTAACAATGCTTATATTGTTGAGTTTATTCGTGATCCCACTGAAAATTATTATGAGAAGGGAACATATGCTTATAGATATTTCAATAATATCAAGTTCCCTCTCTTTATGTTGAAGGTTTTGAAGCTGCACTTGTTTTGTCTTCCTATGCTTATTGCTTTGTGGTTCAATGGATTATTCTATTGCAATATTCCTATGCATAGGAAGCATGTTAGGCTTAAATGTCTTTGGTATTTGCTTCTTGATGCTCTCTTTTGTTCTTCAACTCTTATTCCTACGAGAGCATCATTAAAGTCTTAAGCCTATCTTTATGGCTATAAAGAAAGAGCTCTAGGGAGACAACCCTTGTTATCTTTGCTTTCAGTTTGTTCTTTCAGTTTTTAGTGGTCTTGATGTTTGTTACTACTGTAGCAACATCATTGTATCTTTTCTTTTCAGCTTTGTGCCAAGTTTAGCCTCCGATTGCAAGAAAGTTCAAAAGTTGTGACGTGCTGTCCAGAAAACAGATTCTGTCCTTGGACAGGAAAATTCGAATAAAATCACCAGATCATCTTTTTGATCTGAACTTTTTTTGACAGCGTGCTCTATACAATTGGCTTTCGAGCGTCTGTTCTGAGTTTTTTGATTTGAGTTGCAGAAGTGCCCCGAAAAAATTATTTACTACCTGCTGGTCTGTTTTTCACAGATTCTGTCCTGTTTTGCCTTTTCTTCGTTTTGCAAACCTTGAGCTTGCTTTTTCTTTGCAAAAACCTTTTGGCAATCTTGAGAAACAGTAGCTCTTCAAGATTATCTTTATTTCCAACAAGGAAAAGTTATTTTATTATGGGTACTAACCTCGCTAATCAGATTATGATGAGTTATGTATGAAGGGAGTTTTCAAGTGTGCGAGGGACGATGATAAAAAGATTCAGGAGGGTCAAACGCTCAAGCTTGGGGATGCCCCCGTGCACCCCCAAGAAATATTCAAGAAGACTCAAGCGTCTAAGCTTGGGGATGCCCCCGTGCATCCCCTTCTGCATCAACAATTATCAGTTCGTCTTTCGTTCCACTATATTTTAATCACTTCATGCTTTATGTGCTATGCTTGGAGCGTCTTGCTCTTAGTTTCCTTTTTAGTTTTCTTTAGCTTTGCTTGCTGTTCATTACGAGTTAGAACCCAGCTTTCTTTGTGTGGGAGAGAAACACGCTCCACTTCAACCTAGAACACAACATAGGATTTTCATGCTTATCTTTGCTGTGTGTGTTCTTTGTCTTTCCATAGCTGTTGTCATGTTTAGCTCTTAGTTTTCATGCTTTTCTTTTTAAAAGAGCTTTTGTTTAGTTGGTTGCTGAACTCTCTTGAGTTTTCACGTATATCTTGTTAAGAGAGTTTGCCTGTTGCACTGAGTTGTGTGTCTTAACTTAAAGTAGGTAATTGAGGTTGCTATTTAATTTTAGTAGTAACTTGCAATAGTTTTGAGGTATTGCCATGAGTAATGTCTGAACTTTTGGTGTCAAGAGCTTTAGCCTATTAGTGATAGATGTCGTATTTTGGGCAATCCGTGTTTATTTTCGAAAACCTACAAAATAGTTGAGAACTTTAGCTACTAAATGGATCACTAATCTTTGGAGGGATCGAATATTAGAGTACACTCACGTACCATGAGCCGAGGATGCGCAAGGATAACCAAACCCCGATACACTCCTCCTTGGGGTACTTGTCTCTTTGTGAACCTCCTAATTAGATTGAGTGTTACCGATAATAAGTGCATGAGTTCTTCGGACTAATGTGAGTATTCGAAAGTTGACACTTCCACCTATCCATATTTTTCTAGCCTCTTCGGTACCGTGCATTGCCCTTTCTCACCTCGAGAGTTGGCGCATACTTCGCCGGTGCATCCAAATCCTTGGCACGATACGCTCTGTCATCATAAGCCTCATTATATCCTTCCTCAAAACAGCCACCATACCTACCTATCAAGGCATTTCCATAGCCTTTCTGAGATACATTGCCATGCAACATCCATCTTCTCAGGACTTGATCTTCATGTCATACATGCTTTTTGCTTGATCGATGAGCCGCATGCTAGTTGGGCCTTGCCCTAATCATTGCTACATGACGCGCTAGTATCATTGCATATCCTGCTACACTGGCAGAGGCATACATTTGCATACATCATGATAGTTACATTTTCTTTATGTTGAGTACTTTTGTAAAGTGTGAAAGATCTTCTATACTTCTTGTAATACATAGAGTGTTGCCCCTAAAGTGAGGAAAAGATCCCAAAGAGGACAAATCAAAAGATCCCAAAGAGGACAAAATCAAAAGATCCCAAAGAGGACAAATGAGAGATAAATAGAAAGAGCCATTGAGGCCACAAAAAATATAAAAAGGAGAAAAAGGAGAAAAAGAAATAAAAAGAGAGAAGGGGGCACACTACTATTTCTTTTGAGAGATCCACACTCGTACTCCATCTTATACCTTGTACTCATAGAGATTATCATTCATGCATATAGCTATGTGGGGACCTTTACACTATAGAACTTGGCTTGTATATTCCAATGATGAGCCTCCTCAAAAGAGCTCTAGGTCTTCTTGAGCAAGCAAGTTGGATGCACCCCCACTAGTTCCATTGGAGAGCTTACCTTAGCTCATATGTGCATCCGTTGCATGGCAATCCCTACTCCTCACATCATATCTATCATTTGGCTTTCTCTCGCCGATGATTGTCCTCATTGATGTGAGCCTTTCACACCTTTTTTTTCTTCCCCCTCTATCATTTTTCTCTCTTTGCCATCCTAAGTGTCGACTTTCTTGCTTACGCTCATCCATTGCATGAGTGCTCAAAATATCGAAAGGGAGTGGATCATTTTGACTTGTACCTGGCTGACGGTCTGGGGATGAGTCAAGATAAGATTCCAAAGAAGACCAAGTGTCAAACTTTAGTAGATTAAGTTCTCAACAATACAAAAACTATGTTTTACTCTCTCATATATCCCTATCCCCTTTCTTGCACGCAAACACCATTTGGAGACATTCGAGTCACGGACAGCGAGAGCTCTTGCACCTTTATGTTCTAATGTTACTTGTTACAATGCTAATATAGACTCTTGCTTGTTATGACTTGAATTGAATTACATGCCTTGATTGCTTTACTTAAAAGTTCTTATATGGTTGATAGCATGTCACCACAGAAATTATGCTTGTTATCATTTACCTACTCGAGGACGAGCAGGAATTAAGCTTGGGGCTGTTGATACATCCAAAACGTATCTATAATTTCTGCTTGCTCCATGCCTCTTTTGTGTGATATTGCTATCATATTTATGCACTTCCATACACTTTTGATCATATTTGGACTAACCTATTAACTCAGTGCACCACAGTGCCAGTTCCTGTTTTCTGCTGTTTTTCTATTTCAGGTTTCCCCCATATTAAAAGTGCCCTAAAAATTCCGGGAAAAATACAGGAAAAATCAGCGTATCGGGAGCTTCAAGAAAAACCAAAGCAGGGCCAGAGGGGAGCCTAGGGTGGCCCAGGCGGCCACCCGGCGCGGCCCCACCCCTGGCCGCGCCAGGGGGCGCTTGGGGCCCCACCTCCGCCTCTGGTGACCCCCTTTGGCATATATATTTCTCCCGTCGCGGAAACCCTGATTCCGGAACCCTTTTCTCCAGAAGCAATTCCGATCTCCGCCGCCATCGCCACCAAGTTTCGGGGGACCAGAATTCCTGTGCCGGCATCCTGCCGGGACGGGGAAGTGCCCCCGGATTCATCTCCATCGACGTTGCTTCCTCCCTCCATGATGCGGGAGTAGTTCCTCCTCGGGGCTGAGTTTTCTACTAGTAGCTATGTGGTCAATTCTCTCTCCCATGATGTGATCTTCGTTGTGATCATAGGCTATGTTAATCTAGGGTGATCCCATGATATTTCCCCTTCCTCTATGTATTGGATTGATGTACTCACTTGTCTTTATCTAGTATAATCCCCGAGACCAAGGTGACAGCGGTCTATTGGACATGGGTTAGAAGAATATTTTCATGAGTGATTTCCTCTTTTGTGTGTTGATTGAAGATTGAGAGTCTCTTGGTGCTTGTCTTTGACTATCCTTGAGATATGTTGTGGTGATTGTGGTACTCTCTTTGGATGGCCGCGGTGACATTGGGAAATCCATAGATTGAGAACTATGAACTTTGAGGTGTGCTTTTGTAGCCCTACATAATTCTCGTCCTCTCTTGACCACAAAGGAATGACCTCCGAGTGTGTCTCCATTATGGGAAATATCATGTGATTCGATTATGCTAATGTTGTTGGGAGTTGCCACTAGTGAAAGTATGAAGCCTAGGCCTTGTTTCCACCATTGCAATACCATTTGTGCTCACGTTTACCACTGGTTTGCTTGCTGCACTTTTTATTACAGATTTATATTACTTTGCTTTGCCACTCCTATCATCCATATTTTACCATCTCTTCGCCGAACTAGTGCACCTATACATCTGACAAGTGTATTATGTGTGTTGGGGACACAAGAGACTTCTTGTGTCTTGATTGCAGGGTTGCTTGAAAGGGGTACGTTCAACCTCCACTTCCCTGAGTTCGATAAACCTTGGGTTACTCACTTAAGGGAAATTTGCTGCTGTCCTACAAACCTCTGCTCTTGGAGGCCCAACACTGTCTACAGGAATAGAAGCGTGTAGTAGACATCAAGCTATTTCTGGCGCCATTGCCGGGGAAGTAAGTGCTTGAAGGTATATCTTTAGATCTAGCAATTAAATCTTTTCGTTTCTTGTTTTTAGTTTCACTAGTTATGTTTATGGAAAACCGCACTCTTAGTTCGCTGCTTGGGGAAGGCCGATTTACCACACCCGTGGTAGAGAAGTCTCCTCCACCTACTGAATGTATCCCGTTCCAAATACCACTTGGGATAATTGAAATAATTAGGAATGGTTGTTATGATGGGACAGTCAATCCTAGTATTCATTTGTTGAAACTTACAGAACTTTGTGAGTTGTTTAAGATTTCAGGTTTGACAAGAGATGGAGTCGTGAGGAAATTATTTGCCTTGTCACTAAAAGGAAAAGCATTGGAATGGTATAGGCTACTAGATGACTCTCACCTGCTGGATTGGGAAGAGATCCAGTCTCTCTTTTACTCCAAGTTTTATCCTCTTCATGAAGCCCATGAGAATAAGAATTATGTTTATAATTTCTATCCTCATAACGAAGAGAGCATAGCTCAAGCTTGGGGGAGACTGAAAACGTTAATGCTAAAATGCCCTAACCATGGGCTCCCCAAAGATATGATTATTAATAATTTCTATGTGAGGCTCTCTCGACAGGATAAAGATTTGCTCGATGCTTCCTCTATGGGTTCTTTCACAAACGAAAAGATTGATTCTAAATGGGAACTCTTTGAAAGAATTCAATGCAACACTGAAGATTGGGAGATCAACAAAGGTAAAGAGTCGGGTATAATTTATGAGTATGATTGCATTAAGTCCTTTGTTGAAACTACAAGTTTTAATAAGTTTAGTGCTAAGTTTGGGCTTGATTCTCAACTCCTTGTTGATTTCCTTAAATCTTTTGATTCACATCTTAATATGCCTAAGAAGGATTGGATCAAGCATCATGAACCTTTTAAAGAGATTTGCAAAGAAAATGAAATTGTTCATGATGATTGCAACATGCATGATCCAATTCCTAAAAATGAAGTTTTATATAAGCATGTTAATTTTTGTGGAGTGGATAGACCTTGTGAAAGGCCTATGATTGAAGAAGAGAAGTATTGTAAGCAACATAAGCATGAAAGAACAATCACTTGGGTCAAAGATTTAAATGAAATTGCTAGAGAATTGTGTGACCTTTATCCTTTTACTTGTGAACTTTGTTGTATAGAGGGTCACTTTAATTTTCAATGCATGCACTTTCAAAACATAACTATTAACCAGTTGTGTGATAACATGATCACCCCTGATCTTTATGATGAGCTTATGTTACTTTTGATGTGTGAAGAGTTATCAGAAAAGACTTCTTGGCTAGATGTTAATGCCATAGGAATAAAAAACACTTTGCAAAATTGCCATCTCTATTGTGTTGTTAATTGCCATAAAAATGATTACATAAGTAAGATTAGAAAGGAGGGAACTTTACCAAAGTATAAAAATGTCTCTTATATTTCTACTAATAAAAGGGAGAGTTTCTCCCAAGTTTCCCCTATTGTTTCTAATGATAAACCAGGATATGTGGAGAAGCTTCATCTCCAACCACCCCCTCCGAAGGTGAAGAAGAAGAAAAAGAAGAGGAGGAGGAAGAGGAGCAAGAAGGAAGAAGAATGGGTATCAACCTGGCCTAAGCATATTCCTCCCATCAACTTTTATCCTAACGGTTGTAAGTTTAAAGAAGAAGGTGAAGTTTATTGCCTTAATTATCATCTTGATGATACGTCCGTAGGTACTATTGAAGATGATTTTGATTATGATATGCATGTTACTTATTGTGATTGGGAAAATGATGATAATGCTACTTATGATCTTGAAAATCTTTTTGGTACCAACTCTGAAAGTGATGATATGGAAAGCTCTAAGCTTGGGGATGATAGGATTGCAAATCCTTTACCCACTAGTGATGTGATAATTGATAATTCTTTTGCTAGTAAGAATAAAGACAACATGTTTACAAATATAGTTGCTAGCAATGATAATGCTCTTCTCTACTATGATGATGTTATAACTCCAATCTATAGTGATTATAAAGGTACGTATAACATAAGGAGAAATTATCCTTATGAAAGCAGTTTTAACATAGTTGCTAGCAATGATCACACAAAGCAGTTTTAACATAGTTTCTCTTAATGGAGCAAGGTATAGTAGTCACTCCTGGATCTCCTAATTTCTTAGGCATTCCACCATCAAAAGTGTAATTAGCAAGCATGGTGGAAATTTCTACTTCAGGTATCTTTCTTTTGTTGGTAATAATATCTTTCATATACTTAGCATAAGGATTTGTTTTAAGCACATCAGTCAAACGCATATGCAAAAAGATAGGTCTAATCATTTCAGCGATGCGCTCAAAATCCTCATCATCCTTTTCTTGGATGGTTTCGAAGGAAAATGCATGGGTTTCTGAACCCATGGTTCTCTTTCCCTACCGTGCTTCTTAGCAATGAAGCCTCTCTTATCATAACGTTGATTCTTTGATTGTGGGTTATCAAGATCAACAGCAGGTTCAATCTCTACATCATTATCATTGCTAGGTTGAGCATCATCATTAATATTATCACTAGGTTCATGTTCATTACAGATTGTGTCTCAGCATCCGAAATAGATATACCATTGGGATTCTTAGGTGTGTCAGCTACTGGTTCACTAGGAGCATGCAAAGTCCTATCATTTTTCTTTTTCTTCTTCTTAGAAGAACTAGGTGCATATAAATTAGCTCTCTGAGAATCATGCTCAATTATTCTTAGGGTGGCTGTAGGATCGAAAGTATGTCTAGAGGGGGGGTGATTAGACTACTTGTAAATATAAAAATTCTGCCTTTTGACAAAGAACGGTTTTTGGCAGATTCACAATTATGATCAAGTCAAGCATCACCCTACACATGCAATTCTAGAGTATAGGCAGCGGAAAGTAAATTGCACATGTAGTAAAGAGAGGTGGAGAAGATCAAACGCAATTTGGAGACGCAATGATTTTTCCCGTGGTTCCGATAGGTGGTGCTATCGTACATCCACGTTGATGGAGACTTCAACCCACGGAGGGTAACGGCTGCGCGAGTCCACGGAGGGCTCCACCCACGAAGGGTCCACGAAGAAGCAACCTTGTCTATTCCATCATGGCCTACGCCCACGGAGGGCTAGCCTTACTCGGGGTAGATCTTCACGAAGTAGGCGATCTCCTTGCCCTTACAAACTTCTTGGTTCAACTCCACATCTCGATGACGGAGGCTCCCAAGCGACACCTAACCAATCTAGGAGGCACCACCCTCCAAAAGGTAATAGATGTAGTAGATGATGATGAACTCCTTGCTCTTGTGCTTCAAATGATAATCTCCCCAACACTCAACTCTCCTCACTGATTTGGCTGTGGTGGAAGAAAGGATTGAGTGGAAAGCAACTTGGGAAGGCTAGAGATCAAGCTTCATATGGTAGGAGTGGAGCAACTTGATCTCAACACAAGGGTAGGTAGTTCTCTTCTCAGAAATGTAAGGTAGGAGTGGTAGTTCTTTCTGATGGCTCTCTCCACGAATGAAGAGGGGGTGGAGGGGTATAAATAGCCTCCACACAAAATCCAACCGTTACACACACATTTGAGCAAACTCGGTGAGACCGAAGTGGACAACTCGGTGAGACCGAAAGTTCAAATAATGAGAACGTTGGGGTTTTCGGTGGGACCGAATATACAATCTCGGTTAGTCCGATTCGTGCAAAGACAAGAGCATGCCAGTTTCGGTGGGACCGACTTCATCATCTCGGTGACACCGATTTGATGACAGAAGGTTACAGAAGCTTGGCAACTCATGTTTCGGTGAGACCGAGTTCAGAATCGGAATATCCGAGTTTACTAGGGTTTGGCTTATGGCTGAGGTGGTTCATCTCGGTGTGACTGAGTTTGGAATATCGGTGGGACCGAGATTACTTATGAGTGAATATGGCAGTGAAAGTTGCTGATAGTTTAGGAAATGTATCACTAAGCACTTGAGCAACCAGATCATCATCATAACCTCATCCCCTTTTAATAGTATTGGCTTTTCCTATGGACTCAATGTGATCTTGGATCACTAAACCAAAAATGGAGTCTTGAGCTTTTGCCAATGCTTGCCTTAGCATTTTGAGGGGTCCACTTCTTCAGTCCTTGCCATACCCATATCACTGAACTTCTCTGAAATGATCTTCAAGTAACTATTAGTTCAATGATATATATGTTGTTATTAATTACCAAAACCACCCGGGGATTAGTTGCACTTTCAGTGGCCCTCGGGATACAGAGGTTCATGAGTCATTTTACCACCTCTAGTTGCAACTCTAACAGCATAGTCATTATTCTTACTATTTAATTCATTGAGCAAATCATTCTGAGCCTTAAGTACTTGTTCTACTTGAGTGGTGACCATAGAAGCATGTATACTAATGAGTTTGAGTTCACCTTTAGCTCTAGACAGATAATCACTCAAGCGTTCAATCATATAAGCATTGTGTTGTAGTTGTCTACCAACATAAGCATTGAAGTTTTCTTGTTTCACAATAAAATTGTCAAACTCATCTAAGCATTGGCTAGCAGACTTATAACAAGGAATATCACCTTCATCAAATCTATAAAGAGAATTTACCTTTACTACCTGTGTCGGGTTATCAAGACCATGTATTTCTTCAATAGGTGGTAAATTCTTAACATCTTCAGCTTTAATACCTTTTTCTTTCATAGATTTCTTTGCCTCTTGCATATCTTCAGGATAGAGAAATAGAACACCTCTTTTCTTTGGAGTTGGCTTAGGGGCTGGTTCAGGAAGTGTCCAATTATTTTCATTGGCCAGCATATTATTCAATAGTAGTTCAGCTTGTTCAACTGTTCTTTCTCTGAAAACACAACCAGCACAACTATCCAGGTGGTCTCTGGAAGCATCGGTTAGTCCATTATAAAAGACATCAAGTATATCATGCATTTCAAGAGGATGATTAGGCAAAGCATTAAGTAATTGGAGAAGCCTCCCCCAAGCTTGTGGGAGACTCTCTTCTTCAATTTGCACAAAGTTATATATTTCCCGTAAGGCAGCTTGTTTCTTAAGAGCAGGAAAATATTTACCAGAGAAGTAATACATCACATCCTAGGGACTACGCACACAACCAGGATCAATAGAATTAAACCAAGTCTTAGCATCACCCTTTAACGAGAACAGAAATAGCTTAAGGATATAATAGTAACGGATCTTTTCATCGTTGTTAAACAGGGTGGCTATATCATTCAACTTAGTAAGATGTGCCACAACAGTTTCAAACTCATAGCCATGGAAAGGATCAGATTCAACCAAAGTAATTAACTCAGGATCAACAGAGAATTCATAATCCTTATCAGTAACACAGATAGGTGAAGTGGCAAAAGCAGGGTCATGTTTCATTCTAGCATTCAAGGACTTTTCTTTCAACTTAGCTAATAACTTCTTAAGATCATATCTATCATTGCAAGCAAGAAAGTCTCTAGCAGTTTCTTCATCCATAACATAACCCTCAGGCACAATAGGCAATTCATATCTATTGGGAGTAGTTTCATCATCACTTTCATAAATATCATTAGTTTCAATTTTGCACTCTCCCTAACCTTAGCAATTTGTTCATCTAGAAATTCACCTAGTGGCACAGTATCAGGCATAGAGGTAGTTTCATCATACATAGCAGAAGTGACATCATCGAGAACATACGACATATCAGATTCAATAGCAGGAGTAGGTGTCGCAAGTTTACTCATAACAGAAGGAGAATCAAGTGCAGAGCTAGATGACAGTTCCTTACGTCCCCTCGTAGTTGAGGGGAAGATCTTACTTTTTGAGTCCTTCAAATTCTTCATAGTGATCAGCAGATATAAATCCCAAGTGACTTAAAAAATAGAGCTATGCTCCCCGGCAACGACGCCAGAAAATAGTCTTCATAACCCACAAGTGTAGGGGATCGCAACAGTTTTCGAGGGTAAACTATTCAACCCAATTTGTTGATTCGACATAAGGGGAGCCAAAGAATACTCTTAAGTATTAGCAGCTGAGTTGTCAATTCATCCACACCTGGAAACTTAGTATCTGCAGCAAGATAGTTTAGTAGCAAAGTAATATGATAGTGGCGGTAGCAGCAATAAAAGTAATGATATTGTTTTTGTAATAGTAGCAACAGAAAAGTAAATAAGCAACAAGCAATATAGGAAAAGCTCGTAGGCATTGGATCGGTGATGGGAAATTATGTCGGATGCAATTCATCATGTAGAAGTTATAACCTAGGGTGACACAGAACTAGCTCCAGTTCATCAATGCAATGTAGGCATGTATTCCGAATATAGTCATACGTGCTTATGGAAAAGAACTTGCATGACATCTTTTGTCCTACCCTATCGTGGCAGCGGGGTCCTATTGGAAACTAAGGGATATTAAGGCCTCCTTTTAATAGAGTACCAGACCAAAGCATTAACACATAGTGAATACATGAACTCCTCAAACTATGGTCATCGCCAGGAGTGGTCCCGATTATTGTCACTTCGGGGGTGCCGGATCATAACACATAGTAGGTGACTATAGACTTGCGAGATAGGATCAAGAACACACATATATTCATGAAAACATAATAGGTACAGATCTGAAATCATGGCACTCGGGCCCTAGTGACAAGCATTAAGCATAGCAAAGTCATAGCAACATCAATTTCAGAACATAGTGGATACTAGGGATCAAACCTGTAACACCCCGGTTGTTAAGCTACAGTAATCACACACTAATGGTTCCATGTCATCGCGATTAATTTGCTAAACCACACTTTGGTCCAAACCGAGTTCAAATTCAAATTTAGAAGACAAGTCAAAATTTAATCTCTTCGGACTATAAAACTAAAATGTTCGAATTTTAGTATAAATTCCCCTGATCAATTCTCATGTTGGAACCATCATCATTTGAAACTTCAAAAGGGCCCTTATATATTTTTTATTTGACCAACAACACTTAAGTGGCGCAATTAATTTCAAGCCGAAATATAGCCTTTCAAAAATAATCTAAAACCCTATGGATAGTTCCACAATATTACAAAGTATTTTTTTTAAGTTTATTATGAAACAAAATTCAATTGAAATTAATTCGGTTGTAAAATAGTGTCTATGAGTTGAAAACAGAAAAGATAAAGAAAAGAAAAGCGCACTATGCACTTACTAGGCCCAGCACACACTGTAGACATATAACCTTGTGCTACAGTGCACAAGGCCCAGCCCGCACTGGCCTTTTCCCAAACCTCTCACCAGAAGCAGAGAGGCCATGGCATGCACGCCATGGCACGCACGCCGTCCACCCGTCGTTTGCCTCGCTATCGAACATCCCATGGCCCTCTGGTGGATAAGGGCATGTACAATGATTCTATCTTAAGGATGCCACGTAAGATAAATGATGAGGTGGAGGAGAGAGAAATCATAAGAGAAGACTTGTCTTATCTTATTTAAGAGAAGACAAGAGATGATAGCTTAGCACAATTTGTCTCACCATGTTTTTAGGAATAACTAATTATTGAAGATAAGGCTAAGAGATGACCCATTGTAGACTTGTTTTTTGTCATCTCTAATTTACATGCAAAACTTAAGATAAGACTATCTTATCAACCATTGTACATGCCCTAAGGAGACCGTCCCCGACGTCCCTGTGGAACCCTAGCCTATCCCCTTCTCCCCCTCGCTCTCCTCCCCGATTTGGAGAGGCAGCCGTACGCGACCGACGCCGCCGACTCATCGTTGACACGCTCCGGAACCACCCCGTCCCACTTGAAGGTGCCAGGAGCTGTGCCTCGACGTCCTCTACCTCCACGTCAATGCTCATAAGCAGGGACCTCCACAAGCTGTCGCCATCGTCCATCTTCATCCTCGAGCGTTGCCACTTGCTTGCC
This sequence comes from Secale cereale, assembly GCA_902687465.1. Lineage (NCBI taxonomy): Eukaryota > Viridiplantae > Streptophyta > Magnoliopsida > Poales > Poaceae > Secale > Secale cereale. Next base: position 657,865,523 of record LR738714.1, read on the forward strand.
GTCGATTCGGCTGACTCCGACCATCCCGGGCCACCCTGAGCTCCTCCCCGAACTCGCTGTGAGCCCCAAGTTCCCCTACACCTCTCCTTGCTCCCCCGTGCACTGTAGTCATCGCACTGCTAGAGGCCGAGGCCACCGTCCGCCATGGCCAAGGAGCACCGCGCTCCCGAACTCGCCGCTGCCCCACAGCTTTCTGTGCGCGCATCCACCGCACCCGGCGCTGGCCGCCGCTCGCCCTGGCTACATCCACAGCGATCCCTCGCAGCCACCTGCGACCCCCTGCTGCGCCCGGACCGAGCCGTGGCAGCGACGGCCGCGCCCCCGGTGCGTCTACCTGAGTTGCGACCCGGCCTTCCCTCCCGTGTGCCTGAGCACGGCAGTATCGCCTCCGCCGCCGCCCCGTTCAACGCCACCGCCCCGATAGACCCCAGGCCTTCGACCGCCGCGCCGCCTCCAGCTGCCCGGCGCCGCTCCTCCCGCACTGGCCCACGCCCCTGGCCGCCGGTGCCTCTACGCCCGTGCTGGCCGTGCCCATCTGGCCTCGCTCGCCAGCCGCGCGCGCACCGCAGCCCCCCTCCCCGCGCCGGCGCACCCTTCCCACACCACTCGCTACTCGCCTACGCCGGCCGGTGGCCTCGCCGAAAGCCACGTGCTCCGGCGCCCGCGTGTGCGCCACCGGGGCGGAGCCCCGATTAGCCTCGCTCCTGCAGCCCCGATAACCCGCCCCATCGAGGCCCCTGAGTCACTGGCCTACGGGCCCCACTGCCCTATTAAAAAAAGAAAAAGGAAAATATAGAATAAAAATAAATATACAATTAATTAATTAACTTAATTAAATTGGTTTAATTAAACTAATTAAATTGTGTGCATGATAGGGGGCCCCACCCCCCTGTTGACCAATCAACATTGACTGGTCAACTGGGACCCCCTGGACCCGCATGTCATCCTCTGCTTACACCGTTGTGTACACAGAGCTGGGTGCACTTAGTTTTTAATCATTATTTTTGAAATAATAATAATTTTACGATTTGTTTAAAACTTATAAAATTAATAGAAAATAAACCGTAAGTCGGATGAAAAAGTTTTATACATGAAAGTTGCTCAGAACGACGAGGCGAATCCGAATACGCGGTCTGTTTGTCCGCCACATGCCTCTAAATAGCTGAACATGGAACTTTCCCCCTCCGGTCATCTGTTTGACAAATGTCCGGAACCAGGAAAACTTTCCCGGATGGGATCCTCCTTTGTCGGTAACATGTAACACTGCATTAGGGCACACCAGGCACATCGTATCGCCATGTCATACTTTATGTTACAATTGTGTGATTTATATTTATTGTTTCTTCCCCTTCCTCTCTCGGTAGACGCCGAGACCATCGCCGACGACGTTGCTGTGTACAGCTACGTCGTCGACGACCAGATCATTTCAACAGAGCTACCAGGTAAGCCCCCCCCCTTGATTAACCCGATATCGCCTATTCCTCTCTCTACTGCTTGCATTAGAGTAGTGTAGCATGTTACTGCTTTCGATGAATCCTATTATGTTGCATAGCCTGTCATTGTTGCTACCACCATTGATACTTTACCTGCTATCCTAATGCTTAGTATAGGATGCTAGTATTCCATCAGTGGCCCCACATCCTTGTCCGTCTGCCATGCTATACTATCGGGGCATGATCACCTCGGGTGGTGATCACGGGTATATACTATATACATTTTACATGACACATGCTGTGACTAAAGTCGGGTCGGCTGATTGAGTACCCGCAAGTGATTCGATGTGGGGGCTGAAAGGACAGGTGGCTCCATCCAGGTAGTGGTGGGCCTGAGTTCCCGACGGCCCCTCGAGTGGATCTTCGTGGCGAAGCGATAGGGCAGGTTGAGACACCCAGTCGAGAGGTGGTCTGGCCCTGGTCGTTGTCCGCGGTGATTTCATAATAACACGCTTAACGATTTTGGATATTTGATCTGAGTCTGGCCGTTGGCCTATACGCACTAACCAGCTACGTGGGAATAGTTATGGGCTCTCGACATCGTGGTATCAGCCGAAGCCTTCTTGACGTCAGCGACTGAGCGGTGCATGCCGGGTTGGACCGCGCAACGTAACTTCCTTAGTAATGGAGGTTGCTAGGTCTGATCACCGGTCGCCCTCGCAACATGCAGGTGTGCATTGGGCGATGGGCCCAGACCCCTGTGCGCTTAGGACTTAGACTGGCGTGCTGACCTCCCTGTTGTGCTTAGGTAGGGGTGCGACATGTTGATCTTCCGAGGCCGGGCATGACCCAGGAAAGTGTGTCCAGCCAAATGGGATCAAGTGTGCTGGGTTATGTGGTGCACCCCTGCAGGGAAGTTAATCTATTCGAATAGTCGTGTCCCTCGGTAAAAGGACGACCCTGAGTTGTATTCCGACCTCATGACAACTAGAACTAGATACTTAATAAAACACACCCATATGAGTTCAAATATAACTCGGTGGTTGCTCTCTCGTAGGGTGATGTGCGGGAGGATCGCCGGGTAGGATTATGCTATACGATGTTACTTGGTGAACCTTCCAGCTACTCAAGACGGAGGCTGTCAAAAGCTTTGATACTTGTTACTATTCCATCTACTCTCTTCTACTGCTGCAAGATGGAGGCTGCCAGAAGCGTAGTCTTCGACTGAATTAGCTATCCCCCTCTTATTCTGGCATTCTGTAGTTTAGTCCACATATATTACCCCTTTATACAAATAACATTGCATATGTAGTGTAGATCCTTGCTTGCGAGTACTTTGGATGAGTACTCACGGTAGCTTTGCTCCCCATTTTCCCCCTTTTCCTCTTTTCTCGGATGACGCAACCAGATGGTGGAGTCCAGGATCCAGATGATCCTGAGGATGTTTCTATGTGGAGTTCGGCTTCGAGGAGTAGTTAGGAGGTCCCAGGCAGGAGGCCTTGCCTTTTCGATCGTTGTTATATTTGTGCTAGCCTTCTGAAGGCAAACTTGTTTAACTTATGTCTGTACTCAGATATTATTGCTTCCGCTGACTCTTGTGTTTTCGAGCTTATGTATTCGAGTCCTTGAGGCCCCTGGCTTGTAATATAAAGCTTGTATTATTTTAATTTGTGTCTAGAGTTGTGTTGTGATATCTTCCAGTGAGTCCCTGATCTTGGTCGCACACATTTGCGTGCATGATTAGTGTACGGTCAAATGGGGGCGTCACAAAACCCTAACAAAACTAACTCGATTACATGACAGATCCCATCCAACCCATCACCGTCCAGCAAGCCTACGATGGAATTACTCACGCACGCCGGTGAGCATCATGGAATTGGTGATGGAGGAAGGTTGATGATGACGATGGCGACGATCTCCACTCTCCGGAGCCCCGAACGGACTCCAGATCAGCCCTCCCAAGAGATATTAGGGCTTGGCGGCGGATCCGTCTCGTGAAATGCGATAATTCCTTCTCCCTGATTTTTTCCTCCCCGAAAGTGAAGATATAGGATCTAGGGGTACGTCGGTAAGGCACCATGGGGCCCACGAGGCAGGGGACGCGTCCCCCACCCTCGTGGACAGGCCCTGGGCCCCTGGTGTGGATCTTCTTGCAGATATTTTTTATATTTTCCAAAATAATTCTTCGTTGATTTTCAGGCAATTCCGAGAACTTTTTATTCTGCACAAAAACAACACCATGGCAGTTCTGCTGAAAACAGCGTCAGTCCGGGTTAGTTCCATTCAAATCATGCAAGTTAGAGTCCAAAACAATGGCAAAAGGGTTTGGAAAAGTAGATACATTGGAGACATATCAGCGCGACGTTGCCACCCTGCCTACCCTCTCATACGATGGCGCCGACCACAGGACCGCCATGGAGATGCTCTTTGGGTTTGCTTCTTGCTTGGGAATGCAAGGCGGCGGTGACTGCTTGCTCTCTCACAAGAGTGGTTGAGTAACCCCAAGTATAAGGGTGAAGTAACCAATCAATAAGTATTTTCCGCAATAGAGAACTAAGTTTTATCGAACCGGAATAAGTTCTTTCAACAAACAAAGTCACTTGTACCTGCATACAAAACACAACACAAACTTGTCCCGAGAATGTCAAGATGGTTGTCAAGCTTCTTGTCTTGCTAGGTGCAAGATTAAAGTGTGTTGTATGGTAGGAATCGATGGGTAGATAAAACGGTACAATGTCGAGGAAATCGTTAACTGTAGCTGCTTGCTTGGCTGACGAGTAGGGGATTAATTGGCTAATCCGATAGTTAATCGCCCAATTAATCAATTAACGGACGATTTATCAATTTATTGGTTACTCGGTGACCCTACGAGTAGGGATTAATCGGTGAGTTAACTGGTTAATCGGACGCATTTTTGAATAGTAGTTGTAATGATGATTTCAATAATAGATAATACAACTAGGGGGTCATAGGTTCATTAGTGACATCTCTCATAAGCATAATAGTGTAGTGTGGCAAACAAATTACACACAATAATTAAATATCAATATTTGTGTTTATGACTATGATCATTCATGGTATAATCTCATATATGTATTAAGTTCGTAATATGTAGACCGTTGTCCAACTGCATCTACAATTAATACTTCACGAAGACTGCTATCCAGCATGCATCTCAAAGTACTAAGTTCATGACAAAAACAGAATATTGTAATAAGCAAGATGACATAATGTAGACAGGAAAATACCAAGCATTATGACAAGAAGCTATCGTTTTATCCTTAGTGAAAGTCAAATATCCTTCGCGGCAAAAACTTCGACCTGCTGCGTGAGACTCGTCCGATTGTGGGCGATCAAACGCTTCTCCCTTCGCCCACGTGCAACGTTGATATCCCATACACGCCTACTCCCTCTCCTTATCCTCTTTTGCCTTGCACCGTTCCCAACTTCTTTCCTCATCTCTTTCACATTGCTTTGTCCTCCACGAGTGCGGCCATGCGTGCACTGCTCTCGACCACCCCCTCCCTCATCCTCTGCCCCCACGATGACACAACATGATTCAATCAGCAACGACGGAAGCTGCAACTACGCGCGCGTGGGTGTGGGGGTGGGGCTGCAACCCGTCGGTGTGGTCGAGTTGGATGCAATGATGCACCCGATGGCGAGCTACAAACCAGCGGCCATAGAGTTGCAACTGTCGGTTGGCGGAGCTGCTACGTAGGGGCCAAGATGCAACCGCGAGGGCCAGCGCTGCTGGAACTGACATGGAGATGAATTGGAACCGACCAATAATTTTTTTGGGACGCTGAAGACCGTTGGGACCATCATGTCAACTAGTTGGAACCGGTGCCCAATTTCGCTGGAACCAACGAGCAATTTTGCTACCACCGGAGCTGGCACCAGCACATGTTTCTGCTACAACTGGTGAAACCTTGAACTAGAACAAGCAGAGATTTTTTCTACAACCGATGACGCCCCAAGCTGGGACTAGCAGCTGTTTTGGCTGCATCAACTGCGTTGTTTGTTCGGCGACGATGGCGAGCCTTGATTTTTGTCGCGACCGACATCCACAAAAGCTTCCATCCACAAGACTTGTTACTACAATGGAAGCTACTCCATCTGTTCATAAATATAAGTCTTTTTAGACATTTTATAAATGAAATGCAAAATACAGATGTATGTAGACATATTTTAGAGTGTAGATTCACTCATTTTACTTTGTATGTAGTCATTTGATGAAATATTTAGAAAGACTTATATTTGGGAACGGAGGGAGTACAATGGCCAGCGATGCCAGTTCCCCGAGGAGAAGGAAGGAGAGAGCGAGAGAACCCGATGAGAAATGATGTGTTAGGATTGATCTCCTCCGTGTGGGCCCAACGGCCCACCGGGCCCTTAGATCCACGCCCTGATCGGGGGCGCCCAACCCATTATGGTTGGTGGGCCCCTGTGACCCGCGCTATATTAACAGAGGTAGGGGCCGGGGCACTTCTCACGAGGTTGAATGCTGCCACAAACCCTACCTACAAACCCTACCGATCTAGGGTTAGCACGGTGCTCACGGGAAGCACCACCACTGCCGTCATCTCACTTCCATCTCCGGCCCCTACTTCGCCATGGCCGGCGCTGGATCGATCTCTTCCGTTCATCAGGAAGGTAGGACTACCGGATCTGTCTAGCCTACTCGATCCAAGGGATCTATCAATGGTATCAGGCCATCTAGGTCTAGATGTTTTCGGTACAAAGGTAATACAGAGAAAGAACTCACAGAAAAAGAAATCCCATCCCTTCCCCAAAAGAACCCTAGAAGGGCAAAGAAAATCACCGGTTTTGTCCTCGGGCCTCACCGGCAAAGAGCGCCATCGCAACGGTCGCGCCTGTTCCTCTCGATCCCCACACGCATCGGCAAGCCAAGGTGCGGGGACGAAGAACCACCGGAGCCCCAAAGCTCTTCGGAAAAGAAAAAAGATAGACAAAAAAAAGAAGGAGAGGCACACCGCGGCCCAACCGCTCGACGGCGGCGCGCTCACCCCAAGGGGAACGCGCCACCGGCGAAGGGAACGGCAACGGCGCCGCCACTCCATGCCGTCGGCTGCGTCTCTCTGCTCTCTCTCAATCTCTCTGTTGCGGGAGAAGGGGAGAGGCAGAGGAAAGAAAATATGGGGAAGGGGAAAAGGAATGGAGAGGCTCGCGCGGCGCGGTGGCATCTGCCGCCGTCGCCGGCGGCCGGGGCGAGGCCCCCTTTTCTCTCCGCTGCTCGAGAGACAGAGAACGAGAGGAAGACGCGAGCGGCGTGGGGTGGGAGAGTGCGCGATGGTTTCCCCGATCGGCGTTGTGCGATCGTTTTTGTTTCCCCGAACAGCGCGCTCGTCCATCCGATCCCTCCAACGGCTCAGATCGAAACCCTAGAGCGCAGCTGGGCCAGTTGGGCCGAAAGGAGCTGCGGGCCGCCAGCCGCGGGCGCAGCCGCGCGAGCTGGCCTCTAGCCGCCGCGGGCGGGCTGGGCCAAGGCCAGCCGCCGCGGGCGAGCCAGCCCGAGGCCACCTGGGCCGAGCCTGCAGCTGCGAGCCTGCAGAGCGAGCTAGGCCGTGGGCCGTTTTTTGTCCGCTGCGGGCCGCGCGCTAGACTGTGCTGCTGCCAATTTTTTTATTCATTCTCTGTTATTTCTTATACAATTTTATTCAAAAGACAGAAAAAGAAAAAGGCAAAGAATTTATCTAAAAAGTTCACGAATTTTTATTCGTGTTTTCCGCTACGTAAAAGTAATAGTGCTCTTTTTTAACACAGAGAATAAAAGTATTATGTTTTCTTTAAAGAGCATGTTTTATGAGTATGATTATGTTATTAAATATAACCAACATTGTAAATAGCATGACCATATTTCATTATTGAAAATAAAGATGCATTTAATTCTCATATTTGCCCAACGGTAATATAGTTTTTTAAATGCATAGACAATTATGTGTTTAATTTAACCAACGTTAGATTCATACATATGATTGTTATATATTGACATCACTTCATTGTGATTTCAGGAGGGTACCTCCTAATGAGTTGCTTAAAAGATGTTCCGACACTCAGAGGTGACAACGACACTGAGTGGAGGAAGAAAGTTGACATGGCATTTATCTGTGCCGATGTAGACTGGGTAGTGGATCAACCACAACCGGACAGACCTAAAGAACCAGTAAGAGAAACTACTGATGATGATGATGCATGGGACAGAAAGAGGAGGGATTATGCCCCTCTGGAATTGTCATATTCCATAGACAATCAAAAGTGGGTCAATGCGAATAAAAAGTGCATGGCCTTTATAAAGAACACAATTGAGAACGCAATCGTGGGCTCAATTGCAGAGTGCACAGCTGTTGGAGAGCTGCTGACAAAGATAAAGAGCCAGTTCACTGGTTCTTCAAAGACATATGCCACCCAGCTGTTGAAGCAACTGGTTTCACAGCACTACACTGGGGGTGGTCATGGCATAAGGGAGCACATCCTTAGGATGAGCAATATGGCAACGAAGCTCAAGCCCATGGATGAGGATCTGGAGATAAAACCAACTCTCCTGGTCCACCTGGTCATGGCTTCTTTGCCAAAGGAGTTTGAGACATTTGTGGTGAACTACAATATGTCACCTGGAACATGGGATCTAGAAAAGACCATTGCCATGTGTGTCCAAGAGGAAGAACGGCTTAAAGCTTCACATGGTGGTTCTATCAACTATGTGAAGGATAAGAAAAAGAATTTCAATGACAACAGTAAGGGTTCTCCCTCAAAGCCTCATGGGAAAGCTCCCTATCAGCGTCAGCATCAGCCAAAGCACTTTGCAGTGGACAAAGACACATGTCTCCACTATCACCAGTCTGGTCACTACAAGAAGGACTGCCCTGAATGGCTGAAACACATAATGGCAAAGCAAGGTAACAATGTTGTTTCCTTAGTTAATGAATCCCTATATACACAGTTTTCGAAATCCACTTGGTGGATTGACTCAGGAGCAACTGTTCACGTTGCAAATTCTTTACAGGGATTCCATTCGACCCGGATTACGCAAAGAAGAGAAAGAGGAATTGAAGTAGCAAATGGAATAAAAGCGGAAGTTGAAGCTGTCGGCGACATCTCCTTGGAGTTAGTTGATGGATTCAAGCTTCTACTTAGAGATGTTTTATATGTTCCTTCATGTAATAGGAATTTGATTAGTGTTTCTTGCTTGGACAAAGATCATTATGAATGTTATTTTGGACATGGCAAATGTGCCATATGGTTTAATAATGCTTATGTGGGTGATGCTTTCCTCCACGATGAGCTTTATTTATTATCACTTCGTGAAAAAGTTTATTCTGTATGCAATGTGAATGAGCGTATTTCCGCGTCGAATAAAGAACAAAGAAAAGAAAGAGAACTCACGACTCATCGAAATTATGGCACTGTCGTTTGGGCCATATTTCCAAGGGGAGAATAGAGATACTCGTTAAAAGTGAAATTCTTCCTCCATTAGAGTTCTTAGACTTAGAACAATGCATAGATTGCATTAAAGGAAAGTATGTAAAACAAATCAAAAAGGGTGCAAACCGTAGCACAGCAACACTAGAAATCATCCACACTGATATTTGTGGACCTTTTCCGGTGAAAAGTGTGGATGGCTATGACTCGTTCATAACATTCACAGATGATTACTATCGCTATGGTTATATTTATCCAATCAAAGAAAGATCAGAAGCGTTGGATAAATTTAAAATATTCAAAGCTGAAGTTGAAAATCAGCATGACAAAAGAATAAAGATAGTAAGGTCCGACCGGGGGGGAGAGTACTACGGTCGGCACACTCCATATGGCCAAGTCCCTGGACCTTTTGCAAAGTTCTTGCAGGAGACTGGCATAGTCGCCCAGTATTCATTGCCGGGCGAGCCTCAGCAAAATGGAGTAGTTGAAAGGCGTAATCGTACCCTTATGGATATGGTGCGTAGCATGATGAGTTACTCCACCTTGCCATTGGGATTATGGATGGAGGCGCTTAAAACCGCCATTCACATTCTCGATAGAGTACCAAGCAAGTCGGTGCCCAAAACATCGTACGAGCTATGGACAGGAAAAGTACCCTCCCTTCAACACTTCAGGGTGTGGGGGTGCCCCGCAGAGGCCAAAATTTTTAATCCAAACATTGCAAAGTTAGATCCCAAAACAATGAGTTGCCACTTCATTGGCTACCCAGATAGATCAAAAGGTTTTCGTTTCTACTATCCAGACAAATATACAAAGTTTGTAGAAACAAGACATGCAGTCTTCTTAGAGGACGAAATGATGAGGGGGAGCTTGGTAGCTCAAAAAATTGATCTTGAGGAGAAGAGGGTGCATGCACCTAATCCGATGATTCAGGAGCCATTTTTCTCACTACCAGTTGCAACTCCACCCATGACAACTGTGGGAGAAGACCCGGAACCTGTCCGTCAGGAGCCGACTGAACCCGTTGTTGAGCATGAAAGGGAGGTGCAGCAGCAAATTTTAGAAGAAGTGCCAGATGTTGAGGCACAGAATGTGCCAGAAACTAAGGCCCTTAGAAGGTCTACAAGACCAAGAAAGTTAGCTATTTCTACTGACTTTAAAGTTTATAACACAGAAATGGTTCATATGGAAAAAGATCCCACCTCATATGAAGAAGCCATGAGAAGCCCTCATTCATCAGAGTGGATGAAGGCAATGGAAGATGAAATGAAATCGATGAGTTCCAAAGATGTTTGGGACTTAGAGGAAATTCCTATTGGAGCCAAAACAGTAGGCTGTAAATGGGTCTACAAAATTAAGTATGACTCTAAAGGGAATATAGAAAAGTATAAAGCTCGACTCGTGGCAAAAGGATTTACACAAAGAGAAGGGATAGATTACAATGAGACATTTTCTCCGGTCTCATGTAAGGATTCCTTCAGAATCATAATGGCATTAGTTGCTCATTTTGATTTAGAGTTACATCAAATGGATGTAAAGACGGCATTTCTCAATGGGGATTTAAAAAAAATGTCTACATGAAACAACCCAAGGGTTTTATCATGGAAGGCAAGGAAGATATGGGATGCCGCCTGAAGAAATCCATTTATGGATTAAAGCAAGCCTCTAGACAGTGGTATCTAAAGTTTAATGAGACAATTAAAAGTTTTGGATTTAAAGAAAATGTTGAGGATAATTGCATTTATGCAAGGTTTAAAAATGGGAAATATATTTTCCTAATCTTGTATGTGGATGATATTCTGCTTGCTAGCAGTGATGTTAGTCTACTACAAGAAACAAAGAAGTTTTTATCCTCAAATTTTGACATAACAGATCTTGGTGAAGCATCATATGTTTTGGGCATAGAAATTCACCGAGATAGGAACAATGGAGTCTTAGGACTATCGCAGAAAGCATATTTAGAAAAGGTTCTTAAAAAGTATAATATGCATGCGAGTAAAGCCACACCTGCTCTTATAGTCAAGGGCGATAGTTTTGGGAAATTTCAATGTCCCAAGAATCAGTATGAGATCGATCAAATGAAAGGAGTACCATATGCTTCGGCCGTTGGAAGCTTACAGTATGCACAAGTGTGCACTCGCCCGGACTTAGCTTTTATCACCGGTGTACTCGGTAGATATCAATCCAATCCAGGCATAGAGCACTGGAAGATGGTAAAGAAAGCATTGCGTTATGCGCAAGGCACGAAGGAATGCATGCTAACATACAGGAGATGTGAATCCCTAGAGATAAAGGGGTATTCAGACGCAGATTTTGCGGGGGACAGGGATGATAGAAAATCCACGTCCGGATACGTATTCACTCTCGCTGGGGGAGCTATTTCGTGGAAAACCTCCAAACAGTCAATAGTTGCATCATCCACGATGTATGCAGAATTCATAGCATGCTTCGAAGCAACAGGGCAGGCGATATGGCTAAAGAAATTTATACCCGACTTAAAAGTGGTAGATTGTATTGACAAACCACTAAAGATGTACTGTGACAACGAGCCCGCAGTATTTTATGCTCACAACAACAAGTCGAGTAATGCTGCAAAAACGATAGAGACAAAGTATTATGTTGTGAAGGATAAAATCCAGGATCACACTATAAGTCTCGAGCATATAAGGACAAAAGATATGCTTGCGGATCCGCTAACGAAAGGCTTACCACCCAATGTGTTCAAGAAACACTTAGCCGGCATGGGTTTAAGGGAAAGCCTATGATTCCTGGATAGGCCCAAAAGGAACGGAATTTGCTTCTGAACAGAACGTATGTTGTAGCTGTATGATTCTATCGGCAATTAAGCCGTGACGATGAAACATGCTCTATGTACCAATATGTGATGAAACAAATAAACTAGAAAGTATAAGGTTAAAAGTAAAGATGAGATCAAGGGGGAGAATGTTAGGATTGATCTCCTCCGCATGGGCCCAACGGCCCACCGGGCCCTTAGATCCGCGCCCTGATCGGGGGCGCCCAACCCATTATGGTTGGTGGGCCCCTGTGACCCGCGCTATATTAACAGAGGTAGGGGCCGGGGCACTTCTCACGAGGTTGAATGCTGCCACAAACCCTACCGATCTAGGGTTAGCGCGGTGCTCACGGGAAGCACCACCACCGCCGTCATCTCACTTCCATCTCCGGTCCCTACTTCGCCATGGCCGGCACTGGATCGAGCCCTTCCGTTCATCGGGAAGGTAGGAGTCAGGAAGGTAGGACTACCGGATCTGTCTAGCCTACTCGATCCAAGGGATCTATCACGATGAAGTAGTTTTTGCGGAAGCCAGATCCAACGAATAAAAATGGGTGGATCGGACGCCGGCTGGCGTCTGGCCGAGATTTGAGCCGGTCGGCCGGCTCCTAGCGTCGGCTGAAAAAAGCACCGGAAGAGAGAGGGAGGGCACGCGAGGATCGTCCGGGCAACACGTTCCTGCGAGAAGAGTACCACTACCACCCCTTTCGCCGGTTAAATACGGTGGGTGAGCTTCACGCGGAAAGCAAGAAGGCAGCCAGATCCAGTGCGCGAGGTTGTCTACGCAGCGTCACCACGACTTTGACGTGTTCCACGTGACCGAGTGAGCGTCACGGGCAGGCAAGTTGAACCAAGCAAGGGGGCCAGGTCAAGTCAGCGTTCACATCCTGCGGCCAGGCCCGATCCACCGGCGCAGCAGCCGGGGCAGGGCAGGCCAGGCGGCCGCACGCCGGACGCCGTACGTCGTACGTGCCGCGCATATTCCCTCCCCTCAACTCAACTCCTTACGCGCGCCGCACGTGAGTCTCGAGCCGAGCCGAGCCCATATGCCGATGTCGGCATCGCCCTCGCACTGACTCCACCCATTCATCCATTCACCCACTCTGCCTTACGTGTCCCCGGCCTTTCACTTTCCCATCTTTTTTCCAGAGGGAGACACCCCTTTAATCATACACCCATGGCGTTCAACACCATCCCTATTCCCAAGCTCTGCTCGCCGGTCGGTGGGCCGCAGCGGATGCTTCAGCCGGACCCGCCCTCCACGATGCCAAGGGACGCGAAAGCCGGGCCGAAAATATGCTTGGAAAATAAAAGGCGAGCTGAAAATTAGGGGAAAAGATTGACCACGACGTGCTCTGCTCCGCCTCGTCCTCCTTCCTCGCGTCCCCGGTACCGACCGCCGGGCCCACCGCCGGGCCGCGACGAGCCCAACGGCGAGTTGTTTAGTCGCGGCTGCCCTTCTGTGGGACAAAACTTGCCTGTTCCCTTCTCGTGCTCCCATCCGTGCTCCCACTTCATCCTACGGCTGTTATTTCATCTTTTTTCTTTCTAATCCAATCATCGCCCCCCTGATTTTAAGGGGGTGGGGCCGGGCCTAACTTTGGTCCAATCAAATCAAGCCACGTACGCGGGAGCACGGATGGGCACACACGAGGGGAGCAGGCAAGTCTCGTCCCCTTCTGTGACCCACCAGGTCCACCGAAGGTGGCACGCACAGCATAATCCGCGAATAATATTATTATATTTTCTCAACAAAAGAAAGATACTGTACTACCGAATGATGCTTCGCGTTTTATTATGATTAGTATTATTTTGGCGACCGATTATCACTCATCATCAATCAATTATATCAATCACGGTGGGTGCGAATGATAATAAATCGATAAGGACGCGCGGGCCGGTGAAGGGCCCGGGCCGAAGCCGCAGCTGGAACGGCAGCCCACAGCTGTCGCCGGGCCCGCCCCACTTGCGTTTCGCGGCGCCCACGTCAACTGCTGCGCCTGTTCCTATCCCCTTCCCCGATATTTGCCCCTCAATTTCCTACGAATTTCTCGCTCACGTCTCTTCGGTTTAAGACGTCTTTGCCCCTAGAAACGCCCACTATTCACGCCCCAACTGCCACCCCGCGCACCAACCGCGATGGCACGCCACGTAATTTCACGCAACCCCGAGGGCTTTACTCTACCCTCCCCAATAATCCAGCCGCTCACGTCGGGCACGAGGCCCGCTCGGTCCCACCATGTCAGGCCAATAAAGATCTCTTCTCCGCGAAGCAAAAAGAAGGAAAAAACGGTTTTATTTTTCTACCACTTCGAGTCGGAGAGGGTAAGCGCAGCGCGCACGCTTCCGTCAGGGCCCGGCCCGGCCCGCTCGGCTTCTTCCTCTTCTATAAAACGCGGCCCGGCGGCACCGGGATATCTCCCCAATTGTTTTCCTCCTCCCGCAAATCTCATCTTCTTCTCGTTAGGGTTAGGTCTCTCCGGGCTCCCGGCGCGGCGCAATCCGCAAATCTCCACGGCGCCGAGCCCAGCAGCGAGCCAATCCAGTCGATCTAGTCCCGCGCCGTGCCCATGGCGACGGCGGTGCTCAGATCCCACGACGCGCTCGCCAACGCGATGCATCTCGACGCCTTCGCCGCGTCCCCCCAGGCCGCCAAGCAGCGCCGCCGGCGCCACCCCAAGCCGGCCTCGCCGCCGCCCAAGGTGGTCACCTTTGCCGGCTCTTCGCCGCCAAAGCCCGCTCTTTTGGCGTCCCCGGTGACGAAGCAGGCGCCCGCGGCCGGCCGGAGGTCCCCGCCGGCCAAGCCTGCCCGCAAGCAGCAGCCTTCCCCGACCAAGGAGAAGCCCCGGCAGCAGCCGATCGTGATGGAGGCCGTCCGGATCCTCAAGCGCGGCGAGGAGCCGCCGGCCCCGGCCCCTGCTCCTTCACCCGCCCCTGCACCTGTACAGGCCCGGCCCCAAGCCCCGCCCGCGGACAGGCGTGTGCGGTCTCCCTCCCCTGCCTCGCCGCCCGTCGTCAAGGCCCGGCCCCAAGCCCCGCCAGCGGACAGGCGCGTGCGGTCTCCTCCCCCAGCCTCAGCACCAACCACAGCCAGGGCGCAAGCCCCGCCGGCCGACAAGAGGGTGCTCAGGACCACCAGCAGAATCGGCCCGCAGCAACCCGCTGTCGTCCCGACTAAGAAGATGGTGCCAGTCGCTGTCGCAGCCACCTACGCCGGCCCGGCGTTCTCTGCCGCGGCCCCAGAGCCGAGCTCCCTGCCCCTCCCGGGGTTCTTCTTCCGGCGCGCAGAGGAAGAGGCCACCCGCGGCCTCCGCTGCCTGCTCCGCATCGGCGAGCTCTCATGATGACGGCTCCCCCTCCAGCAGCGTGTGCGCCCCCTCGGCGGCTGCGCCTTTCTGCTCTGCTTCCTCCTCCCCCTCGCCATCTCCCCTCCTCTCCTCTGGAAGGAACAAGAAGAAGAAGAAGAGGTGGTAATAACTCTCCCTGACTGATGGATGGAAGGATTTATCTGTGGATGGTTGGTGTGTGGATGGATCCGGCGGCAAGCTTTGTTCGGATCAGATCCCGGCTCCGTTCCGATCAAACCCTTCCGGTATTTTTTCAGAGGAAGGGTCGGGGGAACGGAGATCCGGCGGTAGGGTTTGGTGGTGGTTGCTTTAGGTTCACACGTTGCTGCTGCTGCACAGCTGTTTGGTTCGCCTTGATGTCGTTAGGTAGGTTGTTAATTGTCGGTCAGATCGATTAAGGGTTGGTTCTAGTTTGCTTGCGGGTTTAGGTGGCGATGATCTGGTAGCTAGGGAGTGGGTCTCAGGTTTGGTTACAGTGATAATAATTCAAGTTCATGTGTGCGTGTGTGTGGGTTGAAGATTAAGATTAAGGTTAAGAGTTATTATGAGTATTAGTACAAGTTATTATATACTGAGAGATAAGTATGGTAGTTGGATCAGCTGAGCTATGTGTAGTTGGTGTAGCAACTGAGAAGTGTGTCTAGTTGCATCAGCTAGGCTATGTTAGTTGATTTAGCAACTGAGTTATCTTAGTTTCAAGAGTTGTTCATGGTCCTTTGTAAGATATATCCAAGTCTGTGTCTGTATCGGTCGATCTTAAAGAGTTGCTATAATTCGTGAAATAAATAAATCAGTGGTAGATTATATGAGCTCTTGTCTTCAATCTTGATGGCGTGTGATCATCATCTGTTCTTGATTCTTGTTCCTAATGATTTGTTCAACTTGCGCAACAGCCTGATAAGATTTCACCGAGATCTCTCCCTTTATGATCTGATGATTGATCTCCACCAGTGATGAATTATACTATCAATGATAATTTGCACAGATTGTTCTCCTCGTGATATCATCAGGATTTTGTTGACAATAATTTGCAATTCGTTTGGTGTTGGGCTGCTGTGGAGTGCTGGCTACTTGTCTCTCAGGCTAAGCAAAGGCCAAATCATACTCCACCAGCCAGCCGTGGTATTAGCTGATTTTGCACACCTAACTTCGTTGAGTGTTCATGCACCTGCCAACAACCACACTGAAAGAGAACAATGGAAATTAAGTATGAGCTGGGGTGGGGGGAAAGAAGAATACAACAATTCATTCAGTTTGGTTGACCCAGAAACTTGCTGAACGTGGTGACGCGTCGGCTGAGCCGAAACTCCGTGTGCTGGACGCCACTTGAACCTTCGAGACGTCGGCAAAGGCTTGGCTCCGATCAGCCTCAGATCTTTGCGTGGTTGCCGTCTCTCACAGGGATGGATAGCGGCGTCTGCGTCTCCTTGTCAATCATGGCCGGTTGTTCTACGTGTGCGTTGGACACGACAGCACCTCCTTGTGCCGACCCTTTGCTTGCCGGTGATAATTCCAACCACGTTAATCGTTTCGCTTGAAAATTTTGATTATAAGTGGACAGCACGATACGTGCTTGAAAGAAACCACAGGAACTGGTTGATTACACAGGAACTGGTTGATGCGCCGGTAAGGTGGGCAGTGACTTTGTTGACGGTGATGAGATGAGATGCGTCGACTTTGACGTGGAGTATCAGAGCATTCGGTCCAAAGTTGAACCGACAGCCATGGTGGAGGAAGCAAGGCAGGTAGCGTCGCTTTTGATTCAGAATAATAGTCAAGTTGGGCAGGTTTGACGATTCCACCGGGTTTCATTCATCATCAGAGGCACCAAACTTTGTCGCCAACACGCATGCATAAAATGATCGGGCATTAATAAGACAAACATTATAAAACCAGCTACTTTGCAGTATGTGATCAAGAAGCCACGCAAGGTGCTGAGTAATCAATCGGATCAACTGTGCTAGAAACAAGGTGCTGAGTAATCAATCAAATTGACCGCGCAAGAAACATATCTGGCAGTAGAAAGATAGAAAACCCAATCTAGTAAAAATTAATACTTCTACTACCTCATATGACAACCTCCCAATAAGAAAGAACACGAAAAATAAAATGATGGCCTTTTACTTCAGCTGGTTGGAAGCTACATTTTGCAGCTTCAACAACAACAACTGATTAACTAGAATTACGGGCAGGCAAAACATGAGAAACTTGGCACAGTTAATGGATTAGTATTGTCCTGGGGACATTTCCTCTATTGATTGAATCAACTCTGACGCACACGTAGGAAACCATCAAAGCCTAATCTGTCAGACACTTTGACATAACAACTAGCGCTGACATAAAATGTGCTATCACCATCATATTTGTCACTAACTGGCAAAAGGCTCAGGCAGGTAAAACAATTGGATCTAACAATTAAGATTAATGACTGAACACACAAAGCAGAAGTGGGCTATTTTGTCTTGGGAAACTGGAGTTTTCCTCTTGTACTTGGAACAAGTGGGGAAAACATCAAGGACATAACAACTAAACATTTCGAGTATCAATTTATATCATCATATTTAGCTCTCAACTAAGCAAAATAGTCTGCCAGCTTGTTCTGTAAAAAACCGGACCCAACATTTCAGAGAAATGACAGAACATAAACTGCAGCAGAGAAGATTACTAAGCTTGCATATACTGATATATAGAGTACTAAATGGCCGAACGATTAGCTAAAATGACAGTGAAATGTGAATAAACCAATCCATTCTATTACATCGTGCAAGCTGCCTGCACCTCATCATAAAGCCCACCGGGCGAATCCTACTAGACCATACAAATAGTTATTCAGGACATGTATACCAAAAGTTGGGATGAACTAGGGACTGTGATGATGACTACAAACTCTTTTCAATGCCCAATCCGCTATGCTCGCTCACCTCTCTCAATTCAATGATCGCTCCTCGCGGGGAGGGGAGGAACTTAGTCGGCCTTCACAGACGAGAAGAGATAGTGCACGAAGCAGAAGGAGGAGATGAACCCGACCGTGCCGGTGGCCAGCATGATGGCGATGACCATGAAGAGCGAGTAGCCGAGGTAGAGGGTCGCCGACACCGGCCCGCTCAGGCTCTTGAGGTCGAACACCAGGTAGTTGATCGAGTAGAGGAAGATGTAGATGGCCACGGACCCGGATGAGAAGAACGACTTCCACCACCACTTCCAGTCCTCGACGCAGAGGTGCATGTAGGTCAGGACCAGGGAGACCTCGGCGCAGACGATGACCAGGAGCAGCATCACGATGAAGAGGAACCCGAAGACGTAGTACACACGCCCCATCCAGATGCTTGACATGATGAAGAAGAGCTCGATGAACAGGGTGCCGAAGGGCAGTGTGCCGGCGCCGAGAACCAGCAGCCAGGACGGGTACTTCTGAGCAGGGATCTCGCGCGGGATCTGGTTTGTGCGGACAGGGTACTCGATGTGCGGCGCCTTGGCACCGAGGAACCCACCGACAAGTGTAAGCGGCACAGAGATGCAGAACCAGAGCAAGATCAGCACAACAAACAGCGAGAAGGGGATGGCGCCGGTGCTCTGGCTTCCCCACAGCAGGAAGTTGAGTGTGGTGAGGATCAGGAAGGCGATGCCGGGGAAGAAGCAGGCTGTCCTCCACGACACACCCACCCAGCCTGAGTGATCTCCACACCTGATTGTCTTCCAGACGCGGACGCTGGCGTATCCTGCCAGGATCCCGAGAACCAGGTAAAAGAAGAGCATGCCTGTGATGAGGGTACCACGGGAGGCCGGCGACATGAACCCAAGCGCGGCAAACAGGATGGTGACCACGGCCATTCCAAGGATCTGAACCCCATCCCCAACCATCATGCAGAGCAGCATTGGGTTGCTGGGCGCACGGAAGACGTCGCTGACCACGAGCTTCCACCCGGACAGCTCCTCGTTCATCTGTGCCTGCGCCTCACTGTCGAGCTCCTCGTACCTCGTGAGATCCCGCCTGACGGTCCTGAGCAGAATGACGAAGACGATGCCGGCGAGGAACGCAATGACCATGAGCGAGTTGAGGATGGAGAACCAGTGCACCTTGGCGCCCTCCATCTTGAGGTAGGCGTCCCACCTGGAGGGCCACTTGATGTCGCTCTCGACGAAGGAGACCTCGTAGGTGTAGACGATGGGCTCGTTCTCCTTGATGCTCATGGAGACGGTGGAGGGGTCGCACTTGATCTTGCTGGGGAACCGGCCGTACATCTTGACGGCCCTGGCGTCCTCGGGGTTGTGCTTGATGCTGCAGGGCACGACCTCGAAGCCGACGACCATCCAGCCGGGGGCGGCGGAGGCGTCCTTGCCGGTGTTGGCGGGGCCGTCGGAGGCGTCGCCGGCGGCGCCCATGACGCGGGCGACGTTGGGGTCCTCGTACTTGTGGACGAGGACGGTGAACTGGAGGTGGTTGAAGACGTAGTAGTCGACGCCGACGCGGATGCCGACGGGGTAGCCCGTCCAGCGCAGGAAGTAGTCGTCCTTGCGGGTGTAGCGGATGGCGGGGAGGTTGTCGAGGATGAGGTTGACCTGGTACATCTCGTCGATGCGGCGCTTGAGGAGCGCGAAGTCCGGCGGGGAGAGCGGCGGCGAGCGGCAGAGCAGCACGTCCGACTCGTTGGCGTGCATCCTGAAGCGGTAGGGCGAGCTCTCGATGCGGTCGCCCATGAGCAGCTCCCCCAGGTTCTCGGCGCTGTCCTTGACCCCCTCCGGCGGCGCGCAGAAGGGCAGGCTGTAGTAGCTGTAGGGGATCTCGGTGTCGATGGAGGTGAGCGAGTTCACCTTGACGCTCAGTGGCTCCCCCGGGGCGTACTTGTGCGGGTAGCTCCCCGGGAGGTAGAAGGCGCGGGCGGGGGCCGGGGCGAGGAGGAGGAGCGCCGCCGCCGCCGCGGCGAGCAGGAGGAGGAGCCGCGGGCGGGCCGCGGCCTTGGCCATGGCCGCCGGATCTG
>LR738714.1:657885776-657932435 GCA_902687465.1 Secale cereale
AGGGGGACGGGACTCACGCGAGGCGACGGGGGTTTGGCGTTGGTGGCGGTGGTTTATACGGCGTGAGCGTGACGGCGGGTTGCTCTGCTTGCAGATGCAGATGGGGATGGAGATGGAGAGAACGTGGAGGAATTCGGCCGGGGGCGTCGGTGCTGCTCCTATTGCCAGGGTTTTCCCCCTCCTTCTACGAGGCCGCACAAATTTTTGATCACGTTTTTAGACAAAAATCCCGGTTAAACCACGGCACGGCGCACGTAGTGTTAGCTTGAATGGGAATTATTTTGATGGGTTTGAGGTTCAACCGTCCAACCAACTTTTGTTTTCTTGCGGAAAACCGTTGGACCAGCCTGGGAAACTTGACCGAGGAATCATAGGTCTCGTGACGGCTGAAAACCGTGAAACCACGGTTCGTAGGGTTTACGTCTGACCGAGATAAAGGTAGGACGAGACAACTCAAAGTTAGCCGCACGCTCCCCATGCCAATTGTGGATTGGGATTAGCGGACCACTTCCGAAATAAACTTCTTTTACGTAGACGAAGTACGGTTTGCGCAGCGTTGCAGCCATCGAAGTGGTCGCCAGACATCCGTGGCGATAGACGGTATTGCTCAAAATGATGACTTGCCGTTCACGTGAAAAAATGGTGGTCATTTTTCTGATAGCAGGTTTTTTTGTGAAAGCTATGAGTTGTTTTGATGATTGCACTTCTTTCTTCTTCTTTCTTTGAAAAGACTTTGATTGCATTTTGGGTGATATGGAATCCTATAGTTAGTTTTATGTGGAGTGATGGAGAAAAAACGTGAGTTACGTCGTTGTATCTACATAAGTTACCCGGAGCCTCAAGGATATATCTCTCTAGGTGAGAGCTCTCGCAAGGATTTAGCTTCTCGTAATGAACTCTTGTCCTAGCAAATTGAGTTGGCTTGCAAATGGATTTCTACTATTGGGTCCATGCACCAATCACTTCACACTAATTAATTCAGAAAGAACGGAAGATGTATTTCTATATTTGTGTGTAAATCAATAGAAGACTTCATAAATAGAGATTTTGAGGAGCAAAGTTGGGTGAGTCTAGCTGTATGGGAATGATAGCCATCGAACCATAGTGTTTAAATATTGAAATATGAATGTATCGTATGTAATAATGTCCGTCAACAACATGGACAAATGTGATATAAATGATAGAGCAGGGCAATTATATAGAGCTGCAAAATTATTCCTGCCTAGCGTTTGCCGTGAATTTTTGCATGTTCGGTTTTTAGCCCAAGGTCACTATACAAAACCGTAGATGTGCCACGACACCTTAGCCGCTAACATGTTTGATTAATTCAAATTGGCCAGAGCATAGAAGAACAAACATTGCACATGAAAGAGGTCAGGTCGTTATAGAACCGTTGACTATAATTATAAGTATGTTATCCTGGGAGAAGGTAGATTCTCTCGGTCTCAATTTTAGTTTGCCACACTTTTTTTGAACGATATAATCCACGGGTGTAATAGGCTAAGTTTCTTATCAAATCTTGTCACACTTATGGTGGATAATTTTTTCAACCACACTTTTTTCGCGGGGCCATGATTCACACAAAATTAGTTGTGGCAAAGTGATGTCCTTCATTGAGAGTTTCGCGGGGCAATGATTCACACAACTTGTTGACTATGCCAGTTTCCTCGTTACGGGTTTTGTTCTCTTTTCTCATTCCCGTGTTTCGGCATCCACATGATCAAATAACACCATGTTTGTCCAGACGATGATGGATACCATAAACCAAGAGGGCCCCAAGGATATATCTCCATTGTCGGGGGAGCAAATCCCAATCTTGAGCTATCTAGTCCCTTCTCACACTTTTTGTGAACCTATAAGCCATCTGAAAGAACGTGCGGTGCCCCCATGCTTGGTTTTGGTAATTAATGACAATCTCTATGGACTAATGGTTGCCTTGAGTTATATTTGAAGGGTTTGTCCATAGGCTTTTCTTGGAGTCCATTTCTCAGTTTCAAGGAGAGTTTGTGATTACCAAGGTGCTACTAAGGAATTATCCAAAGACTGGTCATGTGAGTGTTGAGCTTATTGCAAGCATGTCTTGAATAAGAAGAGTTGTGGTCATTCATGTTTACCTTCAAGACATCATCCAAATGAAGAGAGTTGGAAAGATTCAAGGTTGATCAAGACTAAGTCAAAGAGTTAATCAAGTTGATCAGCACACAAAGCGTAGAAGATGTACCGAGAGGGGTCGAGTAATCCCATGGTATGGTAAGCATTGTCAATTACGCTTTGTGTACTAACCCATGGTCTTCGTGAGAGTTCTCTGTGGGGTTAGGTTGCGGTGTGCAAGTTCAAGTGGATTATCACGGAGAGATCATATGCTTGAAGCTTGTCGTCCATTGTGGTGGCAATGTACTTGTGAAGATATGCCAAACTTTATTTATTCACCTTTTTCTTATGTTTAATATTAGTGTGTTTTATTGTTATATTCATTTTGGTAATACTTGGGTTATTTAAAAAAAATGAAATGCCAGATGAGTTTTCGTTCGAAACCCTGATACTTCGAAAGAGTATCCATTTTGTACACGAAGTGCATCCAGTTTTTGCCGTAACCCTCTCTAGTTTCTTGCACATGCTATGTGGGTGAAATGATGATACCATGCCAACTTTCAACCTTTTCAGAGTACATTTGTACTGCTTTTTCAATTTCAGGGTTATTTAGCTAAAAAATCAGTAAATGCATGAAAAATAGCAAATGCTGTCAGAAAGGGTTGAAAGTTGATGATGTGGCTTTGAATGGTGCATACTGAACGGACAAAAAGTCTGGAGTTGTAATAAGTTTTTAAAAACGAAATGCCTTTGCAACAGATGAGTTTTCGTCCGAAACCCTGATACTTCAAAAGAGATTGTCCATTTTGTACACGAAGTGCATCCAGTTTTTCTGTAACCCTCTCTACTTTTTTGCACATGCTATGTGGGTGAAATGATGATACCATGTCAACTTTCAACCTTTTCAGAGTTCATTTGTAGTGCTTTTCAATTTCAGGGTCATTTAGCTCTAAAACAAAATCAGTAATTGAGCTGAAAAATAGCAAATAAAGTCAGAAAGGTACACGTTTGTCCGAAGCAAAGAAGTACATGTTTCAAATGCCAAAACACATAAGCACCCTAACTATTACAAAGATTCCCTACGGTTTATCCAAAGTGGGACTTTCTAGATATACAAGTCCGAAAACTCACTAGAGAAGAAAGTGATGACAGCGAAGCCGATCACATCCCAGAGTGGGATCTTTGGGTGTGAAACTTTTTCTTCGCATGTGTCCCTTTGCGCCGTAACCATGGACAATCTTCATCATTTAACTGGATGGTCGGGTCAATATTCACTATGAATGGAGCAATTTCATCAAACTTTTCATAATCTTCTGCCATGTCCCTCTTGTCATCAACTCCCACGATGTTTCTTTTCCCTGAAAGAACTATGTGGCGCCTTGGCTCATCATATGATGTATTCACTTCTTTATCTTTTTTTTCTCGGCTTGGTAGACATGTCCTTCACATAGAAAACCCGCGCCACATCATTGGCTAGGACGAATGGTTCGTCTGCGTATGCAAGATTGTTGAGATCCAATGTTGTCATTCCATACTAGGGTCTTCCGTTACCCCACCTCCTCTCAGATTGACCCATTTGCACTGAATCAAAGGGACCTTCAAACCACTTCCATAGTCAAGTTCCCATATCTCCTATATGTAACCATAATGTGTGTCATTTCCCCTATTGGTTGTTGCATCAAAGCTGGCACCACTGTTTTGGTTGGTGCTCTTCTTATCTTGGGCGATCGTGTAAAATGTATTCCCATTTATCTCGTACCCTTTGAAAGTCATTATATTCGAAGATGGTAAGTGGGACAACAAGTACAAGTCATCTTCAACAGCGGCGTCATGCATGGCACGTGTCTGCAACCAACCGACGAAAGTACCCGTTTATTCACGTGTAATCCAGTCGTCAGACTACTCCGGGTGTTTGGAGCGTAGGATATTCTTGTGTTCCTCCATATACGGAGCCACCAAGGCGGAATTATGTAGAGCTGTGTAGTGTGCTTGAGTGAGAGAATGCCCGTCCATACATATTATTTGTTTCGGTCCTAGCGTGTCATTTCCACCCAGTCTACCTTTATGCCGCGATTCAGGAACACCAATCGGCTTAAGGTCATGAATAAAGTCAATACAAAACTCAATGACCTCCTCATATTCATGGCCCTTGTAGATGCTTCCTTCTGGCCTAGCACGGTTATGAACATATTTCTTTAAGACTCCCATGAACCTCTCAAAGGGGAACATATTATGTAGGAATACATGACCTAGAACGTTAATCTCTTCGCATAGGTGAACTAGGACGTGCGTCATGATGTTGAAGAAGGATGGTGGGAACACAAACTTGAAACTGACAAGACATTGCACCAAATTATAATACCTTGGTATGACAAGACATTGCACCAAATCATAATACCTTGGTATGATTTCTTGATCTTGTGATCATCGACGACATCGGCAACATGGAACTCCAATTCCATCTTCTTCTCCTCAATTCTTTTCAATTTCTCTTTCAAATACTTGTTTTCTTTTTCAACTAAATTTAACCTCTCGACAATAGGGACGGTTGGAATTTCCGGTTCACATACCTCCTAGATGAAAATATCTATGTCAACTTGATGGGCATAATTTGTCATAAACACCAAATGTAGCAAATAGTTATAAAAGAGAATATACCACATCCGAATCATAAATCGGACGAGGGCCGACGGGGACGGATATCAAAACCATGGCACTATGTATAACAAACAACGTACGGTTAATAAAATTATACAAGTAACTATATATCTAAATCACACAAACATGTTTTTTTATATAAAAAGATAAGAACAAGTGGCTCACCACAAGGTGGTGCCGGCGATGGGACGGTGCGGGCGATCGACGGTGGTTAGGACGGAGACGGGAAGGCACTAATTAATCCACACATAAATATGCAAACTAAGAGTTATTTTGACCTCAAATTGTATATAAATCAAATACTACCACATATAATTCATTCCATAATAAAACCCACAAATCACTATACTTATAGAGCATTGCAATAGCTAATCTAGCAATGAGAGATGAAAGGACAAAGTTGCTAACCTTTGTGATCACTTGGATGGATGGGGTGCCTTCAAATCTTCACAAATTTTGGCAAAAATGGAGTGTGAGCTCGAGATGAAGAGGAACAAATCAGAGGAGAGGGGAAAGGGGAAGAACAGAGCACTCGGGCTCGATGAAGGGGTTTATATAGGATGACCTTTAGTACCGGTTGGTTATACGAACATGGACTAAAGGTTCATCTTTAGTCCCGGTTCATATAACCAACCGACACTAAAGGTGATGGTGGGGCCCCAGCCTGACACAAGGCTGCCACCACGTCTACAGTACCGGTTCGTGGCACGAATCGGTACTAAAGGTTTGCCACGAACCGGTACTAATGATCGTCGCCCGCCTAGCCGTTGGAACCGACACTAATGTGATCATTAGTGCCGGTTCAGTTACAAACTGGGACTAATGTGCTTCACATTAGGCCCTTTCTCTACTAGTGCCAACACCTCTCCACCAAAAGGAGGCCCCCCAAAGGGGGTGACACCCAAAACAACCCCCCCCACACACACACAAAAGGGGAAGGTTGTCCACCCATGCAGGAACATTGCATTGGGGCTATCCAGAAAATTCTAGAAGGTCCCAAAACTTCTCCGACACCCTCCAATAAATTCCAGACATGTTCCAAAACTTTTTCATCTTGATGGTTTACTCCGAATCATTTCCAATATGATGGCTAACTATGAAACATTTTCGGTATCTCCAAAACATTTCTAGTTTTCTCTCTGGAACTTTTCCAGAATCTCCGAAACTTTTCCAATGCCTTTTCTCTCGGACTCCTAACCTGGTACTCGGTAGATAGATGAACCTTAAGTGTGTGACCCTGTAGGTTCGGTGAAGTATAGACATGACCAGAACCCCTTTTGATCAACGGTCAATGATCGATAGCAGAACCATGGACATCCATATTGACCCCTATACCCACATGAATGAATATTCAAGCGAACCTTTAGTTACCATGTGCTATTCATGTTGCTTCCCAATATGTTACAAAAAACACGAGGTGAGATTTATCGGCATCCTCGTGAATCAACAACTTGTTGACTATGCCGGTTTCCTCATTACGGGTTTTGTTATCTTTTCCCATTCCCGTGTTCCGGTATCCATATGATCAAATAACACCATGTCTGTCCAGACGATGATGGATACCCTAAGCCAAGAGGGCCCCAAGGATATATCTCCATTGTCGGGGGAGCAAATCCCAATCTTGAGCTATCTAGTCCCTTCTCACACTTTTTGTGAACATGTAAGCCATCATAATAGCCATCAGTTACAGATGGCATTTAACAAACCCCAAAGTTCATGAAGCAAGTATGAAGGAACTTGATACTCTCATGGACTAAGGAATTGTGTAAACATTTAACTTTCTCTATGTCATAAACCATTAACTGTTGGAAGGATGCCTAAAGGCAATAATATTGTATTATTGTATTTACATATTCATAATTAAGAGTTTATATTCTATGTTATAACTGTCATGATCTTGGAATATGCGATTCGGTGGAAAATTCATATGCACGTGCGAAATGATAAACGATAAATTTTGATTCCTAGTCTCGCCTCTAAGACTAGAACACGTGTTTTTTTTGACTATATACTGCAAGGCAAAAGCCTCACAACCCTCTTTATTTAAACCATAAAAGGAAAGTAAATACAAAGTCTAGGTACAACTAGTGTTAGAAATACTTACATCACAATTTATCTATACAAAAAATGTAAGGAAGGTTAGCTAGCCAGTCCCTGTAGCTATCCCTGCATTTACATTTAATCCTGTGGGATAAAAGGGCCATGTCATGGATGAAATTGTGTCTCCACTTCCTGAAAGAAGGCAGTTCATTCCTGAAGACTTTCCCATTCCCGATGATCCATATGTTCCATGCAGCAGTGAAAACCACTTCAGTAAAGAAAGGCTTGCCAAAATCAGACCTGGCTTTTGAAGCCATTTGGTAAGTGGTCATACCAGGCTTAGGTTCCCAAGAAATTTGTAAATAATTCCAAACTCTTTGGCTGAAAATGCAGGAGAAGAATAGGTGACTCACATCTTCATGAATAAGGTGAGGACAGAGAACACAGGTAAGATCATCCACATGCCAATGCCTCCGTTGAAGCATGTCTCTGGTATTCAGCCTGTCCCTAAGCAACAGCCAGCCAAACATTTTAATCTTCATTGTGCAAGAGCTCTTCCATATCCATGGAAAAATAGGATCAACAACTATATGCTGATGCACCTAAGTATAGTAAGATTTAGGCCTAAAATTTCCTTTATTAAAAGGCCAAATCCAACTATCATTTTCTTGGGAGGTCTGCTGGGTGTCCAGAACAATCTTGAGTGACTGAAGCTCATTAAAAGCTTGCGTGGAAATAGGCAGGTTAAAACTCTCCATGATATCCTGGTCCATCACTTGAGCAACTGAAAGTTGCACATCTATCACAAATGAAAATAATCTTGGAAAATTATGACTAAGTGTGGCTCCATTAAGATCAGATATCCAAGGATCATTCCAAAAAAGAATAGAGTTTCCATTACCAAGGCAAGGCTTGGCAAGATGTAAGTATTTGAAGGACAACTTGAAGACATCACGCCACCAAAAGGATCCACAAAGAATAGTTGAATGAGGCACAGAGTCATGATAATAAGAGTCCCAGACCAAGCTGGCCCAAGGTATGTCATGATGATTATAGAACTTGTGAAGGAACTTCATCAACAAAGCTTCATTTTGAATCTTGAGATTAAGCACACCAAGGCCACCTTTATTTTTAGGCAAACAAACCAGATTCCATGCAGCAAGGGATTGTCTTGGGGTGTCAGAATTGCCTCTCCAAAGACATTGTCTCTGTATTCTTTCAATCTGCTTCAAAATACCAAGTGGAATGTCTAAAGTGCAAAGGAAGTAAATGGGCATGGAGGATAATACAGACTGTAGCAGCTGCAGTCTGCTGCCTTGATTGAGAAAGCATGAAGATGCAGAGAGTCTCCTTTCAATTCTGTGCACCAAAGGTAGCAAGTCCTGCACTGTAGGTTTAGTGGTACCCATAGGCAGTCCTATGTATGTAAAAGGCACTGTTCCAAGTTTGCAGCCTAAAACATTGGATAACCTGTTGGCCTCCTCAATAGATAGATTGATAGGTACCATCATTGATTTAGCAAAGTTAACAGATAAGCCAGTGGATGCTGCAAAAATATCTAGCATGTCCTTTAAAGCAAGGAGTTGATGATCCACTGCTGGTAGAACAATGAGAGTGTCATCTGCATATTGAACTATGGGGTAGTCCTGACAGTTTGTGGGTATTGGCAGAGTTAAAATTCCTCTGCTGCACATGTCATTAATCACAGACTGTAGCAAGTCAGCAGCTAACACAAACAGCAATGGGGACATGGGGTCCCCCTGTCTGACCCCTCTCTTACAATGAAAGTGATTACCTGGTACCCCATTGAGTAAGATGGATGAAGATCCAGAAGATAAGATATTCCTGATCCATGAAATCCATTTCTCATTAAAACCTTTGTATCTGAGTATTCTGAGAATAGCCTCATGTTCAATAGTATCAAAGGCTTTAGTGAAATCTAGCTTAAGCAACACAATAGGCCTTGTAGATGCCTAGCATTGATGTATATACTCAAAACACCAAGCCAAGCAATCTTGGATAGATCTAGACTTCAAAAACCCATACTAATTCTTGTGCAGACAAGAAATGATAACTTTTTGCAGTCTATTAGCTAGCAGTTTTGTTAGAAACTTTAAGCAAGTGTTGGTGAGGGAAATTGGCCTATAATCATTCAAAGTCTCAGAACTGATTTTCTTAGGTATCAGAGTGATCAAAGATGTGTTTATACATTCCAAGTCCAAGGAACCATCATAAACTCTTGCACTAGTAACATGAAATCCTCTTTAATCAAATCCCAACATTTAAAAAAAGACCAGTAAAACCATCTGGCCCAGGAGCGCTATCAGGTGGCATTTGCTTGATAACCAGATCAATTTCCTCCATGGAAAAAGGTTTAGTCAAATCATCTAGTCCCTCAACTCTTTTAATAATAGTGGCAAGGTCAAACCCCATTTGGATATCATTGGAACAACCCATTCTATCCTTGAATTATTGCAGGAATAAAGCTGACATAGTAGCATGATCAAATATCATATCATTATTCATAGTAATACTAGATATGGTGTTTGACCTGAATCTTTCAGTTGCCATAGCATGAAAAAACTTGGTGTTCTCTTCTCCAACTTTAATGTTCCTGATTGTGCATCTCTGCTTCTAGTAGATAAACTGCAATCTGAGCACTTCTTCCAAATGAAGTTTCACAATTCTTCTGAAGTTAGCTTCAGGTAAATATAAAGACCTATGCTCTTCAAGAGTATCAAAGTGCATGATAACCTTGTTGCAGTCATGAATAAGCCTTTTGATCCTGGAAAGATTGGTGTGCCAGACTTGAAAGCACATTTGCTCCCTGGGTGGTTTTGGTAATTAATGACAACATACTTTGTGGTTGGACTAATGCTTTTATCAAGTATGTTTCAGGAAATTCAATCACATTGGCATGGCAAAAGGACTGAAGAAGTGGACCCCTCAAAATGCTAAGGAAATTCAATCACATTGGCATGGCAAAAGGACTGAAGAAGTGGACCCCTCAAAATGCTAAGGCAAGCATTGGCAAAAGCTCAAGACTCCATTTTTGGTTTAGTGATCCAAGATCACATTGAGTCCATAGGAAAAGCCAATACTATTAAAAGGGGATGAGGTTATGTTGATGATCTGGTTGCTCAAGTGCTTAGTGATATATCTCCTTTAACTATCAGCAACTTTCACTACAAATACACTCATAAGTAATCTCGGTCCCACCGATTATCCAAACTCAGTCACACCGAGATGAACCACCTCAGCCATAAGCCAAACCCTAGAAAAATCGGATATTCCGAGTTTGAAATCGGTTTCACCGAAACATGGGCTGCCAAGCTTCTGTAACCTTCTGTCATCAAATCGGTGTCACCGAGATGATGAAGTCGGTCCCACCGAAACTGGCATGCTCCTGTCTTTGCTCAAATCGGACTAACCGAGATGGTATTTTCGGTCCCACCGAAAACCCCAACGTTCACATTATTTGAACTTTCGGTCTCACCGAGTTGTCCACTTCGGTCCCACCGAGTTTGCTCAAATATGTGTGTAACGGTTGGATTTTGTGTGGAGGCTATATATACCCCTCCACCCCCTCTTCATTCGTGGAGAGAGCCATCAGAAAGAACTACCACTCCTACCTTACATTTCTGAGAAGAGAACTACCTACCCTTGTGTTGAGATCAAGTTGCTCCACTCCCACCATATGAAACTTGATCTCTAACCTTCCCAAGTTGCTTTCCACTCAATCCCTTCTTCCACCACAGCCAAATCAGTGAGGAGAGTTGAGTGTTGGGGAGACTATCATTTGAAGCACAAGAGCAAGGAGTTCATCATCATCTACAACATCTATTACCTTTTGGAGGGTGGTGCCTCCTAGATTGGTTAGGTGTCGCTTGGGAGCCTCTGTCATCGAGATGTGGAGTTGAACCAAGAAGTTTGTAAGGGCAAGGAGATCGCCTACTTCGTGAAGATCTACCCCGAGTAAGGCTAGCCCTCCGTGGGCGTAGGCCATGATGGAATAGACAAGGTTGCTTCTTCGTGGACCCTTCGTGGGTGGAGCCCTCCGTGGACTCGCGCAGCCGTTACCCTCCGTGGGTTGAAGTCTCCATCAACGTGGATGTACGATAGCACCACCTATCGGAACCACGGGAAAAATCATTGCGTCTCCAAATTGCGTTTGATCTTCTCCACTTCTCTTTACTACTTGTGCAATTTACTTTCCGCTGCCCATACTCTAGAATTGCATGTGTAGTGTGCTACTTGACTTGTGTGCTATGCAAAATCTGCCAAAATCTGTTCTTGATAAAGGACAGAATTTTTATCTTGTCGAGTAGTCTAATCACCCCCCCTCTAGACACTCTCACCTTCTTCGATCCCTCAATTGGTATCAGAGCTTTGGTCTCCATTGCTTTGGTTTACACACCATTGGAGGAAGATGGACGTGTCTACGCTTGGGAGTGTTAGCCATAGAGTGCCTATTCTTAATGGAGGGTTGAAATGCTTAGTATCTTTAAGATGTACAATTTGTGCAAATATGTTGAGCCCCCCTATGGATGAAGAGCTTGATTTGCTTCGTAACCTTAGGACTGTAAATCTTATCATTAGAGGGTTACCCGATAACTTGCTTAAGCTCGTTACAAACTTTGAGTGCGCCTATGCTATGTGGAAATTCTTGGAAGAACTTTATCCGGACTACTCTTTGAGAGGTCTTGATGAAATTCTACACAAGACTATTGAATTTGATAAGATGCGCCCCAATGATCCCAACTTTGATAAATGCTTCTTTGAGCTTCGTGATCTTATGAAAAAGAAGGGTGATCCCGTTCTTATCAATGTTTTAATTAGAAATGCTCTTGCATTGCATTCCGAAGATTATTGTCACATTGACAAAACTAATGCAAATAGTTATCAAATTGACCTAGGTGTTGATGATGAACAATCTATGGGTCAATATGATGATGAGCATGAGCATGATGATGATTACTCCGATTCGGACACCGAGCTAGACAAGATCATGAAGAGTCTCAATCTTATGGCAAATCCGAGAGACTACATGTCCGGCGGAAAAGAGTGGATTCTTGATAGTGGATGCACCGACCACATGACCGGAGACAAAGACATGTTTCGAGAGCTTGCAAAGTACGATGGTCCACGCAAGTATGTGACTTTTGGAGACAACTCCAAGGGTAAGGTACTTGGCCTTGGTAAGGTGGCCATATCTCATGATAGCTCTATTCAAAATGTCATGCTTGTAGAATCTCTTGGATACAATTTACTTTCCGTGTCTAGATTAGCTGACTTTGGATTTAATGTGCTATTCACCAAAGTGGATTGCCAAGTCTTTCATCGTGACAATCAAAACATGGCGTTTACCGGTATCCGTAGAGGTGATCTATATATTGTTGATTTCACTAAGAAAGCCCAACCTAGAGCTTGTTTCATTGCTAAATCCTCTAAAGGTTGGTTATGGCATAGAAGGCTTGGACATGTTGGTATGCGTAATCTAGACAAGCTGATCAAAGGTGATCATATTCTTGGTGTTAAAGATGTTTTCTTTGACAAAGATAGACTTTGTAGTGCTTGTCAAGCAGGAAAACAAGTAGGTGGAAGTCATCCCGTGAAGAACATCATGACCACAAGGAGACCGCTCGAGCTTCTTCATATGGATCTCTTCGGTCCCAATGCTTACAAAAGCCTTGGTGGTAACTCCTTTGGTCTAGTTATAGTTGATGATTATTCCAGATTTACGTGGGTATTTTTCCTTGATGACAAATCGCAGGTTCAGAGAATCTTCAAAACCTTTGCCAAAAAGGCCCAAAATCAATTTGAAGTGAAGATCAAGAAAGTTCGGAGTGACAATGGAACGGAGTTCAAGAACGCCAATGTAGACTCTTTTCTCGATGAGGAAGGAATTCTACATGAGTTCTCGGCTACGTACACTCCTCAACAAAATGGAGTTGTTGAGAGGAAGAACCGAACGCTCATAGAGATGGCGAGAACGATGCTCGATGAATACAAGACACCGAAGCATTTTTGGGGAGAAGCGGTCGAGACAGCTTGTCATGCTATCAACAGGCTTTATCTTCACAAGCTCCTCGGCAAGACATCATACGAGCTCCTCACCGGTAACAAACCCCAAGTGGGATACTTTCGTGTCTTTGGTTCGAAATGCTATATCCTTGATAAGCATCGTCGGTCTAAATTTGCTCCTAAATCTCATGAAGGCTTTCTTCTTGGTTATGGATCAAACTCCCACACCTACCGTGTCTACAATAATTTCACCCGAAAGGTTGAAGAGATGGTAGACGTGAATTTTGATGAATCTAATGGCTCGCAAGTAGAGCAAATGCCTATTGATGTAGGAGACAAGGACCCATCGGAAGCTATCCAAGATCTATCTATTGGAAAGATCCGTCCCATGGAAGTGAAGGAGAGTACCTCATCTACATATGTGGAGCCCCCTACCTCACGGTGAGATGAACCTCAAGGCAACATGGAGGCCTCCACAAGTGGAACTCACCAAGATGAGGAAGTGCAACAAGAAGATCCACCACAACCTCCTTCTCCACCGCCTCAAGACAACACCAACAACAATGAAGAAGAAGAAGAGGAAGATGAAGATGATGAGGAAGCTCAGCCACAACCTCAACAAAAGCTATCCCGAGTCCGAGCAAGAGTCAAGAAAAATCATCCCGTGGAACAAATGATGAACGACATCAACTCCGGGAGAATTACTCGCTCTAAAACTCGCTTAGCTAACTTTTGTGAGCATTACTCATTTATCTCTAGTATTGAACCTATGAAGGTAGAAGAAGCACTTGAAGACCCTGATTGGGTGAACGCTATGCACGAAGAACTACACAACTTCGAAAGGAACAAGGTATGGACTTTGGTAGAGAAGCCCAAGGATGATCAAAACATCATTGGAACCAAATGGGTGTTTCGGAACAAGCAAGATGAAGATGGACAAGTCATCCGCAACAAGGCTCGTCTCGTAGCTCAAGGTTACACACAAGTCGAAGGTATGGACTATGGTGAGACCTATGCCCCCGTTGCTAGACTTGAGTCCATTCGCATTCTTCTTGCTTATGCCAATCACCATGATATTACTCTCTATCAAATGGATATCAAAAGTGCTTTCCTAAATGGTGAAATTGAGGAGGAAGTATTTGTGAAACAACCTCCCGGTTTTGTGAATCCCAAAAAGCCTAATCATGTTTACAAGTTGCATAAAGCTCTTTACGGTCTTAAACAAGCTCCTAGAGCTTGGTACAAATGCTTGACTAGTTTTCTTCTTGAAAAAG
The DNA here is from genome assembly GCA_902687465.1 of Secale cereale. Classification (NCBI taxonomy): domain Eukaryota; kingdom Viridiplantae; phylum Streptophyta; class Magnoliopsida; order Poales; family Poaceae; genus Secale; species Secale cereale. Next base: position 657,899,864 of record LR738714.1, read on the forward strand.
GCTTTGAGATTGGAAAGATAGACTCAACGCTGTTCACGAAAAGTGTTAATGGTGAACTATTTGTGTGCCAAATATATGTTGATGATATTATCTTTGGTTCAACTAACCCTCATTTTAGCAAGAAGTTTGGACAGCTCATGTCGGAGAAGTATGAGATGTCCATGATGAGTGAACTCAAATTCTTCCTTGGGTTGCAAATCAAGCAATCTAAGGAGGGTACCTTTGTTTCACAAACAAAGTACACCAAGGATCTCTTCAAGAAGTTCAACATGCAAGAAAGCAAAGGTATGAGTACCCCCATGCCTACAAGTGGACATAATGACTTGACAAAAGATGGAGAACCCGTTGATCAAAGGGTTTACCGATCTATGATTGGTTCTCTACTATATCTTTGTGCTTCTCGTCCTGACATAATGTTGAGTGTATGCATGTGTGCGCGATATCAAGCAGCCCCTAAACAATGTCATCTTAAAGCTGTTAAAAGGATAGTGAGATATTTGATACACACACCAAACTTTGGCATTTGGTATCCTAAGAGGGCCTCTTTCGACCTTGTTGGCTATTCCGACTCGGACTATGCCGGTGACAAGGTTGATAGAAAGTCAACTTCGGGTACGTGTCAATTCCTTGGTCGATCCCTTGTATCTTGGTCCTCCAAGAAACAAAATTCGGTATCATTATCCACTGCCGAAGCGGAATATATTGCTGCTGGTTCGTGTTGTGCTCAATTGCTATGGATGACACAAACGCTTAAGGATTATGGGATACATGTGAGACATGTTCCCTTGCTTTGTGACAATGAGAGTGCGATTAAAATTGGACACAATCCAGTGCAACACTCTCGAACAAAGCATATTGAAGTTCGTCACCATTTTATTCGTGATCATATTGCCAAGGGTGACATCAATCTTAAGCATGTTCGTACTGACAAACAACTTGCCGATATCTTTACAAAACCTCTTGATGAGAAGGTGTTTTGTCGCTGAAGGAGTGAGTTGAACATCATTGATGCTTCAAACTTGGAGTGAGAACTCCATTGATGCATGCAAGGCATGAGCCCACTTGACTAATCCTTGATATTTCTCTTATGATGGTGATCAGATGTCTTGGACACATTTGCCTCCTTGTATTGCATCTAACTCCTTGCAGGTACTTGGATGATCTACATTCCACAAGATTACCACACACTCAAATCATGAGTAATCTTGTCATTGACCAAGCATCTAGCCCTTTGGGATGTTGAGTTCAAGGAACAAAATTCCACATATCCTTTTTGACATCTTATACATCTAGTATTTCACTCTTGTCATCTTGGATATCCTTGAGTATTTCCTTGCTTGCCTAACCCATGTAGGAAGATGAACTACACAAGTGGAAATGGCGCTCCAACTTCACATTCAATGAGCACCTACATCAAGTTTACCTACATGAGCAAAGCAACAACAAGCCCAAGGTATGTTGTTCACATCTTTAAGGAGCTTTGCTCAAAGTCATGAGTACAAGCAGCTTCATAAGATGTGATCACACCAAATGCTTAATCGAAAAATGGCAACCCCATTTTGAGCTTAAATGATGAGTATGACCTATGATCAAATGTCCTCATTTGACTCCTAAGTCAATATACTCAAACATAGGTGACCTTGTCGCCAACCTTTATCTAGATGAAGTACATATGTTTTGGAGTCTTTCTATTTTCTCTTATGTTCTCTCATTGAGTTTTCTTGAAAAAAAAACACTTCATCTAGGAATCTTTTTCATTTCTATTCTTCTGTGAATATCCTTCTGGCTCTGATCATTTCCTTGAAAATCTTTCACAAATTCATTGCAAATCCTTTGAAGCATTCCTCGCAAAGTGAGCTGAATTATTTCTGTATTTCCTTGGAATTAAACTCGGCGTCACCGATTTAAACGTTTCGGTCTAACCGAAAAGGATCTTCCCTAAGTCTCTGACTTTCGGACCCACCGATCCATCTCCATTCGGTGTCACCGATTTATTTCCTCCAGGATATCATCTTCTGCAGCTCCACTCAATGATTCTCTATGCATGTTCATATTTGCCCTGTTGTGATTCTTAAGGATCCCACTTCTTTCTTTCCATCTTCCCTGACTTTCCTAGTTTGCTGTCCTTTTCGGCACTTGATGTCAAAGGGGGAGAAGACTTAGGGGGAGAAGAGAAGATTTAGGGGGAGAAGAAGAGCAATCTTACCTTAAGGGGGAGAGAATCACATCAAAGCTTTGCCGTGTTTTACATTGGACATCACAATTGGATTCATTCTCATTTGGCATCATTCTCTTGATTTTGCTCTTTCCATCAAACTCAAAGGGAGAGGAATCTTCACAATTGATATCTTATGGAAAGCAAAATCTCTCAGAGTTCATTGAAAATCTTTAGTTTCGGAGACATGTTTGCTGATTCAAGCTTGTGCTCAATATGAGACACTCTTTATACATGTCATCCCTGGCTTGGTACTCTTGATGTTCTTGCAGTTGGTTGAAGAAATACTCTTGTGTTATCTAACCTTGTTTTCCCAAGTTTATCTCTTCAGGTACAATGCCAAGGAACCTCAAGGTAAGTATATGCACTTTGCAGAATGTGCATGATGGTAACTTGCTTGTGAATACTTGTTTGCAAGAAATCACCATGCACATATGAACTATCACTCACTTCTTTTCATCTGCCCTGATGCATATAGCCAAGCTGCATGTAGCACATCTTGCTTATCTCTCTTGTGTGCTTGTGGTAGTCCAAAACCATAATCTATGAAAATCTTGCACACTTGTAGGGGGAGCCTGTGTACTACATGCTTGTCAAAGCTTTCGTGATAATTCTGTCTTTCTTTCAATAAGCTTTGATGTCTTGTTTAGTGTGATTTTAGTGTGTTGCCATCAATTACCAAAAAGGGGGAGATTGAAAGCACATTTGCTCCCTGGGTGGTTTTGGTAATTAATGACAACATACTTTGTGGTTGGACTAATGCTTTTATCAAGTATGTTTCAGGAAATTCAATCACATTGGCATGGCAAAAGGACTGAAGAAGTGGACCCCTCAAAATGCTAAGGAAATTCAATCACATTGGCATGGCAAAAGGACTGAAGAAGTGGACCCCTCAAAATGCTAAGGCAAGCATTGGCAAAAGCTCAAGACTCCATTTTTGGTTTAGTGATCCAAGATCACATTGAGTCCATAGGAAAAGCCAATACTATTAAAAGGGGATGAGGTTATGTTGATGATCTGGTTGCTCAAGTGCTTAGTGATATATCTCCTTTAACTATCAGCAACTTTCACTACAAATACACTCATAAGTAATCTCGGTCCCACCGATTATCCAAACTCAGTCACACCGAGATGAACCACCTCAGCCATAAGCCAAACCCTAGAAAAATCGGATATTCCGAGTTTGAAATCGGTTTCACCGAAACATGGGCTGCCAAGCTTCTGTAACCTTCTGTCATCAAATCGGTGTCACCGAGATGATGAAGTCGGTCCCACCGAAACTGGCATGCTCCTGTCTTTGCTCAAATCGGACTAACCGAGATGGTATTTTCGGTCCCACCGAAAACCCCAACGTTCACATTATTTGAACTTTCGGTCTCACCGAGTTGTCCACTTCGGTCCCACCGAGTTTGCTCAAATATGTGTGTAACGGTTGGATTTTGTGTGGAGGCTATATATACCCCTCCACCCCCTCTTCATTCGTGGAGAGAGCCATCAGAAAGAACTACCACTCCTACCTTACATTTCCGAGAAGAGAACTACCTACCCTTGTGTTGAGATCAAGTTGCTCCACTCCCACCATATGAAACTTGATCTCTAACCTTCCCAAGTTGCTTTCCACTCAATCCCTTCTTCCACCACAGCCAAATCAGTGAGGAGAGTTGAGTGTTGGGGAGATTATCATTTGAAGCACAAGAGCAAGGAGTTCATCATCATCTACAACATCTATTACCTTTTGGAGGGTGGTGCCTCCTAGATTGGTTAGGTGTCGCTTGGGAGCCTCCGTCATCGAGATGTGGAGTTGAACCAAGAAGTTTGTAAGGGCAAGGAGATCGCCTACTTCGTGAAGATCTACCCCGAGTAAGGCTAGCCCTCCGTGGGCGTAGGCCATGATGGAATAGACAAGGTTGCTTCTTCGTGGACCCTTCGTGGGTGGAGCCCTCCGTGGACTCGCGCAGCCGTTACCCTCCGTGGGTTGAAGTCTCCATCAACGTGGATGTACGATAGCACCACCTATCGGAACCACGGGAAAAATCATTGCGTCTCCAAATTGCGTTTGATCTTCTCCACTTCTCTTTACTACTTGTGCAATTTACTTTCCGCTGCCCATACTCTAGAATTGCATGTGTAGTGTGCTACTTGACTTGTGTGCTATGCAAAATCTGCCAAAATCTGTTCTTGATAAAGGACAGAATTTTTATCTTGTCGAGTAGTCTAATCACCCCCCTCTAGACACTCTCACCTTCTTCGATCCCTCAAGACTTTAAGAGCATGTCTAAGATTTTCGAACTTTGTAGATATGATGCCAGCATATGATTTTCTATGGACAGGTTTAGACCAAGACTGGCTGACATAAAACCAGGCAAATCTATCCAGTAATTCTAAAAACGGAAGATCTTGGCCTTAGGGATCATAGTTTTAATAGTTACCACACAAGGTGTATGATGAGAAGTTGATCTGGCCAGAGGAACCACCAAAGTATTGGGATAATGAGATGTCCAGTTGACAGTAGTAAAAAAACAGTCTATTTGTTCCAATAAAGGAACAACTTGCATATTAGACCAAGTAAATCTTCTGCCCTTCAAAGGTAATTCAATAAGACCTAAATGTCCAATAACCTCATTAAACAAGAGCATATCATTAACATTTCCACCTGGCCTATTTCTATTTTCCATGGATCTGAGAAAGTTGAAGTCCCCAAGCAAAAGCCAGTTATCATCCATGGGTATAACTAAATTATGGAGCCATGTGATAAAATCATCTCTAGCTGGGTTTTGACACGACCCATAAACAGTAACCAAAGTCCAGACATCAGAGTTGTGTTTGGATTTGAATTCCACAGTTATGCCAAAGCTTAAAGATTCGATCAGCTTGCCTGAAAATAGTGCAGAGTTCCAAAGCACAATCATACCACCAGAGGCCCCAACCGAAGGAACAAAGACAAAATGATCAAAACGTCTCGGGCAAAATTTGCGAATGAAACGTTGATCCATAGTCTCACATTTTGTTTCTTGTAGGCAAATAACAGAGCAGCCACTTTCCTCAATTTTTTGGCGAACAGCACGTTGACGATTTTCTGAATTTAAGCCCCTCACATTCCAGCATAGCACTTTCTAGTCTCTAAAGGTACTATAATCCATTACAAACCCAAAATAAGAGTAGCAAAAACAGTCACCACATAATGATGACCCATCAACGGTCGCAAGTTGCACTGAACTTCAAAGACTGAAAATAAGAAACTAACTAGATAAATGGTTTTAACAGGGGTTAACCATAAACCCAGAATAGATAGCATGTTAAACATCATTAGCCGAAGAAGATGAGGACGAGGAGGCCGGTTTCGCATTAAGCTGCTCGGCGATGATCTTCTCAGGGGCGATGCCAAGGCGACCTCCAATCTGCTGAAGAACTCTGATCGAGGTAGGTGGAGGAACTGCATCTTTCGCTTCATCAGGCTCTTGGTCATGCTGCACTCGACGCTTCTTGAGGGGCTTGGCTGAAGGCTTCTTGAGAGGGACAGATTTCGGTGCACTCTGCTGGAAACCATCCCGAAGCGCAGAAAGCCTAGCGCTGCGTCGTACTTCTGATTCAACCAGAACATCGCTGATCTTGCGGCGTCTTGGCCTTCTAGCCGTTGAAGTGAAACTGAAAGAGGCCATCTCCACATCTGTCAGAAGTGGCATATCTAAAGAAGCAATTGCATCGCCTGATTCTGGTGCAACTTCGTCGAAGCAGAGAGAACGAGCCACTCTGGATTTTGGGCGAGCTGCCTCAATTAAGCACTGTGGAGGCGGTTTGAAGACCAACTTATTGCAGAGGTGTGTGGTTGAAAACGAAACTTCCCAGGATCTTTTTGATAAGACGATCGGCTTAAAAGGGCTGAGCTGTGGCATATCTTTGGGAATCTGCAGAGTCTCAACAAACGGCATCATACTAGTAAAACACCGAGTCCAAAGCATCCCGGGGGAATCTGTGGACCAAAAACTGTCAGCACACGGCCAACGAAGATCGGCGCCTGAATAGCGGGAGGCTGATAGACTGCTAATGCTTGCTGGCTGTCCCCTTCAGAACTGGAAGCTGGCCCAGAGTTTTGCATAACAACTGACTCCTGGGAAACAGCCTATGGGTTATTGTCTTGAACCCAATCCTCAACGAAAACCTCATCATGATGTAGATCATGCTGAAGTGGATGGTTGATATGTGGCTGCTCTGGTGGGTCGTTCCACCCTAACTGAGGGTACTCCGGCATAACAAAGTTAACATTGTCAAACTACAGGTGTCCTGGGAGAGGGTGTGGATTGCCATTGAGTGGCATCTGGTCTTCATCCGCGGGGAGGATATCTGCAAATTCTGCCGAGAGAACATACACAAGTGCAGTCCAAGAAATCCTAGTAGCACCGAAGTCACCATATTCGCGATAAACTACGTCACGCGGAACTTGCTCAGGGCATGGGAAGGAGGCATAAACCAAAGTGCGTACCATACGCGGATCCTCTTGATGCCACTGATGAAAACGGCCAAAAGTACTAACTGCATCAGATATGTATTTGGTGGTGCGGTAATCTAGTGGAATGCCCAACATCATAACCCAACCTCTACGAAAACCTTAGATAGCTCGATGATTTATGCCATGGTTGTGCGGTATGAAGCGTACAAAGTGACCATTGCCAAGATTGTAAGGTGGATGATCCATGTTAGCATGCCTAGATGCAGCACTTCGAAACTCAAACAAGCCAACACCCTCAATCCAATGCTGATCGCTAAGAACATCGCGATGAAGTTGAGTCATAACAAAATCACTAACCAGCTGACGAAACTGTTGAATCTGGCCAGGCGGCGGTGGAGGCTCGACAATACCGATAGCATACTGCTCATGTCGCTGGTCTGGAGCAACCGCCGGAGAAAGAAACGTCCGAGGCAGCCGGGTTGGTCCTCCATCGATGACATCAAACCCCGGCGGGATGGACTCCAAAGGATCTAGAGCAAAGTTAGCCATTGATGGTGGAGGCGGCGAAGAAGGAGCTTGGCCAACAGGAGAGGACGGCTGCGATGTGACAATGCGCTGCGTATGCGCGTGGGTAGTCGTCTCTAAAACCGAGGAGTCCCGTGGTGGTTGAATAGAAGGAGGACTCGTGGCAGGTGCGGATTCCACCTCCTTCGATTTACCAAGATTTTGTGGCATATTTTTAACTTTCCAAACTAACCCATTATCCTTTGCCCATTGTTTGCATTGAAAGCATCGATGGCCAGAACGATTGCAAGCTGAGCAAACCAGACAGGAGACTGACATGTGGCCCTTTTGAAAACATTTAGTGCAGGTTAAAACACAGGCCACCATGTCATCAACCATGTCGTCAAACTGAGCACGCGCCTCCTGCGGCGATGGAATATCAGCCTGTAACATGTCACTAGACGCAATTGGCCCATTAGATGCAGGCCCAACATGGGGAGCCGATGATTCCGGGATCGACGTGTTTGAAGCCAGCAACGTATCTCGATCATGCAAATCTTGTGGTTGCGATAAGCCCGCCAAATTTCCAGGGTGAGAGAAATCCGCGGATGTAACTGTGCCAAAAATAATAGGCGGCGACGCCGCCGTCCAATGCAAGCTCACCGGCGGCGAGGGGTGGATGATAACCCTCTCATGAGCAGAAATCTCATAACCCGCTTGTCAATCTCATCCTGTGTTGCAGGGTATCTGTAGCCCTTGCAAGCCTCATAATTTTGCATTGTGGCAAAAGAAATCCTTTTCCTAACATGCTTTCCCGATCGAAGAGAGGACTTACGAGGGGGGTGATGCATGGCTAACATACCAAGGGCAGCTCGCCTCTTGGAGGGGCTAATGAGGATCCATTCAGCATCACATTCAAGATTCCAACGATGGAACTCACGTTCTCAATTAGGGCCTCCACGACCCCAAAGGTTGAAATAACATTTGAAATTCAAGCAAGTAAAAGAACGAAGACTAAGAACAAGAAATCCAACTTGCTTAGAGGAGACATTGTTGATGATCACATTTTTTGAATCTTAGATTTTTTTTTTCTACTACGTTTCCCAACATTAACTTATGACGAATATATCTCATAGCATAACAAGAATTGTTTCGATTTAACACAAGTGTTCTTCTAACATTGTGTCCTCAAATTTTCCGGCATACTCATGCCCATGATCAAAAAACATAACCATCATGCAACACTTGAGCTAGTCTTAGAGGCACTACTAGGAATAAGTTTGATCATTTATTATTCCACCAATGCACACGGGTTTTCCTCGATCTGTTATGGATATACAGGTTGAAGGACCATTGCAATTATAACACAGAAGATAAACATTAATTACACCCTTGGAGATAAATAATGATTGTTATTATCGCCTCTAGGTAATATCTCCTACACTGACATGTTTGATTAATTCAAATTGGCAGAGCATAGAAGAACAAACATTGCACATGAAAGAGGTCAGATTGTTATAGAACCGTTGACTATAATTGTAAGAATGTTGGCCTCGGAGAAGGTAGTTTCTCTCGGCCTCAATTTTAGTTTGCCACACTTTTTAACCGATGTAATCCACATGTATCACAGGCTTAGTTTCTTATCAAATATTGTTACACTTATGGTGGACAATTTTGTCTACCATACTTTTCTTGTGGGAGCCATGTTACACAAGATTAGTTGTCGCAAAGTGATTTATGAACTAAATATGTCCTTCATTGAGAGTTTCCACGATGACGTGTATGCCATTGCTACTACTAGAATGCACTTCTTGGTTTCTACTCCTATAAAATATGCGGCTGGTGATTATGTTATGTTTACCGTTCTTCATTTTCGACCATCCGATAGGCTTCTAACACAGGCAAGATAAGGCATACTACAAAAGACCTAACCACTCTGCTTTATATTGGCAGAAAATACCATAGTTTCTGTAGATCAGCCCAATCCCCCACCCACTAATCCAAAAGAGAAAACAGTTTGGATGAAACATAATATATTTTTAGTAATATATACAAAAACTGAAATTTCTCTCTCTAAATGTTGTGAACATGTATTAGTCTATCTTTAGTCCAACACTTTGCTAGTTCAAAGTTGATAGGCAATGTTCCGCATGCAATTATGTAAAGTTGATGTTGACAAAAGTACCATCTCATGCTCTCCAAATAGTCTAGTAAAGGGAGCAAATGTATTGAAAGTAGTCGCCGGTCCAATCTTTTTTCACACTTTGAACTAGCGAGAAACCATCCCCCCTGTTGTGGCTAGTTTGAATTGCATTTTAGATTGGCCGAGGACACAACTCTTTGCCACACCTCGCAAAAATAAAGAATCAAAGTAAGTGCATCCCCCTTTGATGTTTCTTTTTTGTAGAAAGGGCACCACCATATATTATTCGGAATTTCCGAGAGTTTTGATTTACCGGCCATGTGCATCTTCTCCTCGACCAGAAGCCGCGATTAAAGATCTTGTATCTTCTGAATGCGTAGACCTTTGAGGGCAAACTTCTAGAATGGCTTATTCCTATGGTTTCGGTAAAAGAAAGTCGAATCGGCCTTTCCCCCATTCCATTATATGCAACAACGGAAATACATTGTATGCACGTCGGAAGATACAAGAGGAGGGAAATGGAACCAAAGAGTTCAATGCATATATAAAACATACTGACCAGAGACATATACAAAAAAGAAAAAGAAATTGACCAGAGTGGGATTTGAACCCACGCCCTTTCGGACCAGAGCCTTAATCTGGCGCCTTAGACCAACTCGGCCATCTGATCGTTGATGCCATTTCATTCAACGTTCACTTGAAGTCTACTAAGTAAAGTTTCCATTTGGCCGTCCTTCTGGCATCTTGTACCTACTCACGGGCGGCATACAGCCAGCTTCGGATGGAGTAGCTCGTTTTCAGATCTAGAACGTCACTTTATTCGAGTTGAGAGACACCCGTCAAACAAGTCTGCTGGTAGCGGTCAACCGGCTGCCATGGAGTCCCTGTCGTCGTGGGATCTAGATTATCACCATCTACGAATCTGCCAGTACAAAGCTAACCAGTTCAAATAGAAAAACCAACCAACGAACGAACCATTTGTCGTTCTCTCTCTCCCTCGTGAACCCTCTACGAGTCGATGCTCGTCGTTGGCACGCGCGAACGACCCGATTGGACCCTGTACTGTATCCTCGATCTTCTTCTTATTTAGCCACATGGCATCGGTAGGAGAACAGAGGGACGAGGTCCGGTCCGTGACTGGCTGGCATGGCATGGCATGGCATGCATGCTCCCCTCCGCCAGACTCGACGGAGGGCCGTCGATCGGGATCGGCCAGCGCACCGGACCGATCGCAGCCTTCGTCGACACGACAGCGGATTCTGGTAGGAGGGTTGGGAGCTTTTCTTTTTTGCAGAAGTTGGTGGCAACGCAACAAACAAATGATTGACGTCGAGCACGCAGAGTTGATGGATGCTCCGGCGTCGCCATCCGTCGATCGACCCGGCCCGGAGGAGAGAACATCAGGTCACCGACGAGCCTACGACTACGTGCGAGAGAGTAAACCACACGCGATCGAGCATGTCCCCTATAAACATCAGGCCATATATTTGAATGTTTTTCTTCTTCTTCAGGAACTGCATAACGTTGTTGCATTTTCTCCTCTCTTTTTTTCCATGAAAAGGACTCTCGATATATATATATATACCTAATCTCTATTAAACAAGCAAACATATTCATTGCTAGGTGCACCCATACTAACGTACACAGAACATCCCGAAACAATGAGAGCCACACGATTAGGCCCATTTGTTTAGATCTAACCGTCAAGATAATAATCAACCATCATAAAAATGTGTTTAGCAACTTCACGGAGCGGACGAAAACTCTGCCAAGGGCGACCCCTACAATCATGCACGATAAAAAGAAACCGACCACAATCTGATAACTCACTCTCGAGGCCTCCACCGGGCGCTGCGAGATCTCCCGATGACGTGCGCCTCCTCCCCCTTCTCAGTTCTCACCCATTCATCTTGGCCATCTAAGGTCTTCGAGCGGGACGCCGTTGACTCCAGTACTCCTCCGGTGCTGGTTGTGTGGTTGGCCGGAGAGGCGAAGGCGGTGGGGAGTAGTGGCGCATCGCCGGCGGCAGCGGCTGCAGGGCAACGATGACGAGCAACGGCGCGAAGCAGGTGCTGGTGGCGGTTCTGGTCGGAAGGAGCGAGCAGGAGGGAGCTTAGGCGGGTGAAGGGAGTGAAGGAAATATGCCCTAGAGGCAATAATAAAGATGTTATTTGTATTTCCTTATATCATGATAAATGTCTTTTATTCATGCTAGAATTGTATTAACCGGAAACTTAGTACATGTGTGAATACATAGACAAAACAGTATGTCCCTAGTATGCCTCTACTAGACTAGCTCATTGATCAAAGATGGTTATGTTTCCTAGCCATAGACATGAGTTGTCATTTGATCAACGGGATCACATCATTAGGAGAATGATGTGATGGACAAGACCCATCCGTTAGCATAACACTATGATCGTTTAGTTTAACTGCTATTGCTTTCTTCATGACTTATACATGTTCCTATGACTATGAGATTATGCAACTCCCGAATACCGTAGGAACACCTTGTGTGCTATCAAACGTCACAACGTAACTGGGTGATCATAAAGATGCTCTACAGGTGTCTCCGAAAGTATTCGTGGTGTTGGCATAGATTAAGAATAGGATTTGTCACTCCGAGTGTCGGAGAGGTATCTCTGGGCCCTCTCGGTAACACACATCACAATAAGCCTTGCAAGCAAAAGACTAATGAGTTAGTCACGAGATGATGTGTTGCGGAACGAGTAAAGAGACTTGTCGGTAACGAGATTGAACTAGGTATAGAGATACCGACGATCGAATCTCGGGCAAGTAACATACCGTTTGACAAAAGGAACAACGTATGTTGTTATGCGGTTCTGACCGATAAAAGATCTTCGTAGAATTTGTAGGAGCCAATATGAACATCCAGGTTCCGCTATTGGTTATTGACCGGAGATGAGTCTCGGTCATGTCTACATAGTTCTCGAACCCGTAGGGTCCGCATGCTTAACGTTTGATGACGATCGGTATTATGAGTTTATGAGTATTGATGTACCGAAGGTAGTTCGGAGTCCCGGATGAGATCACAGACATGACGAGGAGTCTCGGAATGTCCGAGACATAAATATTGATATATTGGACGACTATATTCGGACACCGGAAGTGTTCCGGAAAAGTTTCGGATTTATCGGGAATGCCGGAGGGGGTTACCGGAACCCCCTACGAGAGGGGATGGTCCATAGTGGGCCTAAAGGGAAAGAGAGAGGCAGCCCATAGTGCTGGCCGGCGCCCCCACCTAGGGTTCCTAGTTGGACTAGGATTGGGGGGGGGGGGCGCCACCTCTCCTATTCCTTTCCCCCTTCCTTCTTTTGGTGAATCCTACTAGGAATAGGATTGCAATCCTATTCCTAGTAGGAGTCCACTCCCTAGCCACACCAGGAAGGGCCGGCCGGCCTCCCTCCCTTGCTCCTTTATATACGGGGGCAGGGGGGCACCCAAAGACACACAAGTTGAATTGTTTTAGCCGTGTGCGGTGCCCCCCTCCACAGAATCACACCCCGGTCATACCGTCGCGGAGCTTAGGCGAAGCCCTGCGCCGGTGAACACATCATATCCGTCACCACGCCGTCGTGCTGACGAAACTCTCTCATGAAGCTCAACTGGATCAAGAGCTCGTGGGACGCCATCAAGCTGAACGTGTGCTGAACGCGGAGGTGCCGTACGTTCGGTGCTTGATCGGTTGGATCGCGAAGAAGTTCGACAACATCAACCGCGTCACTTGACGCTTCCGCTCCCGGTCTACGAGGGTACGTAGACACACTCTTCCCTCTCGTTCCTATGCATCTGGTAGATAGATCTTGCGTGATCGTAGGAAAATTTTAAAATACTACGTTCCCCAACAGTGGCATCATGAGCCAGGTCTATGCGTAGATGATATGCACGAGTAGAACACAATGAGTTGTGGGCGATACTAGTCATACTGCTTACCAGCATGTCATACTTTGCTTCGGCGGTATTGTGAGATGAAGCGGCCCGGACCGACATTACGCGTACGCTTACGCGAGACTGGTTTCACCGTTACGAGCACTCGTTGCTTAAAGGTGACTGGCGGGTGTCTGTCTCTCTCACTTTAGCTGAATCAAGTGTGGCTACGCCCGGTCCTTGTGAATGTTAAAACAACACATACTTGACGAAACATCGTTGTGGTTTTGTATGCGTAGGTAAGAACGGTTCTTGCTAAGCCCGTAACAGCCACGTAAAACTTGCAACAACAAAGTACAGGACGTCTAACTTGTTTTTGCAGGGCATGTTGTGATGTGATATGGTCAAGACATGATGAGTTATACGTTTTTGTATGAGATGATCATGTTTTGTAAAGTTATCGGCAACTGGCAGGAGCCATATAGTTGTCGCTTTATTGTATGAAATGCAATCGCCATGTAATTGCTTTACTTTATCACTAAGCGGTAGCGATAGTCGTAGAAGCAATAGTTAGCGAGACGACAACGATGCTACGATAAGAGATCAAGGTGTCGCGCCGGTGACGAAGGTGATCATGACGGTGCTTTGGAGATGGAGATCAAAAGCACAAGATGATGATGGCCATATCATGTCACATATTTTGATTGCATGTGATGTTTATCTTATTATGCTTCTTATTTTGCTTACATCGACGGTAGCATTATAAGATGATCCCTTACTAAATTTCAAGGTATAAGTGTTCTCCCTGAGTATGCACCGTTGCGAAAGTTCGTCGTGCCGAGACACCACGTGATGATCGGGTGTGATAAGCTCTACGTTCAAATACAACGGGTGTAAGCCAGTTTTGCACACGCAGAATACTCGGGTTAAACTTGACGAGCCTAGCATATACAGATATGGCCTCGGAACACTTGAGACCGAAAGGTCGAGCGTGAATCATATAGTAGATATGATCAACATAAGATGTTCACCATTGAAACTACTCCATCTCACGTGATGATCGGACATGGTTTAGTTGATTTGGATCACGTGATCATTTAGATGACCAGAGGGATGTCTATCTAAGTGGGAGTTCTTTAAATTAATATGATTAAATTGAACTTTAATTTATCATGAACTTAGTCCAGATAGTTTTGCATATCTATGTCGTTATAGATCAATGGCCCGTGCTACCGTTCCTATGAATTTTAATGCATTCCTAGAGAAAGCTAAGTTGAAAGATGATGGTAGCAATTACACGGACTGGGTCCGTAACCTGAGGATTATCCTCATTGCTGCACAGAAGAATTATGTCCTTGAAGCACCGCTAGGTGACAAGCCCCCTTCCGCTGATGTAGACGCTTTGAACGTCTGGCAGTCGCGGTCTGATGACTACACGATAGTTCAGTGTGCCATGCTTTACGGCTTAGAACCGGGACTTCAACGATGTTTTGAACGTCATGGACCATATGAGATGTTCCAGGAGTTGAAGTTAATATTTCAAGCAAATGCCCGAATTGAGAAATATGAGATTTCCAATAAGTTCTACAGCTGCAAAATGGAGGAGAATAGTTCTATCAGTGAACACTTGCTCAGAATGTCTGGGTACTACAATCATATGACTCAACTTGGTTGCAAAGTTGACGAGGATAGTGTTATTGATAGAGTTCTTCAATCACTGCCACCAAGCTATAAAGGCTTCGTGATGAACTATAACATGCAAGGGATGCAAAAGACAATTCCCGAGCTCTTCGCTATGCTCAAAGCTGCGGAGGTAGAAATCAAAAAGGAGCATCAAGTGTTGATGGTTAACAAGACCACTAGTTTCAAGAAAAAGGGCAAGGGAAAGAAAGGGAACTTCAAAAAGAATAGCAAGTAAGTTGCTACTTCCACGAAGAAACCCAAATCTGGAGCCAAGCCTGAAACTGAGTGCTTCTACTGCAAGGGGACTGGACACTGGAAGCGGAACTGCCCCAAGTATTTGGCGGATAAGAAGGATGGCAAGATGAACAAAGGTATATGTGATATACATGTTATTGATGTGTACCTTACTAATGCTCGTAGTAGTACCTAGGTATTTGATACCGGTTCAGTTGCTAACATTTGTAACTCGAAACAGGGACTACGGATTAAACGAAGATTAGCCAAGGACGAGGTGACGATGCGCGTGGGAAACGGTTCCAAAGTCGATGTGATCGCCGTCGGCACGCTACCTCTACATCTACCTTCGGGATTAGTTTTAGACCTAAATAATTGTTATTTGGTGCCAGCGTTAAGCATGAACATTATATCTGGATCTTGTTTATTGCGAGACGGTTATTCATTCAAATCAGAGAATAATGGTTGTTCTATTTTTATGAATAATATCTTTTATGGTCATGCACCCTTGAAGAGTAGTCTATTCTTATTGGATCTCGATTGTAGTGATACACATATTCATAATATTGAAACCAAAAGATGCAAGGTTAATAATGATAGTGCAACTTATTTGTGGCACTGCCGTTTAGGTCATATTGGTGTAAAACGCATGAAGAAACTCCATAATGATGGACTTTTGGAATCACTTGATTATGAATCACTTGGTGCTTGCGAACCATGCCTCATGGGCAAGATGACTAAAACTCCGTTCTCCGGAACTATGGAACGAGCAACAGATTTGTTGAAAATCATACATACTGATGTATGTGGACCAATGAGTGTTGATGCTCGCGGCGGGTATCGTTATTTTCTGACCTTCACTGATGATTTGAGCAGATATGGGTATATCTACTTAATGAAACACAAGTCTGAAACATTTGAAAAGTTCGAAGAATTTTAGAGTGAAGTAAAGAATCATCGTAACAAGAAAATAAAGTTTCTACGATCTGATCGTGGAGGAGAATATTTGAGTTACGAGTTTGGTCTTCATTTGAAACAATGTGGAATAGTTTCACAACTCACGCCACCTGGAACACCACAGCGTAATGGTGTGTCCGAACGTCGTAACCGTACTTTATTAGATATGGTACGATCTATGATTTCTCTTACCGATTTACCACTATCGTTTTGGGGTTATACTTTAGAGACAGCTGCATTCACGTTAAATAGGGCACCATCTAAATCCGTTGATACGACACCTTATGAACTTTGGTTTAGCAAGAAACCAAAGTTGTCGTTTCTTAAAGTTTGGGGCTGCGATGCTTATGTGAAAACACTTCAACCTGATAAGCTCGAACCCAAGTCGGAAAAATGTGTCTTCATAGGATACCCAAAAGAGACTGTTAGGTACACCTTCTATCACAGATCCGAAGGCAAAATATTCGTTGCTAAAAACGGATCCTTTCTAGAAAAAGAGTTTCTCTCGAAAGAAGTGAGTGGGAGGAAAGTAGAACTTGATGAGGTAATTATACCTTCTCCCGGATTGGAAAGTAGTACATCACAGGAAATTGTTCCAGTGATTCCTACACCAATTAGTGAGGAAGTTAATGATAATGATCATGAAACTTCGGATCAAGTTTCTGCTGAACGTCGTAGATCAACCAGAGTACGTTCCGCACCAGAGTGGTACGGCAACCCAGTTCTGGAAATCATGTTACTAGACCATGATGAACCTACGAACTATGAGGAAGCGATGATGAGCCCAGATTCCGCAAAATGGCTTGAAGCCATGAAATCTGAGATGGGATCCATGTATGAGAACAAAGTGTGGACTTTGGTTGACTTGCCCGATGATCGGCAAGCCATCGAAAATAAATGGATCTTCAAGAGGAAGACCGACGCAGACGGTAATATTACTGTTTACAAAGCTCGACTTGTTGCGAAAGGTTTTTGACAAGTTCAAGGAGTTGACTACAATGAGACTTTCTCACCTGTAGCGATGCTTAAGTCTGTCCGAATCATGTTAACAATTGCCGCATTTTATGATTATGAAATCTGGCAAATGGATGTCAAAACTGCATTCCTAAATGGATATCTCAAAGAAGAGTTGTATATGATGCAACCAGAAGGTTTTGTCGATCCAAAAGGTGCTAACAAAGTATGCAAGCTCCAGCGATCCATCTATGGACTGGTGCAAGCATCTCAGAGTTGGAATATACGCTTTGATGAGGTGATCAAAGCATATGGTTTTATACAGACTTTTGGAGAAGCCTGTATTTACAAGAAAGTGAGTGGGAGCTCTGTAGTATTTCTAATATTTTATGTAGATGACATATTGTTGATTGGAAATGATATAGAATTTCTGGATAGCATAAAAGGATACTTGAATAAAAGTTTTTCGATGAAAGACCTCGGAGAAGCTGCTTACATATTAGGCATCAAAATCTGTAGAGATAGATCAAGACGCTTAATTGGACTTTCACAAAGCACATACCTTGATAAGATTTTGAAGAAGTTCAAAATGGATCAGTCAAAGAAAGGTTTCTTGCCTGTTTTACAAGGTATGAAGTTGAGTAAGACTCAATGCCCGACCACTGCAGAAGATAGAGAGAAAATGAAAGTCATTCCCTATGCCTCAGCCATTGGATCTATCATGCAATGCTGTGTACCAGGCCTGATGTGTGCCTTGCTATAAGTCTAGCAGGGAGGTACCAAAGTAATCCAGGAGTGGATCACTGGACAGCGGTAAAAAACATCCTAAAGTATCTGAAAAGAACAAAGGATATGTTTCTCGTGTATGGAGGTGACAAAGAGCTCGTCGTAAACGGTTACATCGATTCTAGCTTTGACACTGATCCGGATGACTCAAAGTCACAAACCGGATATGTATTTTTATTGAACGGTGGAGCTGTCAGTTGGTGCAGTTCCAAGCAGAGCGTCATGGCGGGATCTACGTGTGAAGCGGAATACATAGCTGCTTCAGAAGCAGCAAATGAAGGAGTCTGGATGAAGGAGTTCATATCCGATCTAGGTGTAATACCTAGTGCATCGGGTCCAATGAAAATCTTTTGTGACAACACTGGAGCCATAGCCTTGGCGAAGGAATCCAGGTTTCACAAGAGAACAAAGCACATCAAAAGACGCTTCAATTCCATCCGCGATCTAGTCAAGGAGGGAGACATAGAGATTTGCAAAATACATACAGATCTGAATGTTGCAGACCTGTTGACTAAGCCTCTTCCACGGGCAAAACATGATCAGCACCAAGACTCCATGGGTGTGAGGATCATCACTTTGTAATCTAGATTATTGACTCTAGTTCAAGTGGGAGACTGAAGGAAATATGCCCTAGAGGCAATAATAAAGATGTTATTTGTATTTCCTTATATCATGATAAATGTCTTTTATTCATGCTAGAATTGTATTAACCGGAAACTTAGTACATGTGTACATAGACAAAACAATATGTCCCTAGTATGCCTCTACTAGACTAGCTCATTGATCAAAGATGGTTATGTTTCCTAGCCATAGACATTAGTTGTCATTTGATCAACGGGATCACATCATTAGGAGAATGATGTGATGGACAAGACCCATCCGTTAGCATAGCACTATGATCGTTTAGTTTAACTGCTATTGCTTTCTTCATGACTTATACATGTTCCTATGACTATGAGATTATGCAACTCCCGAATACCGTAGGAACACCTTGTGTGCTATCAAACGTCACAACGTAACTGGGTGATCATAAAGATGCTCTACAGGTGTCTCCGAAAGTATTCGTGGTGTTGGCATAGATCAAGAATAGGATTTGTCACTCCGAGTGTCGGAGAGGTATCTCTGGGCCCTCTCGGTAACACACATCACAATAAGCCTTGCAAGCAAAAGACTAATGAGTTAGTCACGAGATGATGTGTTGCGGAACGAGTAAAGAGACTTGCCGGTAACGAGATTGAACTAGGTATAGAGATACCGACGATCGAATCTCGGGCAAGTAACATACCGTTTGACAAAAGGAACAACGTATGTTGTTATGCGGTTCTGACCGATAAAAGATCTTCATAGAATATGTAGGAGCCAATATGAACATCCAGGTTCCGCTATTGGTTATTGACCGGAGATGAGTCTCGGTCATGTCTACATAGTTCTCGAACCCGTAGGGTCCGCATGCTTAACGTTTGATGACGATCGGTATTATGAGTTTATGAGTATTGATGTACTGAAGGTAGTTCGGAGTCCCGGATGAGATCACGGACATGACGAGGAGTCTCGGAATGTCTGAGACATAAAGATTGATATATTGGACGACTATATTCGGACACCGGAAGTGTTCCGGAAAAGTTTCGGATTTATCGGGAATGCCGGAGGGGGTTACCGGAACCCCCTACGAGAGGGGATGGTCCATAGTGGGCCTAAGGGGAAAGAGAGAGGCAGCCCATAGGGCTGGCCGGCGCCCCCACCTAGGGTTCCTACTTGGACAAGGATTGGGGGGGGGGGGGCGCCACCTCTCCTATTCCTTTCCCCCTTTCTTCTTTTGGTGAATCCTACTAGGAATAGGATTGCAATCCTATTCCTAGTAGGAGTCCACTCCCTAGCCTCACCAGGAAGGGCCGGCCGGCCTCCCTCCCTTGCTCCTTTATATACGGGGGCAGGGGGCACCCAAAGACACACAAGTTGAATTGTTTTAGCCGTGTGCGATGCCCCCCTCCACAGAATCACACCCCGGTCATACCGTCGCGGAGCTTAGGCGAAGCCCTGCGCCGGTGAACACATCATATCCGTCACCACGCCGTCGTGCTGACGAAACTCTCTCGTGAAGCTCAACTGGATTAAGAGCTCGTGGGACGTCATCAAGCTGAACGTGTGCTGAACGCGGAGGTGCCGTACGTTCGGTGCTTGATCGGTTGGATCGCGAAGAAGTTCGACAACATCAACCGCGTCACTTGACGCTTCCGCTCCCGGTCTACGAGGGTACGTAGACACACTCTTCCCTCTCGTTGCTATGCATCTGGTAGATAGATCTTGCGTGATCGTAGGAAAATTTTAAAATACTACGTTCCCCAACAGGGAGGCCGGGCGACACCGGAGGGAGAGGTCGTCTGCGGTGGTTATCGTAGTGCAGCGCGGACGGCACGACTGCAAGGGGAGTCGGCGGGGACATGCATGGCCGTGGGGATAAGGTGAGCGGGTCGAGGCGCAGTGGGAGAAGAGCGCCTGGGTCCAGGCTCGTCTTCCTTCGCGGAGATGGATTGGTGGGTCGACGCCACCAACACGCGCTCGAGTCAAGGTCTGAGAATTTCCTCTTCTCTTAGAGCATCTCCAACAGCCGCGCTACGCGCCGCGCCCAAAAAACGCATTTGCCGCGCGCGCTTCAGCTGGTTTAGCGCGCCGATAGGCGCCAGCTCCAGAAGCCGGGCTATAATGCAGCGCGCGCGCGCCGCTCTAGCGGTGCCCAAAAATACAGCGCGCGCAACAAGCACAAACCACATATACAATTCAACAAATAGAAGAAAAATGATCAAACAAACAAAATAAATCAACAATAAATAGTTATTACAACTCAAACAAATAGTTTATCGTTCAGTACAACAAATAATGCAATAAACACAACCAATAGTTCATGAACAATACAAATACATAATGCAATGAAATCATGCTCTTTGTCATCCATGCCATGCCCACCACTCTTCAATCAGATCCTTCTGAAGATCATTGTGCGTTGCGGGACGCCGAATGGCATGATAGGAGGCAACAAAACGAGCTACCCTTTCAGCCCTCCGTCGCACTCGCACGGGATGTCCCAAGAGCTCATACTGTGAGTAGTCTAAATCTTGGCCACGCTCATTCTCGATGATCATGTTGTGCATGATCACACAAGCGTGCATATGTACCAAAGCATTTTTTGATCCCAAAATCTAGCCGGTCCTCTCACAATAGCAAATTGGGCTTGCAAAATCCCAAATGCTCTCTCCACGTCTTTTCTAGCAGCCGCCTGAGCATTGTGGAAATCAAGATTTTTCTTACCTTCTGGCTTTTTCAACGGCTTCACGAAGGTTTGCCACTTTGGATAGATGCCATCCGCTAGATAATAGCCATAGTTGTACGTATGGCCATTTGCTACAAACTGCACCGGTGGCAACTCACCATTCGCAATCTTATTCATCAGTGGCGACCGGTTGACAACATTGATGTCATTCAATGATCCAGGCATTCCAAAGAATGCATGCCAAATCCAAGTCTCCTGATCGGCCACCGCTTCAAGGATTATAGTGGAACCCTTTTTTTGGCCGTGGAATTGCCCATGCCATGCCTTTGGACAATTCTTCCAACTCCAATGCATGCAATCTATTGAGCCAAGCATGCCAGGAAAGCCGCGAGATTTGTTCATCGCCAATAGCCTTGCGGCGTCTTCAGCAGTGGAAGATCTCAAATACTCCCCGCCAAACACTTGCACAATTCCAACTGCAAAGCGCTTGACACACATGATGGCTTGGCTCTCACCCATACCCAAGTGATCATCAACTAGATCGGCCGGGATACCGTATGCCAACATACGCAAAGCGGCTGCCACCTTCAGAAAGGTGCTATGCTCGAGCTCTCCAGCAGCATTCCTCCTTTGTTGGAAAAACCGGTCATGAATCGCTAGTTTCTCTGCAATGCGCTTGAACAAGTCTGTGCTCATCCTAAACCGGCGACGAAAATACGACTCCGGGTATGTGGGATTCTCCACGAAATAGTTCTTCATCAATCTGTTATGGGCATCAATCCTATCTCTCCAAATTTTTTCCCGACCCATAACCGAACCACCGTGCTTCGGTTTTTTATTGATATGCATAGCTATGATCATTGCAAGATCCTCCTCCTCTTCCATATCAAATTCATCTTCGGAAGAATCATGCGACGAACTCATCTACAATGTTCAATACTATACTATCAAAACTACAATTCAAAATATGCACCAAATTCAGTTTGGAGCAATGCATACCTTGTAGGTGTTTTGTCGAACACCTTGCGGGCGCGGCGCGGCAGCGAGCCCTCGGGCGCTGTTCCTCGGACGTCGGAGGCGCGCGAGGTCTGGTCGGACTAGGAGGGGGTGGGGCGGAAGCGCAGCGGCGCGGGGAGGCCGGCGAAGCGCCTGACCGGTCGCCGGCGGGCGCGGGCGGTGGCCGGCAGCGGAGACAGACCGGGAAGCGCTTGAGTGGTCGCCGGCGGGCGCGGGCGGTGAAGGCGGTGCCGGGATAGGCCGGGGAAGCACTGAGGTCGCCGGGGCGCGAGCGGCGGCGGCGGCACGGCCGGATGGGGGCAGCAGCGCGGTCGCGAGAGAGAGGAGGGAGCGAGCGAGCACGGTAGAGAGGAGCGAGCGAGCGCGGGAGAGTCGCGCGCGCGCGAGCCGGCGCAGCAAATAACCGGCGCGAGATTGCGTTTCGGCCAGCGCGCTGCATTGGAAATGGCGCGCGCGCCGTTTTTGCGCGCCCGCTGGAGCTGCCCGCCGTGTTGCGCGCGCGCTAAAACTGCCTTTTTTAGGGCGCGGCGCTTGTATAGCACGGCTGTTGGAGATGCTCTTAAATTGTTGATTTGGGGACTCAATTGCATCGCCCGCCTCTGCTTGGACTGATCTATTTTCTGCGTGCACCTCGACAAGTATATTCTGACCATGTTGTCTGGCCGCGCCTACACGTCGGAGGTCTTGGAGAAGATGGGCCTCCTACAGCGTCTTGTGACCCCAGGCCCCTAAAACTGACGAGGCTTCATGGCTGGTAAGGTTGTAACCTCATGGTTGAGATTTCTGGTTATATAGTCAAAATTATACCTTTTTGAGTTTTGAATCACGTGCTATTCAGTCAGTTGGCTCAGCAGTATATTTTGTTTTCTGCATGAATGAAGGACCATTCCAGTCATAGAACAAAGTCCAAGCTCTCACATGTCACGTCTCTGTTGATGATGCACATTGTCACTGCACGTATAGTGCAGTTAAAGAAGTACACAAGCTAATTAATTCTTGGGCTCACTGTACGCATACTCTCTTCTAGACATGCTTCTTAGGTTCCTCAAGTAGAGATTCCTATGTATACTTGCTTTGTTGCCAGTACTTGACCATGTTTGTCCGTCTTGGAACCGTTTGCAGTTATGCCAAACAGTGCCTCCGCTTCGACTGGTTAATTTTCTGCATGCCAAAGAGGGCCTCGACAAGTACCCCATGACCAAGTTGTTCGATCGTACCTACACGACGTCGCCGCCCGGCATATGACACAGGAAGATTGGCCTCCTGCAGCTGTTTGTGACCCAAGGTCCTCGACAATGAGGCTTCATTCATGGCTGCTAAGGAAAGACGATCCCCGTAATCACTTCTTGTTTGTTAGTTTTCTGGTTATATAGTCAAAATTGTACCTTCTTGGTTGAATCATGTGTTATTTAGTCAGTCGTCTAATCAGTATCTTTTAGTTTTATGATGATGATAATCCTCAATTCTGTATCATTGAAAGACATCATTCCAGTCATAGAACCAAGTCCTAACCTATCATCCCTCTGTTGATGCCTACACTGTCATTACACGTTGATTGTAGCTAAAGATGTACACAAGATTAATTAATTTCTGTGTTGACTACACGTATATTCTCTTCCGGCCATGCTTCTTACTCCCTCCGTCCGGTGAAAAGTGTACGTTTAGCTTCAAAATTTGTCCACAAAAGAGTGTACTTCTAACTTCCCAATGCACATTAAAGTATTTCTCTCTCATCACACGGTAATCAAGACCAATAACAATCTACACATGGTCTTCTTTATTTTTACATGCACTTAGCTCATTGGGGGTTGGGTAATTAAATAGGAGAGAGATGATGGCTTGCACCTTTCCAATGCATTTTTTACTTCACTCCATAATTTATCCTAAAATCTCTAGATGCACACTCTTCACCGGACGGAGGGAGTAGGTTCTAACTGTTCATATGTATAGTTGCTTTGCATCCACTTGACCCTGTCTATCCATCTTGGAACTGTTTGCAGTGATGCCAAACTTCGCCCAGCACCAGGCCCACCCAAAAGAGGCGGATAGCAGCATAGCATCAGGTTGCAACGTTTGACGATGAGGGCATTCGGTAGTAGGTATGAATCAGGTCCAAATTCCCCATTCATGCCTCACGTTTCATATGGAGCAAAGATATGTTTTCTGCCTCTTTATTTTCTGTATAAACAAAATCCCTGTCGTTAGGCTGCTGGCCTTTGTTAACACTTGCTTACTTCTGAATCCTGATATCTGAATTTGAGGTGATGGTTTTCCATATTACATTGCTTCTAAAACTATGTTAATCCATGACGTTCAGCTGTTAATCTTCCCTTTGTCATGTTCTCTTTTAACTTATGTCATTCTTTTAAGCGTTTTTTTGGATTAATCCAGTTCCAACAGTTAATCTATTCCCACGGGAGCATAGCAACACAACGAGAAGGTAATCAACAAAAACTTAAATGTGTAAAGCTTCTTGGACTGAAAATTTGCAAGTCCAGTTTACTAACTTGATTTCACTGCAAAGGAAGTACAAAAGAAGACCTACAACGGTACCGATGAATGACTGCAAAGTAAGTTAATGTTTATTAAATTCCATCTTCTAGACATTGAGATGAGAGATGCAATAGTCAATAAAATGTTTATAAGCTTGTTGGTAGCAGAATATGCATACAATTGTAACAAATTTCCTTGGAGAAAGTCTTAGCTATGGTGCTTGGCACATCATCTTGTTTTATGTGTGCTTCAGAAGGGGTTGTGCAAGATTTCAAGATTATTGTGAAGATGAAAAATTTCTACCTAAGGAGAGAGCTTTATAGTTTTGGGATTCACCGGGTGGCTTCCATGAAACATCATCTTTTGTTGAGGTGTGTAGTGTTTCACATATGTACATGTTGCTGCAGCTTCTTAAGATATATATATATATATATATATATATATATATATATATATATATATATATATATATATATATATATATATATATATATATATATATATATATATATATATATACTTTCCTCAATATATACAGATGGATTACATCTGTACCTGTTGTGCATAATGGTGCCACAGCCCGGCACTGTTGTTATTTCATATTAGTTAGTATAGTATGAACTATACACATATTTGTTTTCTTGGAACCAAGTAGGGACATAGAGTTTTAATCATTGGGAAGTGTAACCTACCCTGAAGTCTGAACATGTAATTCAATCACACATTTAAAGCATTTTTTTCATGTCTACACACTTAATTTTGGTACAGTTTTGAGTTTTTTGTTCTATCCAGTTGACCATTCCATGTTTATCTTATACTCCCTCCATCCCAAAATAAGTGTCTCAACCTTAGTACAGTTTATACTAATGTTAGTACAAAGTTAAGACACTTATTTTGGGATGAAAGGAGTAGCTACTTATAACTGGCTTTTGATATGTCTTTCTATTTTGTAATTGTCATGTGTTCATGATATTAGCACTCGCAGTTTGTACGACCACCTAATTCAATGACATGTTCGATGTGTTTTTTTTGGATTCAGACTACATGCCATATGCAGAGATACAATGCTTATATATTGTATTTCTCTAGAACCAATTCTTCAGATATGTGACTAAACTTGATGCTGACTTGATCTTAGTGTGATTTTTTTACCCAGGATAATAAACCTCTGTTGTTCTTGTGTTGTTGCAGGGGAATCATGTACCAACATAATAAATTATCCCAAGTGATATTTCACTGACAAGCCACTTATAAACTGAAGTGAAGTTAGGTATATACTATGCTGCAGAGGTAATCTTATATTAGTGTCCCCATGATATTTCTTTTTTGTAGCCTCTACTGCAGTCAGCACCCCTGCAAGATGAAATTAATTTATGTTCTTAAATACTTACTTAAAGCATTTGGATGAGGATCTTATTATGCTGGCAACTTGTGCTTGACATGGGTGAGTCTGGATTCAGGAGACCTTCACATACATCAGACATACACACCACCGCCGCTTAATCTACTTACTTTTTCTCTAGGTTCCATTTTAGAGCATACACCTTTTACTTTTAATGCACGCCATTTATGAGGTGCAGGATTTCTCAAACCACTATATATAGGGCCTTTCAGACTATCTCATAGATTTTATCATGTAAAGTTGTGTATGCCATTTCATATGCTCAAGTTTGAATGAATTACGGAGATACCGCTGCAGCTACTTGGGACACTGATGGTCGCGTGTGTGCTTGTTGTCGCTGCTTGTAGTATAGTGCATCTCCATTAACTTGGGGGGCTTATGTCCTTCGATACATCTTTTGTTGTTGTTGTGCTATAATATTCTATTCCATCTCTGATGGATAGAAAAGTTTGAGGCTACTATAGGTATATGTGAAATATACAAATATTTATTCCTTGTTTTGGTACCAACTAATGTATGGCAGTTTTCTTTCAGGTTTACCTCTCTTGTTTGTGCAGCAGGTTCAAGGTCTCACCATGTTGAAGGCAGCTTCTAGTTATTCTATTTTCATTTTCATTTTGTTAGTGTATTTTTTTTCTACCTTATATGGACTTGAGGTCATTTGTCGGTTGTAGCGCATGGGGACCTTTACGATTGTTGTGGTTAATTTTTATTGTTTGGGTACACAAAGTCATGGTACCATGTATGTATAGCTTGTGATACATGGTGATGCATCTTTGTGGGGTTAATTATGTGCCCCGTCTATTGATGCTTTGACAGTTTCCGATTTAATGGTTTAAATTGAAGGTGCATAGCATCAGTGAAGATATGATTAGGCTATCAGTGAAGATATGATTAGGCTTAAGATATAAGGAGAAATAATGGCTATACCGAATAGAAAAGTTAAATATACAAAGTTTGTCGCTTTCGTAAAGAATGGAGTTATGAGAAGAAATGAAATATGTATGCTCAATGTCTAACTTGGTTTCACATTTTGTTGCATATGTCTCGAGAGCCGATGAAGTTGTTGCCTGTGTGTGTGAAGAAATGAAATATGCATGCTTGATGTCTAACTTGATTTCACCTACGTATGCTCAATGTTTGACTTGGTTTCACATTTTCGTGTATATGGCTCATATGGCTCTAGAGCCGATGAAGTTGTTGCCTATGTGTGTGTTACTTGTCAATCTGGGGGATGAAGTTGACTAACTCGCACTATTGTATGAAGTTGTTGCCTATGTGTGTGTGTTACTTGTCAATCTGGGGATGAAGTTGACTAACGTACTATTGTACGTAATGTTATTAAGTCTGTTTGGTTGAGAAGTCTATTTTATGTGCATGTTCGATACAAGATATGGTGCTCATATGGAAAGAACCATATCTGCAAAACTATATTAACCTCAAATTAATATCTTAGCTACATTATTCTTTCCTACGATCATACGTGCGTGCACGTGCATACTTACTAGTAATAAAAAAAATAGGGTTTCAGATCGTCCGTCGCATCATTTTGCAAAAAAGCCCCTGTACTTTCTTGAAATCAACCCGCAGTTCAAACTTAAGTCACCCGAACCGTTATTTTACCATTTTACAAAAACACCCCTATATTTTCCTGAAATCAACCCGCACTCCGGACTTAAGTCATCCAAATCGTTATTTTTCATTTTTTTGCAAACACCCTTGACCTTTTAGGTAATTCATCCGTAGGTCATATTTAACTCAAACAAATGATTTTCTAAATCATCCATATCTTTTAGACCGTAAGCCCGATTTAAACATGTTATATATGAAATTTGATTAGAAAAATATGTAGAATATGAATATGAAATTATTTTAACCTATATGTATTTCTAAATATTATTTTAGTAGATATTAAAGTCAAACAAATGGTTTTCTAAATTATCTGTATCTTTTAAACCGTAACTCTGATTTTAACATGTTATATATGATTTTTTATTAGAAAAATATGTAGAATATGAATATGAGATTATTTTAACCTGTTAAGTTTTTCTAAATATTAGTATAGAAGATATTAAAGTCAAACAAATTGTTTTCTAAATCATCCGTATCTTTTAAACCGTAACTTCGATTTTAACATGTTATATACGCAATTTGATTAGAAAAACATGTGAAATCTGAATATGATGTTAATTTTACCTGTTGGTTATTTTTTAAATGCTTTTTGAAAAGGAAAATACATGTTTTTTTTCAAAAGGTGAACTTGCATTTTAAAAGTTTGTATTGTTCAAAAAAGAGTTTATGTATTGAAATATTGTGCATATTTTTTAAATGCCCTTCTAAAAAATGTGTTCATGTAATTCTAAAAGTGTGTGCACGTTAAATTCTTTTCTTTATCGTGTTCAGGAAAGGAAGGCACTGCGTCCTTCCGTGACGAAGTAACATGAGGCGGCCAGCCATGCGGGAAGGGAGGTAAGGCACCAGGGCGGCGACACTGGTGTTGCTTCTCCGGCGAGATGAGCTGGCGGAGGGGTTGGAGCGCGCAGGCGCGCGAGCTCAGGCTCCTATACGCACCTCACAGCGCCGAGGCTACCAGGTACGCAACACATCTCTCAGCACTGCCTCACATCATGATGAGTGGATAAACTTTGAAGTGGCAGCCGCTTGACAGTGTGATAGACAAATAGAATGCGGCTGCTCGCTTGAACTACACATGAATGTACATGGCGTCAACTGGATTCCAACGAGTTGGCATATATTTTTAAATTCTTTTCTTTATAGTGGTTAGCTCTATAGCATCTACATGATTGTCTAATTTCGATCTCAAACTTATAATCTATAGCGCACGATCCGTTTTTCTTTGGTACCCGCGGCGATTCGGATTGCAAATAAACATCCACTATAACCATATAGGGAAAAGAAAATATCGATAACTACACATGCATACCTCTGAAAACGTCGTAGAGGAAAACAACAAATTTATCATGGCGAGTGTGAGAAAAAGCGAGAGAGAGAGGGAGAGGGAGGAGAGAGGAAGAGAGCGACGCCTTAAGATTAACCATATTCAAACATGTTTTGATTTTGTGTGAACACTGAGTCCACCATCGGCGAGGGTGTGAGGATAAGCGGCATCACAAATATGATGCCTCGCTAAAATAAAGGAGATGGACCTGTGGTCTTGAGTGATGGTCGTTGGGTTAAGAGTGTGTGTTGTGCTTTTCTCCCGTTGCAACGCACGGGCCAAAGTAACTAATACTCGCTGAATATGATGGGTTTAAAAGCCCTGAAACGATCAAGTTTGTTAAGATCGAGACTAATTGGTGTCAAATTCGTAAGCTGCCTGGCATGGTTCCAACGAGGGAACAATTCGTGAAGAGTATGACTGAGCGTATTGGTGAGGTTTTAGAACTACAAACAGTTCTTCCCGGTGGGTTTATTTTATAGGTGAGTTGATACGAGTCAGAGTTAAGGTTGATGTCAATAAAAAAGTTGACAAGATTCGTTAGTTTTACAAAGTCTGAAAAAACTGAATTTTATGCTGAGTAAATAGGTAATTTTTCGATTAAATTAATCCATGAATAAATCATGAGCATGACGTAAACAACAATAAGCACGTACTGATATTTGGCCATATTATCGCGTACTAGATAGATATTACGCAAATCACTAGTACGGATTAAAAAGTACTCCCTCCGTCCCAAAATACTTGTCATCAAAATGGACAAAAAAGATGTATCTAGAACCAAAATACATCTAGATACATTCCCTTTTATTCATTTTGATGACAAGTATTTCCGGACGGAGGGAGTAATAAATAAGAGCGGGATAAGCGAGTTTTATCCTCCGATCGGCAGGCAGAGGCCACGGTGGCGTCCTCGGTGGCCTTATTCTTGGCTTCGAGCTTCTTGGCAGCCGCACGGTCGACTTCCTTGGGGGTGGACATGGTGACGATAAAGACAACGCAGAAGTAGACAATGTGGTGGACGTGATCAATTAAACATTGGAGAGCAGTCACGTAGGAGATGCTCCCCAAATACCTAACCGCATCTCTCCCATACAGGATTCAGAGAGGTCGGGTTTTGGAAGCCTGTTCTCCCGTCAACCGTGGACGCGATGGACCGGATGGTATCACTAGCGGCAGCAACATCAAAGTAACAATAGTGGACGTGGAGGCAGATGCGATATATTTCGTGGCTGCTAGGATTGGCCGGCGCCTCCAATATATGGCCGCGGACGTGTGGAGAGACATGGGCTGGACCCTCGTCTATGTTGGTAATAGCCCACGATCTGACGTCTGAGATCGTGGCTCTTCTGCTAGGGACTCTCCATTCCTGACCGTCAAAAATAAGCGCATAGGTGTGAGCTCGGCTCGGCCCATTCCCGCAACCCGCGACACGTCGTGACGATGCGGGTGGCGGAGGAGGAGCGCGCGGGGTTCACTTCTCTTCTCAAACTCCAATAGCATGTGGAAGAGAATATCTTATAAGGAGGACCAACTCCTCTCCAAATAGCAATGTGAGACTAAACTTCCCATCATACATAGTGCCATATAATCCACATGGGCCATTTGTAGATTTTCTGAAATTGTTAGATGGCCCCTAGGCCCATCCTCATATTTCAACAATCCCCATCAAATCTCAAGGGTCCATTTTGTCATTTGTTCCAAACATTGTTTGGATATCCCGGTATTTTAGTGGAGACCTGTTAAGGTTGAACTTAACCTAGAGCAAATAGCTACACTCCTTCACAACTGAACAATGGACTATGCCTCGAATTGTCAGTTTGGCGTAAAGATGTTCCAACATATGTCTTATTAGTACTGGACTGCCGAAGGTTGACCCCTCCGGTGGAGCGTATTAACACTCTTGGCCTATTCATCAGCTTGCTAGAGATCACCCCAATCTCATAAGTTGTGACCAGTAGTCGGGCTCATATAGGCGTGCTCCTCCAAAGATCGCTCTACAAGATATCCTCTTGCTTGTATAAGCTTTGGAACACATTAAGACAATAGTCAACCTATCATACAGTTTCCGATAGTATTGCATCTCCAACAGAGTGGGTTAGTCAAGTTACTCTCCTCAGTTCACCACTGGCTTGTTTTCCAGGTCCTACTTCACGGGGTCTCCGATCACATAGTTTGGGTTACCCCCATGGCAACTCATGTGGGTCTCATACCCATCTCCCTCGATGCATTATCTATCACAGCACGCGATAACCCTTTAGTAAAGGGATCTCCTAGATTCTTAGCTGTTTGGATATATCAAAATGCTATCACACTGGAGTTTCTTAAACGTCTGGTAGCTCTACATCTCATTCTTATATGTTTGTTGGACTTCATGTTGTCCCTTGAACTCTTAACTTTGGCAATACTGAAGGAAATATGCCCTAGAGGCAATAATTAAGTTATTATTTATTTCCTTATATCATGATAAATGTTTATTATTCATGCTAGAATTGTATTAACTGGAAACTTAGTACATGTGTGAATACATAGACAAAATAGAGTGTCCCTAGTATGCCTCTACTAGACTAGTTCATTGATCAAAGATGGTTATGTTTCCTAGCCATAGACACGAGTTGTCATTTGATCAACGGGATCACATCATTAGGAGAATGATGTGATGGACAAGACCCATCCGTTAGCTTAGCACTATGATCGTTTAGGTTTACTGCTATTGCTTTCTTCATGACTTATACATGTTCCTATGACTATGAGATTATGCAACTCCCGAATACCGGAGGAACACCTTGTGTGCTATCAAACATCACAATGTAACTGGGTGATTATAAAGATGCTCTACATGTGTCTACGAAGGTGTTCGTGGTGTTGGCATAGATCAAGAATAGGATTTCTCACTTCGAGTGTCGGAGAGGTATCTCTGGGCCCTCTCCGTAACACACATCATAATAAGCCTTGCAAGCAAATGGCTAATGAGTTAGTCACGAGATGATGTATTACAGAACGAGTAAAGAGACTTGCCGGTAACGAGATTGAACTAGGTATTGAGATACCGATGATTGAATCTCGAGCAAGTAACATACCGGTGACAAAGGAAACAACGTATGTTGTTATACGGTTTGACCGATAAAGATCTTCGTTGAATATGTAGGAGCCAATATGAGCATCCAGGTTCTGCTATTGGTTATTGACTCGAGATTTGTCTCGGTCATGTCTACATAGTTCTCAAACCCGTAGGGTCCGCACGCTTAATGTTTGATGATGATCGGTATTATGAGTTTATGAGTTTTGATGTACCGAAGGTAGTTCGGAGTCCCGGATGAGATCGGGGACATGACGAGGAGTCTCGAAATGGTCAGGACGTAAAGATCGATATATTGGATGACTATATTCGGACATCGGAAAGGTTCCGAGTGATTCTGGTATTTTTCGGAGTACCGGAGAGTTACGGGAATTCGTCGGGGAGTTAATGGGCCTTAATGGGCCATAGGGGAAAGGGAGAGGATGCGGCCAAGGTGGGGGCGCGCCCCCCACCAGCCCAATCCAAATTGGGAGGGGGCCGGCCCCCCTTTCCTTCTTCTCCTTCTCCTCCTTCCTTCTTCTCCTACTCCTACTAGGGAAAGGG
>LR738714.1:657932533-657989689 GCA_902687465.1 Secale cereale
GGGGGGGAATCCTACACCCGGTGGGAGTAGGACTCCCTAGGGCACGCCACAGAGAGGGCCGACCCCTCCGCTCCCCTCCTCCTTTATATACGGGGGTAGGGGCACCCCATAGACACACAAGTTGATCAGTTGATCTCTCCCAACCGTGTGCGGTGCCCCTCTCCACAGAAACACACCTCGGTCATATCGTTGAAGTGCTTAGGCGAAGCTCTACACCGGTAGCTTCATCATCTCCGTCACCACACCGTCGTGCTGACGAAAGTCTCCCGCGAAGTTCTACTGGATCAAGAGCTCGTGGGACATCATCAAGCTGAACGTGTGCTGAACGCGGAGGCTCCGTACGTTCGGTGCTTGATCGGTTGGATCGCGAAGAAATTCGACTACATCAACTGCGTCACTAGACGGTTCCGCTCCCGGTCTATGAGGGTACGTAGACACACTCTCCCCTCTCGTTGCTATGCTTCTAGTAGATAGATCTTGCGTGATCGTAGGATTTTTTTTTTGAAATACTACTTTCCCCAACAATGGCATCATGAGCTAGGTCATGCGTAGATGATATGCACGAGTAGAACACAAGTGAGTTGTGGACGATACTAGTCATACTGCTTACCAGCATGTCATACTTTGATTCGGCGGTATTGTTGGATGAAGCGACCCAGCCCGACATTACGCGTACGCTTACGGGAGACTGGTTCTACCGACGTGCTTCGCACACAGGTGGCTGGCGGGTGTCAGTTTCTCTAACTTTAGTTGAATCAAGTGTGGCTACGCCCGGTCCTTGTGAAGGTTAAAACATCACATACTTGACGAAATATCGTTGTGGTTTTGTATGCGTAGGTAAGAACGGTTCTTGCTAAGCCCGTAGCAGCCACGTAAAACTTGCAACCACAAAGTAGAGGACGTCTAACTTGTTTTTGCAGGGCATGTTGTGGTGTGATATGGTCAAGACGTGATGAGTTATACGTTATTGTATGAGATGATCATGTTTTGTAAAGTTATCGGCAACTGGCAGGAGCCATATGGTTGTCACTTTATTGTATGAAATGCAATCGCCATGTAATTGCTTTACTTTATCACTAAGCGGTAGCGATAGTCGTGGAAGAAATAGTTGGCGAGATGATAACGATGCTACGATGGAGATCAAGGTATCGCGCCGGTGACGATGGTGATCATGACGGTGCCTTGGAGATGGAGATCAAAGGCACAAGATGACGATGGCCATATCATATCACTTATATTGATTGCATGTGATGTTTATCTTTTATGCATCTTATTTTGCTTAGATCGACGGTAGCATTATAAGATGATCCCTCACTAAATTTCAAGGTGTAAGTGTTCTCCCTGAGTATGCACCATTGCGAAAGTTCATCATGCCGAGACACCACATGATGATCGGGTGTGATAAGCTCTACGTTCACATACAACGGGTGTAAGCCAGTTTTGCACACGCAGAATACTTGGGTTAAACTTGACGAGCCTAGCATATGCAGATATGGCCTCGGAAC
Source organism: Secale cereale (assembly GCA_902687465.1). NCBI lineage: Eukaryota > Viridiplantae > Streptophyta > Magnoliopsida > Poales > Poaceae > Secale > Secale cereale. The sequence goes on from LR738714.1 coordinate 657,934,039, forward strand.
ATTGGAGACCGAAAGGTCGAGTGATACGTCTCCAACGTATCTAAATTTTTGATTTTTCCATGCTATTATTTATGAAGTCTTGGATGTTTAATGGGCTTTATCATTCACTTTTATATCATTTTTTGGACTAACCTACTAACCCAAAGGCCCAGTGCAAATTGTTGTTTTTTTGCCTATTTCAGGGTTTTGCAGAAAAGGAATATCAAACGGAGTCCAAACGGAATGAAACCTTCGCGAGAGATAATTTTTGGAGAAAATCATGCACGGGAAACGTCGGGACCATGTCAGGGGACAGAGGGGCTGCCCTCGAGGGTGGGGGGCGCGCCCCCTGCCTCGAGGCCCCCTCGTGTGGCCCCCAGTGCCCTCCTTCTTCCTATATATACCTACTTACCCCAGAAACTCCATACGCAGAGATAAAACCCTAATTCCACCGTCGTAGCTTCTGTTCCCGTGGAGATCCCATCTTGGAGCCTCTTTCGGGAGGGGGATCCATCACAGAGGCCTTCTTCATCATCATCATCGTCCTCACCATGAGTTGTGAGTAGTTTACCACAGACCTTCGGGTCCATAGCTAGTATCTAGATGGCTTCTTCTCTCTCTCTGGATCTCAATACAAAGTTCTCCTCGGTCTTTGAGGAGATCTATTCGATGTAATCTCTTTTTGCGGTGTGTTTGTCGAGATCTGATGAATTGTGAGTTTATGATCAAGGTTATCTATGAAAGATATTTGGTTCTTCTCTGAACTTTTTATGTGTGCTCATAATATCCTTGCAAGTCTCTTCGAATTATTGGTTTGGTTTGGCCTACTAGATCTACAGTTCTTGCAACGGGAGAAGTGCTTGGCTTTGGGTTCAATCTCGCGGTGTCCTTTCCCAGTGATAGTAGGGGCAGCAAGGCACGTATTGTATTGTTGCCATCGAGGATAAAAAGATGAGGTTTTCATCATATTGCTTGAGTTTATCCCTCTACATCATGTCATCTTGCTTAAGGCGTTACTATGTTCTTATGAACTCAATACACTAGATGCATGCTGGATAGCGGTCGATGTGTGGAGTAATAGTAGTAGATGCAGGCAGGAGTCGGTCTACTTGTCTCGGACGTGATGCCTATATACAATGATCATGCCTAGATAGTCTCACAATTATTTGCTTTTCTATCAATTGCTCGACAGTAATTTGTTTACCCGCCGTAGAATATCGCTATCATGAGAGAAGCCACTAGAGAAAACTATGCCCCCCGGGTCTATTCTCAACATATCAATCTACATCTACTTTAGTTTAGTTGCTTTTATTTGCTATTTTATTAAACCAAAAATACCAAAAATATAATTATCATCTCTATCAGATCTCACTCTCGTAAGTGACCGTAAAGGTATTGACAACCCCTTATCACGTTGGCTGCGAAGTTCTTATTTGTTTGTGCATGTGCGAGGGACTGACGCGTGGTCTCCTACTGGATTGATACCTTGGTTCTCAAAAATTGAGGGAAATACTTACGCTACTGTGCTGCATCTCCCTTTCCTCTTCGAGGGAATACAACTCAAGCTCAAGAGGTAGCAAGAAGAATTTCTGGCGCCGTTGCCGGGGAGGCTTACGCAAAAGTCATATACCAAGTACCTATCACAAACCCTTATCCTTCGCATTACAATTATTTGCCTCTCGTTTTCCTCTCCCCCACTTCACCCTTGCCGTGCCCTTCTTGCGCCGTGTGTTTTTCGTTTGCTTGCTTCTTGCTCTCTTGTGCGTGTTGGATTGCTTGCTTGTCACTATGGCTCAGAACAATACCAAATTGTGTGACTTTTCCAATACCAACAATAATGATTTTATTAGCACTCCGATTGCTTCTATTACCGATGCTGAATCTTGTGAGATCAATGCTGCTTTGTTGAATCTTGTCATGAAAGATCAATTCTCCGGCCTTCGTAGTGAAGATGCCGCTACCCATCTAAACAACTTTGTTGATTTGTGTGATATGCAAAAGAAAAGGGATACGGATAACGATATTGTTAAATTGAAGTTATTTCCGTTCTCACTTAGAGATCGTGCTAAAACGTGGTTTTCCTCTTTGCCTAGAAATAGTATTGATTCGTGGAATAAGTGCAAAGATGCTTTTATCTCTAAGTATTTCCCTCCTGCTAAGATCATCTCTCTTAGAAACGATATTATGAATTTTAAGCAACTATGTCGGTGTACTAGAGTAGGGGTACCCTAGTATCCCAAACTTGTGCACGGGCAGTCGCAGCGTCCCGCGGCAAGGCTTGCCGGGTGACTGCCAAGGTCCTCTGTGGTTCCTTTGGAGCCATTCAAGAACAAAGTATTCAAGCCAAGGAGACAAGACCCCGACAAGAGGAGCTTGCCGGGAAGGCCAACCAAGGCATCTCAAGGAACTTGCCGCGACGCGCCACGCGTCCCGGCAAGGCCCGGTGAGCGGCAAGATCCCGGACGCGGCAAGACAACGACCGCGGCAAGGCACTTGCCGCGGTAAGCTTCCACTCTGTACCCGCGCTCCAGCACATCCACCAACGTGTCGCTCTGGGACCCTTCCAGGCGTACGTGGCGGGAGGCTGTGCAGCCAGCGATACGCGGTGGCAAGCGGCGCTGACAAGATCGCCATCGTGGCGAGCGGTGGCGTCCCTGACGGTCCCTTTTTGCACTATTTGGGCGACGCCGATGGGCATTTAATGCCCTTGTCCCCTGCCGTCAGGGTTAGGTATGATGCACTGTACATGTAGTTGTACCAACCGCAACACCTTTCCATTTTTTCCCTTGCCTACGTTGCCACCTGTCGGTGACCCCTTGAGCATATAAAAGGAGGCCCATGCGCAACGTAGAACGGGGGGTTCGAAGCAGAAGAACACTCACGCTCGGTCTCGTTAGCTGATGGTGTGTACTGTAGCACTCAGCGCTCCCGAGCAAGAACTCAATACAAACCACAAAGCAGGAGTAGGGTTTTACGCATCCGTGCGGCCCGAACCTGGGTAAACTGCTCGTGTGCTTCGCCTCGATCTGCTCTTCGTGCGATCTCCGCCCCCGCCGAACCGAAAGGGACTCGGTCCGCAGGTCCCATAGGTGTTTGTGGATCAGTTTCCCCAACATCTTTGGCGCACCAGGTAAGGAGAAGATGATGGTATGGACCAGGCTTCGTCCAAGAAAGTTTCGCCTTACCGGGAAGCAGACAACAGAAAAGCTAAGTCGCCAAAGTTTGAGCAATCAGATTTTTAAAATTTTAAGTTATTTTCCTTGAACGACCGTGCTTTGTATGGAAAACCTGTGCGCGGAGGAGCCAACTCGTAGCTAGTTGCGCCCTTACCTTGTTTCGAGTCCGCTCAACAACTTAAGTGTGCTGCAACTCGTAGCTAGTTGCACCCTTACTTTGTTTCGAGTTCGCTCAACAACTTAAGTGAGCTGCGACTAGTTGCGACAAGGTTTCTTGTCGGTAACAGCACCGCCAGCAGGCTGCTGACGTCCCGCACTCAGCGCTCGCGGCTAAGGTGCCTGCGCCGGCAAGTTCCCTAAAAGCGTAGGGCAAAAAACATACAAAGGAAGGGACCAAGTAAAGGAAATAACATTGCAAACACTACCCAAAATAGAGTTATAATACAAGATAGCTTGTCGCGGCTCTAACAAATTGTTCTCATAACATGATCAGCAGCGACAAGGAAAGAAGAAAACGGGCAGCCTAGTCTACACGATCGCCCTCAACCCTCTTGATCCCGCTCACCTTGTCCACAATGGGTGAGACAAGGGCCTTGAGCGCCTCCAGATCAGCATCCGGCGGCAGGGACTTGAGGACGTTGGTGAGATTGAGGCCCGGATTGCGGAAGGCCACCTTCACCAACACCTTTTGAAGAGCTCCCGCACAGATCTTGCGCGACTCGTCGGCCAGCCGCTTTGGAGTCGTCTTCCGGAGCCGCTGGAGGGCCGTCGCCACGTCTTTGAAGAACAAGGTGAGCTTGGCGCTGGGCTGGAGGTTCTCAGTGGAGGGATACCCGAGATCCTCCATCCCCAGTTGCGCCAGCTCCCTGTCAATATCTGTGGCAGCGTTCACGAGACCCTCCGTCCAGTGCTCGACGGTCTCCCTGAAAGTGTTCTGGACGGCAGCGGCGCTCGCCAGCAGCGCCTTCTCGGCCTTGATCTCCTCCTTCAAGGCCGCCTCCCGCTCCCTGGCGCCGTCCAGCATCTTGGTCAAAGTGGTCAGCTTCAGCTCAAGATCTGCGTTGGAGTCCTTGGCGGCGCTGAGCTCCTTGCCCTTCTCAACGAGACGGACCTGCAGCTCTGAGTTGTTGTGGGCGTCCTTCTCCCGTTCATGCTTGAGCGCGGCAAGCTCTTCACCTCTCGCCTTGAGATCGGCCTCCAGCTGCGCCACCTTCGTCTCCAACTCCTTCTTGGCGGCCTCGACAGCTGCGGCAACGTCCTCTGCTTGCTTGAGGGCTCCGCCGAGTGATTGCTCGCGCGCGGCAAGCTCCTCCTCGTGGCTGTCGAGGTTAATCTTCCGTTGCGCCAGCTCACCCTCCTGTGCAGATAGCTTCTCAGCGGCAAGCCGCTGTTGCTCTTCGACGTCAGCCTTCTCAAGGAAGAAGGCCTTCTGCTCCTCGGCGAGCTACTCCCGCTCCTCCGCCAAGGACCGGAGAGCTTCTTGGTGAAGACCCCGGAGCTCCTCCGCGCGCTTCTCGATGTCAGCTCCCGCCTTCGCGGCAAGCGCCTCTCGGGACTCCAGCTTGGCCTGCCGAGCGCGGTAGAGCGACAACAGCTTCCGCAGCAGCCGCTCCTCCTCAGGCTCGCCGCTGCTGCTGCTCGGCGCATCGACCAGCGTCAGCCCAGCGGAGGCGAGCACCTCTCCATCGAAGATTTCTCCCTCGACCGGCGCCCTGGAGCTTGACGCCCAGGGGAGGTTGATGAAGACGTTCTCGTCGGCCTTCAAATAGACGCCTGGCTGGGGCTCTTCGGAGCCTGACGCAGCGGCAGCGGCGGAGGGATCAGCGGTCGGCGTAGCGCCTAGCGCTCCTGCGGCCTCAGGGCCGTCAGTGCGATCGCCAGACCCCTCGCCAGCTGCTGCAGCAGCAGCCTTCGCGGCCTCGTCGCCGGGGGGATCATCAGCGCCGGCTGCTTCTTCGGTGGCAACGGCGTCGTCGGTGTTGCCGCGCGTGTTCTCCTCGCCAGCAACCTCAGTCTCCATCGGCTCCGCAGCAGATGGATCTGACGGTCGGAAAAGGGAGAAAAGTCAAGCAAATATCCAAAAAGAAGATCAAAAGAAGAAAAGCCCAAAGGAAGTTTTGAAGCGAGAGGATTGCCTGTGCCGGGTTCTGCAGCTGTAGCCTCCGCCACCGGAGGGCCGCTGGTGTTGCCGCTTGCCGGCATCCCTCCTGCGCGAGCCGGCTCCTCGGCAGAGTCCCTCGCCGGAGAACTCTCCCTTGGCGGCGTAGTCGAAGCAGATGGCATGTCAGGGGCGGTCTCCAGGCACTCCTGGTGGGGCTGCTCTGCTCCTACACAAACCAAGATCAGATGTCAGCAAAGTAAAAAGTATGCATGCACGCCTAACGGCGGAAAGCAAACCATATACTTACGCTGGGGGCTGCGCTGGGGGCTGCTCTGGAGAACAGTCGCCGGGTCCGGCAAGGTGGTCTCCGGCAAGGTGGCCTCCGGCAAGGTGGCCTCCGGCAAGGTGGTCTCCGGCAAGGTGGTCTCGGGCGCATCCTCTGCTGTCACGGTGTATTCGTCCTCGATGATAATCACCTCCCGTTGATGCGCCGGGATCTTGGATCTCTTTGCCGCTCTCTGGGTCAGAGTCCTAAAAAGGATAAAGTTCGGAGTAAGGCAAAAGAGATACAAGACAAAACAACAAGAATTGAAGGAATACAAGTACAACAAGAATCTTACTCCTCTTCTTCCTCGTCGGAGCTGAGAGCAGAGAAGTCGAAGTCCGGCTCACGTCCAGCGCGAGGAGGCGGAGGAGTAGGCTCCCTTGGCCGCTTGGCGGGAGCAGTGGCGGTGGTCTGAGACGACCCCGCTCCGGCTGCCGCCACGGCGTGAGAAGCGGCAGGAGCAGAAGCGGTGGTCCGGGAAGACCCCGCTCCAGTTGCCGCAGCCGCGCGAGGTGCCCCCGCGGCAGCAGTGCTTGCGGCGGTGGAGCGTGTCGCGCGGCGCGGTGGCTGTTGACTCATCTGCCGCCCCGCTACGTCCCCGGCCTTGCGGAGACGCCTTCTTGGTGGAGCCGGGGGCTCTGCTTGCGGCGAGCTGCCCGAAGATGAGGAGGAAGAGGAGTCGATCTCCAGCGAGCCGCTCGTATCCTCAGTGGGCTCGCTCGACTCGACGACATGCCCGGCACGGCTTGCCGCCTCTGCTGCCTCTGCCTCCTCCACGCCGGCAAGCTCCTCTCGCTCGGCAAGGCTCGCCGCCTCTGCTGCCTCTGCCTCCTCCACGGTGAATCCAAACTCGCCCACAGCTGCAGCTGCCGCTGCCTCTTCCAGCCTAGCGGCGATGAGGTCCATGTCCATATTGGTGGTGGCGTGAGTGAGGCCTTTCTTTTCGTCGGAGCGAATTGGCACTTCTTCCAAGCCGTCAAAGAACGCCCGCACGGCGTCGTCTGCAGGCTCTTGCCAAGTTGGGTCAATCCCATGCGAGTCGCACATCGGCATCATTGCGTGAATGCGGCTGAGCGCGGAGTTGTTGCACAGCGGAACGACACCCTTCGGCAACCTGAACACTTCAGGATGTTGAGGGTCGTATTTGAATAGCTCCCGGAGCATTGCGTCAAGTTCCATAACAATGAAGTTGAAGTTGAGGCCCGGACGCAGCCTCATGATATCCGCCGCATTCTCGAACTCCCAGGCGGGTCTCCTCCTCTCTTGCAGGGGGGCGATGCGGCGGCGAAGGAAATCTGCGCCAACAGCGCCTACAGTGAGACCGGTGAGCCTGAGGCGTTGGATCCGGGTGACGGCAATCTTCAGCCTGTCGTCTTCCGGGACCACATTGCTCCAATCACTGCCGCGCACTACAGGGGCTTGGCGCCGGGCGGTAAACGGCTGCGGTTTCTCCTCGACGATCCAAAACCAGTTTGCTCTCCATTCCTCCCACTTGCCGCGGAGCTCTCCCTCCAGATAAGATTCCTTCTTGTGGGCCCTCGAGATCCAGGAGACTCCGTCGGATAAAGGCTCTCCTCTCTCAACTCGGGGCATAAAGAAGTGGCGAAAAAGGGCTACGTTTGGATAGACTCCGACAAAGTTTTCGCAGAGATGTGCGAAAACTGCCATGGTCAGAACAGCATTGGGGGTGAAGTCAAGGAGGCAGAACCCATAGGTGTTCATGATATCACAGAAGAACTCAGAGAAAGGCGGGCAGAGCCCGTAGTAGAAGAACAAGGCGAAAAAGGGGTATCCAGTTGGAGCCATTTTCCAAGCGACAGCTGGAAGTACCTTCGTGCGCGGGTGCGCCCGCGTCTCCGTCGACCAGAAGAGGTAGAAAGTCTCCCTCAGCTCCCTCGCGGAGAGCCTGGGGGGGAAGATCGTCCGCTCCTTTCGCAGCGCCGCGAGCCGCTACGCCTCGGTCGACTTCACAGCCTTCACCTTGTCGGCTTTCGGAGCCATGGCGGAAGTGGTGGGGGAGGTCGACGGCGCTGGTGGCGCTGGTGGCGATGGGGGGCGGAGCACTGCTCTCTTTCAGCCTTGGGAAGAAGGGGAGCGGCGGAGGTTTTCGAGGTTTGAGTAGCAACTGGTGGATGGGCGAACTGCCCCTGTTTCCCCTGCTTATAAGGAGGGAGGGGGGCGGACATTCCGCCTTTCCGATTAAAGAAACCACCCACGATCTCTCCCACGACGCCGCAATCAACGCGTGCCATTCGGGGAGGGCGCGGTGGATACGGAGAAAGATACGGCGTAAACCAGGCCGCGCGTGCCCGTGCCTTGTTTTGGGCCTGGCCCAACAGCGCTCGGCACCGTGTATGGCCCAGGCCCGGGGGCTCCTGTCAGTGTACTAGAGTAGGGGTACCCTAGTATCCCGAACTTGTGCATGGGCAGTCGCAGCGTCCCGCGGCAAGGCTTGCCGGGTGACCGCCAAGGTCCTCCGTGGTTCCTTTGGAGCCATTCAAGAACAAAGTATTCAAGCCAAGGAGACAAGACCCCGGCAAGAGGAGTTTGCCGGGAAGGCCAACCAAGGCATCTCAAGGAACTTGCCGCGACGCGCCACACGTCCCGGCAAGGCCCGGTGAGCGGCAAGCTCCCGGACGCGGCAAGAGAACGACCGCGGCAAGTCCACTCTGTACCCGCGCTCCAGCACATCCACCAACGTGTCGCTCTGGGACCCTTCCTGGCGTACGTGGCGGGAGGCTGTGCAGCCAGCGGTACGCGGTGGCAAGCGGCACTGACAAGATCGCCATCGTGGCGAGCGGTGGCGTCCCTGACGGTCCCTTTTTGCACTGTTTGGGCGACGCCGATGGGCATTTAATGCCCTTGTCCCCTGCCGTCAGGGTTAGGTATGATGCACTGTACAGGTAGTTGTACCAACCGCAACACCGTTCCATTTTTGCCCTTGCCTACGTTGCCACCTGTCGGTGACCCCTTGAGCATATAAAAGGAGGCCCATGCGCAACGTAGAACGGGGGGTTCGAAGCAGAAGAACACTCACGCTCGGTCTCGTTAGCTGATGGTATGTACTGTAGCACTCAGCGCTCCCGAGCAAGAACTCAATACAAACCACAAAGCAGGAGTAGGGTTTTACGCATCCGTGCGGCCCGAACCTAGGTAAACTGCTTGTGTGCTTCGCCTCGATCTGCTCTTCGTGCGATCTCCGCCCCCGCCGAACCGAAAGGGACTCGGTCCGCAGGTCCCATAGGTGTTCATGGATCAGTTTCCCCGACAAACTAGATCATGAGCATGTTGTACAAGCTTGGGAGAGAATGAAATTGATGATACGTAATTGCCCTACACATGGCTTGAATCTATGGATGATTATTTAGAACTTTTATGCTGGCTTGAATTTTGCTTCTAGAAATCTTTTAGATTCGGCCGCCGGAGGCACTTTCATGGAAACCACCTTAGGAGAAGCTACCAAACTCCTAGATAATATTATGGTTAATTATTCTCAATGGCACACCGAAAGATCTACTAGTAAAAAAGTGCATGCTATCGAAGAAATTAGTGTTTTGAGTGGAAAGATGGATGAACTTATGAAATTATTTGCTGCTAAGAGTGCTTCTTCTGATCCTAATGATATGCCTTTGTTCACTTTGATTGAGAATAACCATGAATCTTTGGATGTGAATTTTGTTGGTAGGAACAATTTTGGCAATAATGATTATAGAGGTAATTTTAATCCTAGGACTTTTCCTAGTAATCCCTCTAATAATTTTGGTAATTCCTACAACAACTCTTATGGAAAGATGCCTTCTGAATTTGAAACTAGCATTAAGGAGTTTATGATCTCGCAAAAGAATTTCAATGCTATGCTTGAAGAGAAATTGCTTAAGGTTGATGAATTGGCTAGAAGTGTGGATAGAATTACTCTTGATGTTGATTCTTTGAAACTTAGATCTATCCCACCTAAGCATGATATCAACGAGTCTCTCAAAGCCATGAGAATTTCCATTGATGAATGCAAGGAAAGAACCGTTAGAATGCGTGCTAAAAGAGAAGACTATATTAAATCGTGTTCTTCTAGTTATCATGAAAATAAAGATGAAGATATGAAAGTTATTGATGTGTCTCCTATTAGATCTTTGTTTTCTAGTATTAATCTTGATGAGAATAGGATTGGAGATGATTCTGCTTTAAGGTGTCCCAGTGATTCAGAGTTTTTAGATCTTGATGCTAAAATTGTTAAAAGTGGGAGTGAAGAGATTAAAACTTTGCATAGTGATGAACCCACTACTTTGGATTTCAAGGGATTCAATTATGATAATTGCTCTTTGATTGATAGTATTTCCTTGTTGCAATCCGTGCTAAATTCTCCGCATGCTTATAGTCAAAATAAAGCTTTCACTAAACACAGAGTTGATGCTTTGATGCAATCTTATGAAGAAAAACTTGAGTTGGAAGTTTCTATACCTAGAAAGCTTTATGATGAATGGGAACCTACTATAAAAATAAAAATAAAAGATCATGAATGCTATGCTTTGTGTGATTTGGGTGCAAGTGTCTCCACTATTCCAAAAACTTTGTGTGATTTGCTAGGGTTCCATGTGCTTGATGATTGTTCTTTAAATTTTCATCTTGCAGATTCCACCATTAAGAAACGTATGGGAAGAATTAATGATGTTCTTATTCTTGCAAATAAGAATTATGTGCCCGTAGCTTTCATTGTTCTTGATATAGATTGCAATCCTTCATGTCCTATTATTCTTGGTATACCTTTCCTTAGAACGATTGGTGCAATTATTGATATGAAGGAAGGAAATATTAGATTCCAATTTCCGTTAAGGAAAGGCATGGAACACTTTCCTAGAAAGAAAATCAAATTACCATATGAATCTATCATGAGAGCCACTTATGGATTGCCTTCCAAGGATGGCAATACCTAGATTTATCTTGTATCGTGCCTAGCTAGGGGCGTAAAATGATAGCGCTTGTTGGGAGGCAACCCAATTTTATGTTTTTGTTTTTGTTGCTGTTAGGGAATAAATATTGCATCTAGCCTCTGATTAGATGCGTTTTCATGTTTTTTTAGTGTTTGTGCCAAGTAGAACCTTTGGTAAGACTTGTGTGAAGTTTATATGATCTTGCTGTGAAAAATAGAATCGTTAGCGCTCGCTAAAGTAGTCGTGGGATTTTACTGGAGCGTGCGTTTTAGTTGATTCTTTTTTATGCTGATTGGTAGACAACTTGCGCAAATTTACCAATTTAGTTCGAATTTTTTTGAGTTCCAGAAGTAGGCAACCCCTGCAGATTACTACACTGTTATGTTTTTGACAGATTCTGTTTTTCGTGTGTTGTTTGCTTATTCCGATGCATCTATGAGTAATATTGGAGGATATGAACCATAGAGAACTTGGAGTACAATAGGTTTAACACCAATATAAACAAAGAATGAATTCATCGCTGTACTTTTGAGTAGTGGTTTGCTTTCTCTGACTAACGGAGCTCACGAGAATTTTTGTCTAAGTTTTGTGTTGTGAAGTTTTCAAGTTTTGAGTATTGCTTTGATGGACTATGGAACAAGGAGTAGAAAAGGCCTAAGCTTGGGGATGCACATAGCACCCCTAATAAATTCAATATGATCAAAAGCCTAAGCTTGGGGATGCCCCGGGAAGGCATCCCCTCTTTCGTCTTCATCCATCGGTAACTATACTTGGAGCTATATTTTTATTCACAACATGTTATGAGTTTTTCTTGGAGCGTCTTGTATAATTTGAGTCTTTGCTTGTTAGTTTGCCACAATCATACTTGCTGGACACACCTATTTGAGAGAGTTAAATATGGCCTATAAATTGTTAGAACACTCTATGTGCTTCACTTATATCTTTTGAGTTGAATAGTTTTTGCTCTAGTGCTTCACTTATATCCTTTAGAGCACGGTGATGATAATATTTTGTAGAAATTGTTGAACTCTCGTGCTTCACTTATATCTATTTGAGAGTCCATTAAAACAACATGGTAATGTGTTTAGGCTAAAGAAACTAGTCTTCACATGATAAACATCCAATGTCAATGTAGTAAAAAAAATCAAGCCAAGTGCATTGAATAGAAAGAGATGTTGGATGCTTGATAATTGTTTTGAGACATGATGATAGTGATACTAGAGTCATGCTAGTGGAGTTATTATGAAATTGAGAAATACTTGTGTTAAGGTTAGTGATTCCCGTAGCATGCACGTATGGTGAACCGTTGTGTGACTAAGTTAGAGCATGAGGTATTTGTAGAGTGCCAACCTTTGTGTGGAGGTCGGGGGCACGCGATGGTTAACTCCTACCAAACTCCCCCCTAGGAGCATGCATTGATTACTTTGTTTTGATGACTCGTAGATTTTTGCAATAAGTATATGAGTTCTTATGACTAATGTTGAGTCCATGGATTATACGCACTCTCACCCTTCCACCATTGCTAGCCTCTCTTGTACCGCGCAACTTTCACCGGTGCCATAAACCCACTATATATCCTTCATCAAAACAGCCACCATATTGTTCCTCAAAACAGCCACCATACCTACCTATCATGGCATTTTCATAGCCATTCCGAGATATATTGCCATGCAAATTTCCACCGTTCCGTTTATATGACACGCATCATATTGTCATATTGCCATGCATGATCATGTAGTTGACATCGTATTTGTGGCAAGGCCACCATGCATAATCTTTTCATACATGTCACTCTTGTTTCATTGCACATACCGGTACACCGCCGGAGGCATTCATATAGAGTCATACTTTGTTGTTGTAGTATCGAGTTGTAATATCTTGTTGTAATGAAAGTGTGATGATCATCATTTCTAGAGCATTATCCCATGGGAGGAAAGGCTGAATCTATAAAGCCCCTCCGCGAAAAAAAAGGAAGAAAGGCCAAAGAAAAAAAAAGGAAGGCCCAAAAAAAGAAAAAAAAGAAAAAAAAAGAAAGAAAAAAGGGACATTTGTTACTATCTTTTTCCACACTTGTGCTTCAAAGTAGCACCATGTTCTTCATTGTAGAGAGTCTCATGCTTAGTCATTTTCATATACTAGTGGGAATTTTTGTTATAGAACTTGGATTGTATATTCCAACGATGGGCTTCCTCAAATGCCCTAGGCCTTCGTGAGCAAGCAAGTTGGATGCACACCCACTAGTTTCTTTTGTTGAGCTTTCATTCATATTTAGCTCTAGTGCATCCGTTGCATGGCAATCCCTACTCACTCACATTGATATCTATTGATGGGCATCTTCATAGACCGTTGATACGCCTAGTCGATGTGAGACTATATCCCTCTTTTTGTCTTCTCCACAACCACCTCTATTCTACCCATAGTGCTATATCCATGGCTCACGCTCATGTATTGCGTGAAAGTTGAAAGGTTTGAAAATATAGAGTAAGAAAACAAATGCTTGGCTGAAATCGGGGTTGTGCATGATATGAATATTCAGTGTGATAATGAGGGAGCATAGCCAACACTATATGATTTTGTAGGGATAACTTTCTTTAGCCATAGTATTTTGAGAAGACATGATTGCTTTGTTAGTATTGCTTGAAGTATTGTTATTTCTTGTGTCAATATGGACTTTTATCTTGAATCTTTCAGATCTGAACATTCATGCCACAATTAAGAGAATTACATTGAAAAACTATATTGGTTAGCATTCCACATCAAAAATTCTTTCTTTACCATTTACCTACTCGAGGACGAGCAGGAATTAAGCTTGGGGATGCTTGATACGTCTCCAACGTATCTATAATTTTTTTATTGTTCCATGCTATTATTTATGAAGTCTTGGATGTTTAATGGGCTTTATCGTTCACTTTTATATCATTTTTGGGACTAACCTACTAACCCAAAGGCCCAGTCCAGTGTGACGCCCGGGTAATCATGCTACAGTAAACACTACTAATGATGCCACATCACCGAAGACACTGTTGTAATCTCGCGTTATTCAACCCCGTTCGAATTCGAAATTCAAAATAAAGTCAAACGATGAAATATTTCAAACGTCAAAACTAAAATGTTCAAGTTGTGTCAAATAAATCATAAGTAAATATGGTGGAGAAACCACACCTTCATTATATATTTGAATACTATTAGGTGAATAAAACAATAGCGAAAACTATTATTTAAATGCTTTCAAATATTAGTTAATTACGAAACTAATTTAGTTTGAGTACTAACTTAATGTGGCAGTGACACATTTGGTAACATCAAATTAGGTGCCATTTTGGTGTTTTGCTAAGATAAATAAATATAAGGTAACTAAAAGAAAACACTAAACAAAAGGTAAATAAAATAAGAAAACAAAACAGAAAAACAAAAGGGAAAAGAAACTAAAAAAAAGGAGAAACCACCCCCCCTCAAATGGGCCTCGGCCCAGCAGGCCGCTAGGCTGGCCCAGCCGTGCCTCTACATACCCCCACCCCGCAACCCTAGCCCACTACACCCCCACGATCCCCACTTCTCCCTCTCCCTCGATTTGGACCCGCCGCTGCCGCCTGAGGCACTCGCCCCTCGATGTCGTCGCTCCGCCGTCGCCTGTCCCTCTGACTCGTCGGACTGCCTCTTCACCGCCTCTCCCTCGTCGGCTCCATCGAGCCACGCCGCCCCTTCTCTTCAAGTGCACATGAGCGCTGTGGTGCGATGTCTGATTTATATTTATTGTTTCTCCCCCCCCTCTTCTTTCCGATAGACATCGGGACTTGACTGCTGACAGTGCCACTGTGATCAACTGCGTCGACGACGACCCCTCCTTCTTGCCAGAGCAACCAGGCAAGCCCCCCCTTTGATCACCAGATATCGCCCATTCTCTCTCTATTATTCTTGCATTAGAAATGCTACTGTTGATGATTCGATAGCTCCTACTCTGTTGCATAGCCTGTCATTGTTGCTACAACTGTTGATACATGTACCTGCTATCCTAATGCTTAGTATAGGATGCTAGTATTCCATCAGTGATCCTACATTCTTGTCTGTCTGCCATGCTATACTATCGGGCCGTGATCACTCGGGTGGTGATCACGGGTATATACTTTACTATTACATACACATGATGATGATTCGGTTATGGGGGCTGAAAGGGCAGGTGGTTCCACACAGGTAGTGGTGGGCCTGGGTTCCCGACAGCCCCTTGATGGTTACTTTATGGCGAAGCGACAGGGCGGGTTGCGACCACCTAGGTGACAGGTGGGCATGGCCCTGGTCGTTGTCCGCGGTTATTTCATAATAACACGCTTATCAAGATCTTGGTATTTGATCTGAGTCTGGCCATTGGCCTATACACACTAACCAGCTATGTGGGAATAGTTATGGGCACTCGACGTCCTGGTATCAGCCGAAGCCTTCTTGACGTCAGCGGCTTAGCAGCGTGCGCCGGGTTGGACCACGTAACACAACTTCTTTAGTAATGGAGGTTGCTAGGTCTGCTCACCGGCCCCGTACGTAACGTGCAGGTGTGCGTTGGGCGATGGGCTCGGACCCCTGCGCGCTTAGGACTTAGACCGGCGTGCTGACCTCTCTGTTGTTCCTAGGTAGGGCTGTGACGTGTTGATCTTCTGAGGCCGGGCATGACCCAGGAAAGTGTGCCCGGCCAAATGGGATCGACCGTGCTGGGTTATGTGGTGCACCCCTATAGGGAAGTTAATCTATTCGAATAGCCGTGTCCCTCGGTAAAAGGACGACCCGGAGTTGTACTCTGACCTCATGACAACTAGTACTGGATACTTAATAAAACACACCCAGACAAGTTCCAGATACAACCCGGTGATCGCTTTCCCACAGGGCGACAAGGGGAGGATCATCGGGTAGGATTATGCTATACGTGTTACTTGGTGAACTTACCATCTATTCTCTTCTACTGCTGCAAGATGGAGGCTGCCAGAAGCGTAGTCTTTGATTGGATTAGCTATCCCCTTCTTATTCTGGCATTATGCAGTTCAGTCCACAGATATTACCCCCTTACACAGATATCATTGCATATGTAGTGTAGATCCTTGCTTGCGAGTACTTTGGATGAGTACTCACGGTTGCTTTGCTCCCCCTTTTCCCCTTTTGTCCCTTCTTCTCGGATGATGCAACCAGATGGTGGAGTCCAGGACCTAGATGATCCCGAGGATGTTTCTACATGGAGTTCGGCTTTGAGGAGTAGTTAGGAGGTCCCAGGCAGGAGGCCTTGCCTTTTCGATCGTTGCTATATTTGTGCTAGCCTTCTTAAGGCAAACTTGTTTAAGTTATGTCTATACTCAGATATTATTGCTTCTGCTGACTCTTGTGTTTTCGAGCTTATGTATTCGAGCCCTCGAGGCCCCTGGCTTGTAATATAAAGCTTGTATTATTTTAATTTGTGTCTAGAGTTGTGTTGTGATATCTTCCAGTGAGTCCCTGATCTTGGTCGTACACATCTGCGTGCATGATTAGTGTACGGTCAACTCGGGTGGTGATCACAAGTTGGTATCAGAGCCAACTGCCTGTAGGAATCCCCCTTTCCAACTCTTTGGCCGAAGTTGAGTCTAGTCATTGAAAAACTTTTACTAACTTGGCTGTGTGGCTTACGGGCCCACGTCGCCATTGGGTGGTATTAGGATCTTTTATTCCTCGTCTTTACTCTGGGACTCTGATCTCTCTCTTCTATTCGGGTGAAATGAATTTGCAAACTCTAACATTAGGATCTCGTAATCACATGCACACGGAGGGCCTCATGTTACAGGTGATCGCCTGCTGCACCAGAAGATTCGGAAGATACTCTATAATGTTCTCTCGAGATTTTGTGTCGTCGCTTTTGCAACTCCCTTCCATCGATAGACACCTATGAAATAACCACGTACACTTGCCATTCTTACAATCATTCCCCGTTGATCTTGTTATTACAAGATACCCCAAAATCCTCTCTATTGTTCCGGGATTGGCCTACTGCCTTTGCAGTTCTTTGCCACTTGAATACTCCTACGGATAATTTCTCGCACTTATCGAGTATCTGCTCATCCCCAGATGATTCAAATATTTCACAAATTCTTCGGAATGCTTTTCGATCTTTCAAAAATCCTCTGCAGCCTATTACTCTTGAAATTCTTGCCTGCTTGCATTATTGTTAATTCCATATGACTAGTAGTCTTCGTTAACATCCATTGTCTTAGCCATTTTGAGCCTATTGATTCAATGTGTGTGTATGCACGCAGTCATCATGTTATCCTTTTTAAAATTATCTTTTCGGCTCAGACGTCATTCCGGACATGAGTTGGTTCTCGGCAATTCAAACCTTTATTGATTTTCCAACTAAGTGTTTTCCACTTATCCATCCTTGATCAGAGCGCCTTCTTATGATCCTTCGTTTTGCAAAACCATAATTTCTTTCTATTTAAGCATCAGACTATTCATGTGATTCTTGAATCTGATGCCTCTGCATTCTTTCTTCCTCTGAGTGAGTACCGATACTCACATCAACTCCGTTGTGGATCGCCCGATCCATTGTTGGATTGTTATCCGACAGTGTCCTTCATATTCAATCACCTTGTGAGTTCTTCCCCTGATACATAATGCCTTTGGTAAATTGTATCCTCCGCTTGGCCAACCTTGCTCTGCTTTCGAGCTTGAGTATTTACTTTTGAAACTTGTGGTATATGTTACTAAGATGCCCGATGGGTTGAACCTATGCCTTCCCCTAATCCGTGAGAACCCGAAAGTTTTCACAAGTCATACTCTTACGGTGTTCTACCAGATAAAATTCCAGCACTACAGTTTTATCAAAGCGAGAGGTGAATGAAATGATATGCATTAAAGAAGTGGGAGTCGACCTTGAACTTTGTGTTCATGCCCGTGAAAATGATGTAGACCGTCTCGGAAGCTTCTTGCCAAATGATTATCCAACTGTAAGATTCTTTCCGTATTCTTGAATTGATTCCTTACAGTTATGGTTCCGACCATGATGTCCTGATCTAATATTTTTGCTGGGAATTCATTCCAGTGCCTCGTCTATTTTTGGCAGGGTTGAAGAATCTACTGTCATAGGTCAATGACCCGGTTCTACTTCTATCTTGTTCTACCTTCGAGTATTACCCCCTTGGTATCTCTAAGATGTCTTGCCATTGCTCCACATCTTACTAACTTTGTTGAAGTAATGTCTTTCCTTGTCGTAATAACTCTACGGGTTTTGGGTTGTTGTTAACCGAGGACACCGACTAGTGAAATTATTCCACACTACAAATCAAATACCCCTAGTATTTTTTCTGGGAAATGTTGGGGAACGTAGTATTTTAAAATTTTCCTACGATCACGCAAGATCTATCTACCAGATGCATAGCAACGAGAGGGGAGAGTGAGTCTATGTACCCTCGTAGACCGAAAGCGGAAGCGTTAGAACAACGCGGTTGATGTAGTCGTACGTCTTCACGGCCCGACCGATCAAGCACCGAAACTACGGCACCTCCGTGTTCTAGCACACGTTCAGCTCGATGACGTCCCTCGAACTCCGATCCAGCCGAGTGTCGAGGGAGAGTTCCGTCAGCACGACGGCGTGGTGACGATCTTGATGTTCTACCGTCGCAGGGCTTCGCCTAAGCACCGCTACAATATTTATCGAGGAGAACTATGGTGGAGGTGGGCACCGCACACGGCTAAGAGATCAAGAGATCAATTGTTGTGTCTAGAGGTGCCCCCTGCCCCCGTATATAAAGGAGGGAGGGAGAGGCCGGCCCTAGAGGGGGCGCACCAAGTGTGGGGAGTCCTACTAGGACTCCCAAGTCCTAGTAGGATTCCCCTTTCCTTTCCGGAGTAGGAGAGAAGGAAAGAGGGGGAGAGGGAGAAGGAAAAGGGGGCTGCACCCCTTGTCCAATTCGGACCAGAAGGGGGGTGCACGCCTCCTTCCTTTTGGCCTCTCTCCTCTATTCCCGTAACTCCCCGGTACTCCGAAAATACCCGAATCACTCGGAACCTTTCCGATGTCCGAATATAGTCGTCCAATATATCAATTTTTACGTCTCGACCATTTTGAGACTCCTCGTCATGTCCCCGATCTCATCCGGGACTCCGAACTCCTTCGGTACATCAAAACTCATAAACTCATAATAAAACTATCATCGAAACCTTAAGCGTGCGGACCCTACGGGTTCGAGAACTATGTAGACATGACCGAGACACGTCTCCGGTCAATAACCAATAGCGGAACCTGGATGCTCATATTGGCTCCCACATATTCTACGAAGATCTTTATCGGTCAAACCGCATAACAACATACATTGTTCCCTTTGTCATCGGTATGTTACATGCCCGAGATTCGATCGTCGGTATCTCAATACCTAGTTCAATCTCGTTACCAACAAGTCTCTTTACTCGTTCCGTAATACATCATCATGCAACTAACTCATTAGCTGCAATGCTTGCAAGGCTTATAGTGATGTGCATTACCGAGTGGGCTCAGAGATACCTCTCCGACAATCGGAGTGACAAATCCTAATCTCGAAATACGCCAACCCAACAAGTACCTTCGGAGACACCTGTAGAGTACCTTTATAATCACCCAGTTACGTTGTGACGTTTGGTAGCACACAAAGTGTTCCTCCGGTATTCGGGAGTTGCGTAATCTCATAGTCATAGGAACATGTATAAGTCATGAAGAAAGCAATAGCAGTAAAACTTAAACGATCATAGTGCTAAGCTAATGGATGGGTCTTGTCCATCAGATCATTCTCCTAATGATGTGATCCCGTTGATCAAATGACAACTCATGTCTATGGCTAGGAAACATAACCATCTTTGATCAATGAGCTAGTCTAGTAGAGGCATACTAGGGACACTCTGTTTTGTCTATGTATTCACACATGTATTAAGTTTCCGGTTAATACAATTCTAGCATGAATAATAAACATTTATCATGATATAATGAAATAAATAATAACTTTATTATTGCCTCTAGGGCATATTTCCTTCAGTCTCCCACTTGCAGTAGAGTCAATAATCTAGTTCACATCGCCATGTGATTTAACACCGATAGTTCACATCGTCATGTGATTAACACCCAAAGGGTTTACTAGAGTCAATAATCTAGTTCACATCGCTATGTGATTAACACCCAAAGAGTACTAAGGTGTGATCATGTTTTGCTTCGTGAGAGAAGTTTAGTCAACGGGTCTGTCACATTCAGATCCGTATGTATTTCGCAAATGTCTATGTGTCTACAATGCTCTGCATGGAGCTACTCTAGCTAATTGCTCCCACTTTCAATACGCATCCAGATTGATACTTAGAGTGAGCTGGATTTAGTGTCAAAGCTTGCATCGGTGTAACCCTTTACGACGAACTCTTTATCACCTCCATAATCGAGAAACATTTCCTTAGTCATCCAGTTACTAAGGATAATTTTGACCGCTGTACAGTGATCTACTCCTGGATCACTATTGTACCCTCTTGACAAACTCATGGCAAGGTACACAACATGTTTGGTATACAGCATGGCATACTTTATAGAACCTATGGCTGAGGCATAGGGAATGACTTTCATTCTCTCTATATTTTTCTGCCGTGGTCTGGCTTTGAGTCTTACTCAACTTCACACCTTACAAGTCAGGTAAGAACTCCTTCTTTGACTTATCCATTTTGAACTACTTCAAAATCATATCAAGGTATGTACTCATCGAAAGTCTTATCAAGCGTCTTGATCTATCTCTATAGATCTTCATGCCCAATATGTAAGCAGCTTCACCAAGGTCTTTCTTTGAAAAACTCCTTTCAAACACTCCTTTATGCTTTCCAGAAAATAATACATCATTTCCGATCGACAATATGTCATTCACATATACTTATCAGAAAGGTTGTAGTGCTCCCACTCACTTCTTGTAAATACAGGCTTCACCGCAAGTCTGTATAAATCTATATGCTTTGATCAACTTATCAAAGCGTATATTCCAACTCCGAGATGCCTGCACCAGTCCATAGATGGATCGCTGGAGCTTGCACATTTTGTTAGCACCTTTAGGATTGACAAAACCTTCTGGTTGCATCATATACAAGTCTTCTTTAATAAATCCATTAAAGAATGCAGCTTTGTTATCCATTTGCCAGATTTCGTAAAATGCGACAATTGCTAACATGATTCGGACAGACTTAAGCATCGCTACGGGTGAGAAAGTCTCATCGTAGTCAACTCGAACTTGTTGAAAAACTTTCGCAACAAGTCGAGCTTTGTAAACAGTAACATTACTGTCAGCGTCAGTCTTCCTCTTGAAGATCAATTTATTTTCGATGGCTTGCCGACCATCGGGCAAGTCAACCAAAGTCCACACTTTGTTCTCATACATGGATCCCATCTCAGATTTCATGGTCTCAAGCCATTTTGCGGAATCTGGGCTCATCATTGCTTCCTCATAGTTCGTAGGTTCATCATGGTCCAGTAACATGACTTCCAGAACCGGGTTGCCGTACCACTCTGGTGCGGAACGTACTCTGGTTGATCTACGAAGTTCAGCAGTAACTTGATCCGAAGTTTCATGATCATCATCATTAGCTTCCTCACTAATTGGTGTAGGAATCACTGGAACCAGTTTCTGTGATGTACTACTATCCAATTCGGGAGAAGGTACAATTACCTCATCAAGTTCCACTTTCCTCCCACTCACTTCTTTCGAGAGAAACTCCTTCTCTAGAAAGGATCTACTCTTAGCAACAAAGACCTTGCCTTCGGATCTGTGATAGAAGGTGTACCCAACAGTTTCTTTTGGGTATCCTATGAAGATTTACTTCTCCGATTTGGGTTCAAGCTTATCATGTTGAAACTTTTTCACATAAGCATCGCAGTCCCAAACTTAAAGAAATGACAGCTTAGGTTTCTCGTCAAACCACAGTTCATACCGTGTCATCTCCACGGATTTAGATGGTGCCCTATTTAACGTGAATGTATCTGTCTCTAATGCATAACCCCAAAAGCGATAGTGGTAGATCGGTAAGAGACATCATCGATCGCACCATATCTAATAAAGTACAGTTATGACGTTCGGACACACCATTACACTATGGTGTTCCAGGTGGCGTGAGTAGTGAAACTATTTCACATTGTTTTTACTGAAGGCCAAACTCGCTAACTCAAATATTTTACCTCTACGATCATATCGTAGAAACTCTTATTTTCTTGTTACGATGATTCTCCACTTCACTCTGAAATTCTTTGAACTTTTCAAATGTTTTAGACTTGTGCTTCATTAAGTAGATATACCCATATCTGCTCAAATCATCAGTGAAGGTCAGAAAATAACGATACCCGCCGCGAGCTTCAAGACTCATTGGTCCACATACATCTGTATGTATGATCTCCAACAAATCTGTTGCTCGCTCCATTGTTCCGGAGAACGGAGTTTTAGTCATCTTGCCCATGAGGCATGGTTCGCAAGCACCAAGTGATTCATAATCAAGTGATTCCAAAAGTCCATCACTATGGAGTTTCTTCGTGCGCTTTACACCATTATGACCTAAACAGCAGTGCCACAAATAAGTTGCACTATCATTATTAACCTTGCATCTTTTGGCTTCAATATTATGAATATGTGTATCACCACGATCGAGATCCAACAAACTATTTTCATTGGGTGTATGACCATCGAAGGTTTTATTCATGTAAACAGAATAACAATTATTCTATGACTTTAAATGAATAACTGTATTGCAACAAATATGATCATATCATATTCATGCTCAACGCAAATGCCAAATAACATTTATTTAGGTTTTACACTAATCCCGAAAGTATAGGGAGTGTGCGATGATGATCATATCAATCTTGGAACCACTTCCAACACACATCGTCACTTCACCTTTAACTAGTCTCTGTTCATTCTGCAATTCTCGTTTCGAGTTACTAATTTTAGCAACTGAACCAGTATCAAATACCCAGGGGTTGCTATGAACACTAGTAAAGTACACATCAATAATCTGTATATCAAAATATAGCTTTGTTCACTTTGCCATCCTTCTTATCCGCCAAGTATCTAGGGCAGTTCCACTTCCAGTGACCATTTCCTTTGCAGTAGAAGCACTTAGTTTCAGGCTTGAGTTTTAGCTTTGGGTTTCTTCACGGGAGTGACAACTTGCTTGTCATTCTTCTTGAAGTTCCCCTTCTATCCCTTTGCCCTTTACTTGAAACAAGTGGTCTTGTTAACCATCAACACTTGATGCTTTTTCATGATTTCTACCTTCGCCAACTTCAGCATTGCGAAGAGCTCGGGAATTCCTTTCGTCATCCCTTGCATATTATAGTTCATCACGAAGTTCTACTAACTTGGTGATAGTGACTAGATAACTTTGTCAATTACTATCTTATCTGGAAGATTAACTCTCACTTGATTCAAGTAATTGTAGTACCCAGACAATCTGAGCACATGCTCACTGGTTGAGCTATTCTCCTCCATCTTGTAGGCAAAGTACTGTCAGAAGTCTTATACCTCTCGACACGGGCATGAGTATGAAATACTAATTTCAACTCTTGGAACATCTTATATGCTCCGTGGCGTTCAAAAAGTTTTTGAAGTCCCGGTTCTAAGCCATAAAGCATGGTGCACTTAAACTATCAAGTAGTCATCATACCGAGCTTTTGTCAAAACGTTCATAACGTCTACATCTGCTCCTGCAATAGGTATGTCACCTAGCGGTGCATCAAGGACATAATTCTCTGTGCAGCAATGAGGATAATCCTCAGATCACGGAACAATTCCGCATCATTGCTACTAACATCTTTCAACTTAGTTTTCTCTAGGAACATATAAAAAGTAAACGGGGAGCAACATCGCGAGCTATTGATCTACAACATAGATATGCTAATACTACGAGGACTAAGTTCATGATAAATTAAAGTTCAATTTAATCATATTAAGAACTCCCACTTAGATAGACATCCCTCTAGTCATCTAAATGATCACGT
This sequence comes from Secale cereale, assembly GCA_902687465.1. Lineage (NCBI taxonomy): Eukaryota > Viridiplantae > Streptophyta > Magnoliopsida > Poales > Poaceae > Secale > Secale cereale. The sequence continues at coordinate 657,957,533 of LR738714.1, forward strand.
GATCCAAATCAACTAAACCATGTCCGATCATCACGTGAGATGGAGTAGTTTCAATGGTGAACATCTTATGTTGATCATATCTACTATATGATTCACGCTCGACCTTTCGGTCTCTAGTGTTCCGAGGCCATATCTGCATATGCTAGGCTCGTCAAGTTTAACCCGAGTATTCTGCGTGTGCAAAACTGGCTTACACCCGTTGTATTAGAACGTAGAGCTTATCACACCCGATCATCACGTGGTGTCTCGGCACGACGAACTTTCGCAACGGTGCATACTCAGGGAGAACACTTATACCTTGAAATTTAGTAAGGGATCATCTTATAATGCTACCGTCGAACTAAGCAAAATAATAAGCATAATAAGATAAACATCACATGCAATCAAAATATGTGACATGATATGGCCATCATCATCTTGTGCTTTTGATCTCCATCTCCAAAGCACCGTCATGATCACCTTCGTCACCGGCGCGACACCTTGATCTCCATCGTAGCATCATTGTCGTCTCGCCAACTATTGCTTCTACGACTATCGCCACCGCTTAGTGATAAAGTAAAGCAATTACATGGCGATTGCATTTCATACAATAAAAGCGACAACCATATGGCTCCTGCCAGTTGCCGATAGCTTTACAAAACATGATCATTTCATACAAAACCGTATAACTCATCATGTCTTGACCATATCACATCACAACATGCCCTGCAAAAACAAGTTAGACGTCCTCTACTTTGTTGTTGCAAGTTTTACGTGGCTGCTACGGGCTTAGCAAGAACCGTTCTTACCTACGCATACAAAACCACAACGATATTTCGTCAAGTATGTGTTGTTTTAACCTTCACAAGGACCGGGCGTAGCCACACTTGATTCAACTAAAGTTGGAGAAACTGACACCCGCCAGCCACCTGTGTGCGAAGCACGTCGGTAGAACCAGTCTCGCGTAAGCGTACGCGTAATGTCGGTCCGGGCCGCTTCATCCAACAATACCGCCGAATCAAAGTATGACATGCTGGTAAGCAGTATGACTAGTATCGTCCACAACTCACTTGTGTTCTACTCGTGCATATCATCTACGCATAGACCTGGCTCTGATACCACTGTTGGGGCACGTAGTATTTTAAAATTTTCCTACGATCACGCAAGATCTATCTACCAGATGCATAGCAACGAGAGGGGAGAGTGAGTCTACGTACCCTCGTAGACCGAAAGCGGAAGCGTTAGAACAACACGGTTGATGTAGTCGTACGTTTTTGACGGCCCGACCGATCAAGCACCGAAACTACGGCACCTCCGTGTTCTAGCACACGTTCAGCTCGATGACGTCCCTCGAACTCCGATCCAGCCGAGTGTCGAGGGAGAGTTCCGTCAGCACGACGGCGTTGTGACGATCTTGATGTTCTACCGTCGCAGGGCTTCGCCTAAGCACCGCTACAATATTTATCGAGGAGAACTATGGTGGAGGGGGGCACCGCACACGGCTAAGAGATCAAGAGATCAATTGTTGTGTCTAGAGGTGCCCCCCTGCCCCTGTATATAAAGGAGGGAGGGAGAGGCCGGCCCTAGAGGGGGCGCACCAAGTGTGGGGAGTCCTACTAGGACTCTCAAGTCCTAGTAGGATTCCACTTTCCTTTCCGGAGTAGGAGAGAAGGAAAGAGGGGGAGAGGGAGAAGGAAAAGGGGGCTGCACCCCTTGTCCAATTCGGACCAGAAGGAGGGTGCACACCTCCTTCCTTTTGGCCTCTCTCCTCTATTCCCGTAACTCCCCGGTACTCCAAAAATACCCGAATCACTCGGAAGCTTTCCGATGTCCGAATATAGTCGTCCAATATATCGATTTTTACGTCTCGACCATTTTGAGACTCCTCGTCATGTCCCCGATCTCATCCGGGACTCCGAACTCCTTCGGTACATCAAAACTCATAAACTCATAATAAAACTATCATCGAAACCTTAAGCGTGCGGACCCTACGGGTTCGAGAACTATGTAGACATGACCGAGACACGTCTCCGGTCAATAACCAATACCGGAACCTGGATGCTCATATTGGCTCCCACATATTCTACGAAGATCTTTATCAGTCAAACCGCATAACAACATACATTGTTCCCTTTGTCATCGGTATGTTACATGCCCGAGATTCGATCGTCGGTATCTCAATACCTAGTTCAATCTCGTTACCAACAAGTCTCTTTACTCGTTCCGTAATACATCATCCCACAACTAACTCATTAGCTGCAATGCTTGCAAGGCTTATAGTGATGTGCATTACCGAGTGGGCCCAGAGATACCTCTCCGACAATCGGAGTGACAAATCTTAATCTCGAAATACGCCAACCCAACAAGTACCTTCGGAGACACCTGTAGAGTACCTTTATAATCACCCAGTTACGTTGTGACGTTTGGTAGCACACAAAGTGTTCCTCCGGTATTCGGGAGTTGCATAATCTCATAGTCATAGGAACATGCATAAGTCATGAAGAAAGCAATAGCAGTAAAACTTAAACGATCATAGTGCTAAGCTAACGGATGGGTCTTGTCCATTAGATCATTCTCCTAATGATGTGATCCCGTTGATCAAATGACAACTCATGTCTATGGCTAGGAAACATAACCATCTTTGATCAATGAGCTAGTCTAGTAGAGGCATACTAGGGACACTCTGTTTTGTCTATGTATTCACACATGTATTAAGTTTCCGGTTAATACAATTCTAGCATGAATAATAAACATTTATCATGATATAATGAAATAAAGAATAACTTTATTATTGCCTCTAGGGCATATTTCCTTCAGGAAATTCTTAACTCAGTCTGTTCATTCCTAGACTATCGGCTGCATCCTGGTCTTACTATCTTTGACTGTGCTACCTCGTCCTTCTGTGGTGCACGAATTCTTCAGTGTGTGAGCACGACTTACGTCGAGCTTTCAACTTCATGTTGCTTGTCTTGAAAGGCAACTTTGGTTCCGAGCTTGCATCTTATATATTGATCCTATAACTTGCCACTTCATCATTCCCTTGCTTGTAGCTATTGTTGTTTGGTTGCATCCTCTTGAAACCTCCCGGCAAATGTGTCAGATCCCCTTCAACACTTTGACTTCTTCCGAGATGTCAACTATGTTCATGATGAGAAATACCCTCCTTGCCCTTGATGATTTTCATTATCATCGGCAACACCCTTGACTTCCTTTCATTGCGAACTTGTCCACATTATGAATACAACTTGATCTCCAGCTAGTGTTGTGTTCTGCATTGAAGTATTATTGTCTTTTATGTCGAGAATGTTGTGGGGATTGCTTCACCTCTTAGAAATTCTCGGTATGATGATACTTCTCACCATCACCATTATTCCTTGGTCCCCGTGTTGTTTTTAACCGGGATACCAATATGCTAACGATGCTGCTTGAGATCTATACTTCTAGCTACCCTATTGCTACGAAGTTAACGATCGCAGTTCGTTCTTAGACTGTTGGTTATTGAATCACCACTCTAACATTGATCTTGCTGCCTAAGGTCATATTTCGGGCACACCTTTCAACTAATGATTAATGGTGTATGTTTTCCTCGAGCATACAACATTATATCATTTGAATTGACAAGTGTCTTCTTCTTGTTCACATTATTGTGGAAATCCATCCGTTTAGAATTCTCGATGAATTGTTGCTGAGCCCATCAGCCACCTTGTCGGGGGAAACTGTCCACCACGAGCACCTATGGGACCGGAGCCCCTTGTCGTTGCGGTAAGGGAGCGGAGGGAGCACAAAGAGCAGATCGAGGCGAGCACGCGGGCAGTTTACCCAGGTTCGGGCCGCGATGGACGCGTAAAACCCTACTCCTGCTTAGTTTGTATTGAGTGTTGGAGCTCGGGAGCTTGAAGAACTAGCTACACCGAGCGTATGAGCGATCTAGGTTCCGAACCCTTTCTACGTTGTGCATGGGCCTCCTTTTATAGTGCAAGGGGTCACCGACAGGTGTCAACGTAGGAGAAAGGGTAAAAATGTAATAGTGGTGGTAGTTGTAACAGTGCGGGAACAGTGGATGAACAGTGCGTGAACAGTGGTCATCACCTACTTTGACAGTGGGGGACAAGAGCATTTAATGCCCGTCGCCGTCGACCCCAAAAGCGCCCGCCCTTGCGTCTCCGTTTGCCACGGCGATAGCTTTATCACCGTGGAGTGCCACCGTGTCCCCCAGGCTGCACAGCCATCCGCCACGCGTCCCTGGAGCGGCCCCAGGGCGACGCGTGGACCGATGAGCTGGAGCGCGGGCACACAGCGCAACTCTCCCCGGCAAGCACCTTGCCGGGGTCTTGACCTTGCCGGGCCCGGGAGCTTGTCGGGCTCTGAAGCTTGTCGCTCTCCGGGCCCTGCCGGGGCGCACGTTGCGCCGAGGCATGTCTTCTGTAACGTAATCTTCTGGCCTTCCTGGCAAGCTCCTCTTGCCAGGGTCTTGCGTGATTGAGGTAATCTTGAGCCTGGAACGGCCTTCCCGGCAAGCTCCACTTGCCGGGGTCTTGATCTTCTGTCTTGTATACTTTGTTTTTGAATGGTTTTATATGGAGCAGGAAGGTCTCCGGCAAGCGCGTGGTAGGCCCTGCCGCGGGAAGCTGCTACTGCCCGTGCACAAGTTGGGGTACTGAGGTACCCCTACCTTAGTACACCGACAGGAGCCCCCGGGCCTGGGCCACACACGGTGCCGAGCGCTGTTGGGCCAGGCCCAAAACAGTGCACGGGCACGCGCGGCCCACGGCACGCCGAATCCACTTCCGCATCCGTCACGTCCCTCCGTAACGGCACACGTCGATTGCGGCGTCGTGGGATGGGACGTGGCCACGTTCTTTTAATGGAAAGAGCGAAACGCCCCCCACTTCCCCATAAAAGCAGAGGAAGCAGGAGCGGTTCCCCTCCTACGCCTTCATTGCTTCTTCTTCCATCTCCAGAGATTCCCTTTGCGCTCCGCCTCCACATCTCCTCCGCCGTCTTCCGCATCTGCGGCGCCGCCGGACTCTTCGTCCCCCTTCCCTCGCCGCCTCCGCCATGGCCCCGAAGACCGAGAAGGCGAAGGCGGAGAAAACCAAGAAGGAGAAATCCGAGCAGGCGGCGAGGCTTACTCTGCTGCGGAAGCGGAACGTCGTCTTCTCGCCGAGGCTCAGCGCGCGGGAGCTCTGGAACAAGTACTACTTGTTCTGGGCCAAGGAGACCAAGGCGCACCCTCGGACCAGAGCCTATCCCGCCGCCGCCAAGGACAATTATCCCGGCGGGTACTTCTTCTTCGCAGCTTTCTTTCATTGCGGCCTTTGTCCCCCTTTTTCCGACTTTTTCTGCGATATCATGCACACCTAAGGCCTCCACCTTCTTGACTTCACCCCCAACGCCATCCTCACGATGGCGGTTTTCGCACATCTGTGCGAAAACTATATTGGGATCTATCCGAACGTAGCGCTGTTTAGGCACTTCTTCACCCCTAGAGTAGAAGCCGGCGCTCCCCTCTCCGGGGGGATTTCTTGGGTCTTCCGCTTTAACAAGAAGGAGTCCTACTTGCCGGGGGAACTCCGCGGCAAGTGGGAGGAGTGGCGTGCGGACTGGTGCTGGATAGTTGAGGACGAGCCGCAACCCTTCACTGCGCCGCGCACAACAGCCATCGTGCACGGCAGGGACTGGAGTGAGCTGAACTCGGACGACATCAAGCTCAACGTCGCCCTCGTCAGAATTCTTCATCTCCGGGTAGCTAAGTTGTCAGTCGGAGAAGTAGGAGCAGATTTCCTCCGCTGCCGCATTGCCCCTCTACAGGATAGGAAGAGGCCAGCATGGGAGTATGGCAACGCGGCGGACATAATGAGGCTGCGCCCAGGGCTAAACTTCAACTTCACATCGCTGGAGCTGAAGGGGATGGTCCGGGAACTCTTTAAGCACGACCCGGCCCACCCAGAGTGGTTCAGAGCTCCCCGGGGAGTGGTGCCCCTCTGCAACAGCACGGCCCGGGATCCTCTTCGCGCCATGATGCCCGCGTGCGACTCGCATGGCGTGGACCGCACATGGATTCCGCCCAAGTCATCAGACATCATAAGCTTCTTCGACAACCTGGTGGAGGTGGCGAAGAACAAGGATGAGATCAAGGGGCTCACACGGGACACCACCGACCAGGAGATTGCTTATATAGCTTCTCGGGTTGAAGAGGCCGCTGCGGCCGCAGCGGCAGGAGAGTTTGGCTTTACACCCGATGAGGCAGAGGTTGCGGATGCGTCCAGCCAAGCAGAGGAGGCGGAGATCCGGAGACTACTGCAGCTTCCTCCAGACGAGCTTGCCGGGGTCCCTTCTTTGAGGCACTCCGGGATCCCCGGAATCCTGACCGAGGCCGCAGCGAGAGGCAGCGCCGCCAGAGGAAACAGAGGCGCCGCAGGGAGCGGAGGCGCCGAAGGGGGCGGAGGCGCCGGAGGGAGAATGGCCGCAGGGCAAGGCGCTGGGTCCAGCAAGCCTGCCGAGGAGGAGGAGGAGGAGGAGGACGTCGGGGCCGACGAGGACTCCGACGGGTCTCTGGGGCTCTACGCCGACGACCTTTCCTCGTCATCGGAGACCTCCCCGCCTCGGGCAAGCCCCAGGCGATCTCCGCTGAAGCGTCTCCGCAAGGCGACGACGGGGACGAGGGCGCAGGCGCCCCGGCAACAACCAGCTCGCCGGGCGGCGCGAGCTACCCGGGGGAGCCAAGCTGCGACGGGGGCGCCCGGCGCGCCAACCACGGCGGGGGCGACCCGCACACAGGCCACGGCGGAGGTGCCCCGCACGTCAGCGCCAACCGGAGGAGGGTCTTCACAGGGCGGAGCAGCTGTTCCGCCCGCTCCCCGGGCCTCGGCGTCCACGGGGGCCGGGTCCTCGCAGCCCCCAGCCCCGGGGACCGCCAAGCGCCCGAGGGAGTCTTCGCCTCCTGCTCCTCGCACGGACGCGCCTCAGGTAGCGTTCGACTTCTCCGCCCTGAGCGACGACGACGACGACGAGGAACAGGAGTAAGAGCTCGAGGCTTTGTATCTTCTTTAACTTCGTCTTGATTATTGTTGATTCTGATCTTGCTTCTTGCTTTGATTTCAGGACCCTGGCCCAGCGAGTGGCGAAGAAGGCCAAGGTTCCCGTCGTCGAGGTCGCGGACGACTCGCCCGTCGCGGCGACTGGGGACGCGCCAGAGACGAGCCTGCCGGACCCGAGCGCTGCTCCGAGGAGCAGCCCCCAGCGCAGCCCCCAGCGTAAGTCTGGGTTCCATACTTCCGCTCGTCGGGCGCGCTTGAGGATTTTGTCTTGTGCTAATATCTTGATTGTTTTTGTCTTGATTGTTTTATGCAGAGGTGGAGCCGCAGCCACAGGAGCATCCGGAGACCGCTCCCGAGGAGCCGCGGGCCCCGCCGTCCCCGCCAAGGACGAACTCTCCGGCAAGGGAGAGTGCTCCGCCAAGGGCGGGTACTCCGCCAAGGGCGAGTACCCCGCTAAGGGCGAGCAGCCCGGCGAGGGCGGCCACTCCGCCAAGGCAGAGCTCCCCGGCGAGGGAGCCCGCCGTCGACGAAGTCCGCCAAGGTAAGCTTTGTAATTTTGTCTTCTTGGATTCATCTTTTTTGGATATTTGCTTGAACTTCTGCTTCTTTTTCTTCTTCTTCTTCTAGATCCTCCTCCCCCAGAACAGATGGAGACGGAAACCATCGTCGTGAGGAGGACGCGCAGGGTGACGGCGGCAACGCCCCTGTCGCTGAGGACACGGCGGGAGCCGCCGAGCCGGCTGCGGAGGAGACTGCTCCGGCCGCAGATGCGGCGGCCGGGGAGGGGGACGGCGGCCATACTGCCGGCCCGGAGGCGGCAGGAGCGTCGAGCGCTGCGCCGGCCGCCGACCCCTCCACCGAGAAGGAGCCGTCTGCCTACTATCTCGAGGCCCCCAACGGCGTTTACATCCAGGTGTCGTGGGGTTCTTCATCGCGAGCCCCCGCGGAGGGAGAGGCCTTTGATGGAGAGGTTCTCGCCTCCGCGGGACTGAAGATCGTCGAGGCGCCCGGCGGAAGCGACGGGCCCGAGGAGGAGAAGCTGCTTCATCAGCTCCTGGCCCTTTACCGGGCTAGGCAGGCAAAGCTTGCGTCTCGGGAGGCCCTCGCCACCAAGGCCGCCGCTGACATGGAGAAGCGCGCGGCGGAGCTGCCCTCCGCGACGTGGCGGAGGAGCGCGAGAGGCTCGCCGGGGAGTACCAAGAGTGGCTCTTGGAGAAGGCCGAGGCCGAAGAGCAGCAGCGACTCGCCGGAGAGGAGCTGTCCCGGCGAGAAGGAGAGCTCACCCAGCGGAAGGTCAACCTCGACTCCCACGAGGAAGACTTTGCCGCCCGGGAGCAGGCCCTTGGCGGAGAGCTGAAGGAGGCGAAGGCCGCCGCGGCTGCCGCGGAGACCGCCAAGGAGGAGCTCGCGGCCAAGGTTGCGCAACTGGAGGAGTCTCTGAAAGCGAGCGTGGAGAGGGTCACCGCGCTCAATACAGAGCGCGAGAAGGATGCCCACACCAACTCCGAACTCCAGGTGCGTCTCTCCAAGCAGGGCGACGAGCTGAAGGCCGCCAAGGATTCGATTGAGGATCTGGAGCTGAAGGTTTCCACGCTGAAGGACTCGCTTGACGCCGTCCGGGACCGGGAAACCAAGCTGAAGGAAGAGCTCCGCAGGGAGCGAGGCTTGGTGGAGAGCGCCACTACTGCAGCTGAGAACTTCTGCCGGACCGTTGAGGTGTGGACCGACGACTTGGTGGCCCCTGCATCTAACATCGACCAGGAGCTGCTGGCGCTGAAGGTCGAGCATCTTATATACTCTCCGGATCCAAACCTCCCCCACAGCGCCAAGCTCAGCCTCTTCTTCAGAGGGATCGCGCCGGCTCTTGCAGGTCTTCGGAAGAAGCTCCCCGCGCAACTGGCCGAGGAGTCGCGCCAGCTCTGCGCGGGAACCTTGGAGCGCGTTCTGACGAAGATTGTGTACCGCAATCCCGGTCTAAACCTCTCCAACGTTCTCCGCAGCTTGCCGGCCGACGCGAATATGGAGGCGCTGAAGGCGCAGGTCGCCCACATTATCGCCAAAGTGAACAAGATCTCCAGGATTGAAGGCGACCGCGTAGACTAGGCCTCCTTTTCCTTTATCTCTTTTGTTTCTGCATAGTGTGCCATGAACTCATTAGTCATTGCGACAAGTTATCCTTTGTAAGATATTTATCTTATTTTGATCAATCAGTGCAATGTTATCTTCCTTGTCTTGGTCATTTACTTTGTACGTTTTTCACCCTACGCTTCCAGGGAGCTTGCCGGCAAGGGGTCTTTGCCGCGAGCGCTGAGTACTGGACTCTGAGCAGTCTGCTGGCCAAGGTCTTACCGGCAAGCAACCTTGCCGCAACTAGTCGCAACGCACTCAGCTTGTTGAGTGAACTCGAAAACGAAACAAGGGCACGACACTTGTCGCAGCTCACTTAAGTCGTTGAGCGTACTCGAAAACAAGATAAGGGTGCGGCTAGCCACGGGTAGGTTCCTCCGCGCACAGGTTTTCCATACAAAGTGTGATTGTTCAAGGAAGACAACTAAAATTTAAAAATTTGAACTGGTCAAATTCTAATAACTTAGCTTTCATATATCGCTTGCTTCCCGGTAAGGCTTCTCTTTCTTGAACAGCACTTGGTTCACCTTCCATCTCCTTCCCCCCCGGCAAACTTGTGCGCGAGGAACATTCCTTCTGCTTAAGAGGCAAGGAAAAAGAAGAGGGAAACAAGTATATGGCCTTTCGGCTTGCTAATGCTTACCGGATACGTACGTTGCACAAGATGCCAAATAATGCATGCAAATAGCGAAGAAAAGCATGAAAAGGCAAATAGCGCAAAACACAAAAGCTTTACTGATGCACGGGGTCTGCGCCCGGCTTTGTACAAAGGGTTACATGCAACAGCGGCAAAGCTTGTACAAAAGGTGGTTGCCGGAGCGGATCACGGCAACCGCGCCTTATGGGTGAAACTTGCGAAGATGCTCTATGTTCCAGGAGTTGCTCACCGGTAAGCCTTCTTCGGTCTCAAGGCGGACAGCGCCGGGCCTTGTGACTTGTCTCACCCGATAAGGGCCTTCCCACTTCGGCGTCAACTTGTTGGAATTCTTGGCGGACAGAACACGCCGAAGAACAAGGTCGCCTTCCTCGAGACTCCTGGCCCTGACCTTGCGGCTATGGTAGCGACGCAAGGCTTGCTGGTATCGAGCAGCTCGTACAGCAGCCTGGAGACGTTCCTCCTCGAGGAGCAATGCATCATCTTGCCGCAGTTGCTCTTGCTCGAGCTCATCATAAGCAAGCACTCGAGGAGATCCGTATACGAGTTCCGTGGGGAGAACTGCCTCCGCTCCATAGACTAGAGCAAAGGGTGTCTGCCCGGTGGCTCGACTTGGTGTCGTTCTGATTGACCAAAGAGCCGCCGGTAGCTCCTCTATCCAGTTTTTTCCGCACTTGCGCAGCCTGTCAAAGGTCCTTGTCTTGAGTCCGCGCAGCACTTCAGCATTTGCCCACTCCGCTTGACCGTTGCTCCTCGGGTGAGCAACAGAAGCGAAACAGACCTTGGCGCCAAGGTCTTGGACGTATTGCATGAAGGTGCGACTAGTAAATTGCGTACCGTTGTCGGTGATGATCCGGTTAGGGATTCCGAAACGGCAAACAATCGACCTGAAGAACCTGACCGCTGACTGTGCTGTCACCTTTCTCACTGGTTCCACTTCTGGCCACTTTGTGAACTTGTCGATTGCAACGTACAAGTACTCAAAGCCCACGACAGCTCGGGGGAAGGGGCCGAGGATATCGAGCCCCCAGACCGAGAAGGGCCAGGACAAAGGAATCGTCTGGAGAGCTTGAGCTGGCTGATGAATTTGCTTCGCATGGAACTGGCACGCTTCACACTTGGTTACTAGTGCAGTTGCATCTTGGAGGGCTTCTTGCCAGAAGAACCCTTGCCGGAAAGCTTTCCCGGCAAGCGCCCTTGCGCCAATATGGTGGCCGCATATGCCTCGTGTGTTTCTGCCAACAGCTTCTGTCCGTCTTCCCTGGAGATGCACTTCAACTTGACACCGTTGAGTCTTCTTCTGTATAGCTCGTTGTCCACGAACTGGTACATACTTGACTGCCTGGTTATTTTCTCTATTTCTTCTTGGTCGTCGGGAAGTTCTCCAGTTTGCAGAAAATGGACGATCTGCTGCGCCCATGCTGGAGCTCGAGGCTCAACGGCAAGGACTAAAGGCATGAGGGCCGCTGCTGGGACCTCAGCTTCTACGGCAAGAACCTCTGGTTCTGCCGGAGCTGATGGTCCCCCGGCAAGCTCGCCGAGGCGAGGCTTGTCGGGAACACTTGCTTCAACTGCACAGATCCTCGGATCTGCAGGAGCAGACTGTTCCTCAGCGTTCTGATCGTTGATCATGGGGACCTTGGCGGCGGCTTCGGGAAGATCCGCCGGCAAGTAATCGCCGGAGACCAACTTTCTCTTCTTGGACTGCCCAACTGATGGTGCAACGGATGGCTGAGTTAGCTTGAGCAAGAAGGTCCCTGGTTTCACAGGTAACTTCATCGCAGCACACTTCGAAAGGCCATCTGCAATTTCATTCTGAGCTCTCGGGACGTGCTCCATTTGCAGACCTTCAAAGTGCTCCTCAAGCTTCCTCACTTCATCTACATAAGCTTCCATCAAAGGGCTCTGGTAACTCTTGTTGACTTGTCGGACCACCAACTGAGAATCTCCCCGCACAATCAGCTTCCTGATCCCAAGTTCGGCCGCAATCCTGAGGCCGGCAAGCAAGCCTTCATATTCAGCGGTGTTGTTTGTCGCTTGCTCCCTGGGAAAGTGCATCTGGATAACATACTTGAGGTGTTCTCCGGTGGGTGCTATGAGTACCACACCGGCTCCAGCGCCTTGCAGCGAGAAGGCACCATCAAAGTACATTACCCATTCACTTGTCGCTTCTTGCACGGGTACACTTGTCTCTGGTACTTCCTCATCGGGCGTCGGGGTCCATTCAGCTATGAATTCTGCCAAAGCTCGGCTCTGAATGGTTGAGGTACTTTCAAACTTGAGACCAAAGCTTGACAGCTCCAGTGCCCACTCAACGATCCTGCCTGTTGCTTCTGGATTGTGCAATATCCTCTTCAGCGGAAAGCGAGTGACCACTGTTATCTCATGTGCCTGGAAGTAATGGCGCAGCTTTCTCGAGGCCATGAGGAGGCCGAAAAGCAACTTTTGCACCCCGGAGTATCTTGATCTAGCCCCCTGCAAGAGGGAACTCACAAAATACACCGGGCGCTGCACCATCTTCTTCCGCACTTCTTCCTGTTCCTGTGCAGAGTTGTCCTTGTCGGGGCCAGAGCTTGTCGGAGCAGCCCCCTGCTTGTCGCTGGATTCGCTTGCCGGTAGTGTAGACTCCTCGTCGGCCTCCCGCTCCGCTACTAACGCAGCACTAACCACCTGGTTGGTTGCCGCTAGGTATAGCAGCAACTTCTCCTGTGGTCTAGGTGCGACAAGTATTGGAGTGGAGGATAGGTACCGTTTCAAGTCCTGTAGCGCTGCCTCCGCTTCCGGAGTCCACTTCATGGGACCTGCCTTCTTCAAGATTTTGAAGAAAGGCAGGGCGCGTTCTGCAGACTTCGAAATGAACCTACTGAGGGCAGCCACACAACCTGCAAGTCTCCTGACGTCCTTGACGCGCTTCGGGGCTTCGATCTGCTCAATGGCTTTAATCTTGTCGGGGTTAGCTTCAATCCCTCTCTGTGACACAAAGAACCCGAGAAGCTTGCCGGAGGGGACTCCAAAGACGCACTTCTCGGGGTTCAACTTGAGCTGTATCTTGCGCAAGTTCTGAAATGTCTCTTCCAAATCTTGGACCAGGGTATCCTTGCTCTTGCTCTTCACCACGATGTCATCCATGTAAGCCTCTACATTTCTGTGGATCTGTGGCTCGAAAGCAGTGTGCACTACCCTTGCAAATGTTGATCCTGCATTCTTCAGTCCAAATGGCATGCGTATGAAGCAATAAGTGCCACATGGAGTGATAAATGCAGTCTTCTCTTCATCTTCTTTGGCCATAAAGATCTGGTGGTAGCCTGAATATGCATCAAGAAAAGAGAGTAGCTCACATCCGGCAGTGGAGTCAACGATCTGGTCAATGCGCGGCAAGGGAAATGGATCCTTAGGACATGCTTTATTCACATCGGTGAAATCTATACACAGTCTCCACTTCCCATTGGCCTTGCGCACGACGACTGGGTTTGCCAACCACGTCGGATGGATCACGCCTCTAACTAGGCCTGCCGCCTCTAGCTTCTTGATTTCTTTAGCAATGAATTCTTGGCGCTCCACGGCTTGCTTCCTCACCTTCTGCTTGACGGGCCGCGCATGAGGACAAACAGCAAGCTTGTGCACAATTACCTTCCTGGGAACACCGGGGATGTCAGATGGTTGCCAGGCAAACACATCGAAATTCGCCCGCAGGAAGGCAACGAGCGCGCTTTCCTATTTGCTGTCGAGCGTGGCACTGATGGTGAAGGTACCACCAGTGCCGTCCTCCTTGGCGGGCACCTTCTTTGTTGCCGATGGAGCGGCCATCCCCTTCTTACACTTGCCGGTGGAGCTCGATGGAACGTCCTCGACGGCAGCGCAGCACTCCAAAGAGGTGCGGTTGCCGGAGTGGGCCCCAGAGCACTTGCCGGACTTGGTCTTGGTCTTCTTCCCCCCGGGAGCTTCAGCGGCAAGTGTATCCTTCTCTGCTGCGGCTACTGCATCCCGGTAGATCTTGTCGGCGCAGACAAGTGCATCCTTCTTGTCGCCATGGACAGTGATGACGCTTATCGGCCCCGGCATCTTGAGTACGTTGTAGGCATAGTGGGAAGCTGCCATGAACTTGGCGAGGGCGGGTCGACCGAGTATCCCATTATATGGCAATGGGATATCAGCGACGTCAAATGTGATGCGCTCAGTCCTGAAGTTGAGCTCCCCGCCAAAGGTCACCGGCAGAGTTATCTTCCCCTTGGGCTTGCTCCTTCCCGGGTTGATTCCTTGGAAAGAACCGGTCTCTTCGAGCTCGCCATCTGGGATTTGGAGTTTCTTGATCACAGCAGAGGAGATCAAGTTCAGCCCGGCCCCGCCGTCAACCAACATTTTAGTGACCTTGAGGTTGCGGATGGTGGGTGAGACCAGCATCGGCAAGCACCCGACCGCAATGGTGCGGTCAGGGTGATCCTCAAGATCAAAAATGATGGGCGTGCTGGACCATTTGAGGAGCATGCGCGACTCCACGGGCGGCTCTGCTGCGTTCACTTCCCGCACCCACTGCTTGAGTTGGCAGTGGGAAGTGTGCAGAGAGGCGCCGCCGTCGACGCACAGGACCTCCGTGGCCTTCTGGAACTCCTGCTCGCTGTTATCTTCATCCTCCATGTCGTCGTCGTCGTCTTCTTCGTCCTTGTCGCGGCCCCGGGGAGGTCGGTCACCCTGCCGCTGCTTGGCCTTGCCGCGGCGTCCTCCCCGGCCATTGAATGGCCGCTTCTTGCTCGGTTCTCCTCCGCCACCTTGGGCCTTCTCCTTGTCGCGCCTCTCGTACTCAGCTTTCTGCTGCTCGACGAGGTACTCGACGCGTTTGCAGTTGGAGAGGTCGTGGCCCTTGGTGCGGTGGATCTTGCAGTATTGCTTGTCGGAGCCGTCCTGCTTGTCGGCTGCCGCTACAGGGGCAGGCTCCTTGCCGGAGCTGCCAGCCTGTGTTTGCTTGGCGGGAGCCTCCTTGCCGGACTTCTCGACGGCAAGCACTTCCTTCTTGTTCTTCCTTCTGTTGTTCCGCCGCCGGCTCTTCTTTGCCGGGGCGGCGTCGTCGCTGTCGCTTCCCCCCGCGCCGGTATCCTCCCCGGGGAGTCTCCTCCCCTCTTCGGCGCGTGCGCACTTATCAGCTAGAGCATAGAGCTCGCTGACATCCCGTATCTTGGTCATGGCCATTTCTTCACGCATGCGGCGGTTACGCACGTTCTGGTGGAACGCGCTGATAACCGCGGCAGAGTGAACGTCGGGGATGTTGTGCTGCACACGACTGAAGCGTTGGATGTACTTGCGCAGGGGTTCTCCTTCCTTCTGGGCCAGAATGTGGAGATCGCTCTCCTGGCTGTGGGGTTTGTGGCCGCCCGTGAAGGCACCAACAAACTGATGGCAAAGGTCCGCCCAAGAAGAAATGGAGCCTTCCGGCAAGTGCATAAGCCAAGAACGGACGTTTGGCTTAAGCACTAGCGGGAAGTAGTTCGCTAGTATCTTCTCGTCGCGCCCCCCGGCAGCCTGCACCGCGATGGTGTAGATGCTGGGGAATTCCGAGGGGTGCGTCTTGCCGTCGTACTTCTCCGGTACGTCGGGCTTGAAGTTCTTCATGCTGGGCCACTGGACGCGCCGCAGCTCGCGGGTAAACGCAGGGCAACCTGCCGTGTACGGCAAGTCGCCTGGTTCACCGGGCGCGCGCGTGTCGACAGCGGTTCCAGCTCGCTGATCTGATTGTCGCCGAGCTTCTCGGCGGCGCTCGATCGTCGTTCGAGCGTCTTCTTGTCGCCGGTCGTCAAGGACTTGGCGCTGGTCCCGACGAGCCCGCGGATCCGACAACGCCGTGGAGCCGTCGTCGGCGTTGTTCCGGCGGGGCGGCGTCTTCTGCTTCTGCGGCGGGGAGTGCATGGTGGTTGCACCCCCGGCGGTCTTGTCGCCGTCGGCCTTCGTCTTCTCGACTTGCCGTGGCCGCGAGGTCGCCGGCTGCTGCGGCGTATCGTTATTGGCGAAGGCGATCGGGCTTTGGATGGTTGCCCTCCAGTCTTCGGCCTTGTCTGCCGCTGGAGGGAAATCGAGGAGCAGTTGCGCCCTTGCGAGCGCTTCTGTTGGAGTGGAGGGGAGCGGGGGCGAGCGGTGCGAGGAGCGGGATATGCTCGGACTTCTAACTGGGTTAGAAGGAGCAGGGTCCCGCCCCGGCGTCCGCGCTTTGCTTGTGCCCGGACGGTGATCCGAAGCATCCCGCGAGCCTCCGGTTTGCCCTTGGCCCAGCAAGCGGATGCCACCTCCCGTGGCATGGCGCTGCTGGGTTGTCGTTTGCTGAGATGGACGTGGCGCGTCCACGGAGACCGAGGCTCGGTCGTCCGTCTTGTCTTTGGATTTGGTGGCGCCGCGAGTTTCCTCGCCGGCGACCACCCTCCCGACGGTGTCTCCCCCGCCCACCGTTGGTTCCGGTGGTGGCGGATGAGACGCAGACGGGCCTGCGACCTCCGAAGCCTTCTTCTTCGGGGCCATGGCGGTGTTGCTGATGAAGATGCTGATGAAACTGGAGAGGTTGATGAAGAGTGCGCCCGCGCGAACGCCGGATCAGGTTCGCACAACCTCGACGCCCCCTACCTGGCGCGCCAAAGATGTCGGGGGAAACTGTCCACCACGAGCACCTATGGGACCGGAGCCCCTTGTCGTTGCGGTAAGGGAGCGGAGGGAGCACAAAGAGCAGATCGAGGTGAGCACGCGGGCAGTTTACCCAGGTTCGGGCCGCGATGGACGCGTAAAACCCTACTCATGCTTAGTTTGTATTGAGTGTTGGAGCTCGGGAGCTTGAAGAACTAGCTACACCGAGCGTATGAGCGATCTAGGTTCCGAACCCTTTCTACGTTGTGCATGGGCCTCCTTTTAGTGCAAGGGGTCACCGACAGGTGTCAACGTAGGAGAAAGGGTAAAAATGTAATAGTGGTGGTAGTTGTAACAGTGCGGGAACAGTAGATGAACAGTGCGTGAACAGTGGTCATCACCTACTTTGACAGTGGGGGACAAGAGCATTTAATGCCCGTCGCCGTCGACCCCAAAAGCGCCCGCCCTTGCGTCTCCGTTTGCCACGGCGATAGCTTTATCACCGTGGAGTGCCACCGTGTCCCCCAGGCTGCACAGCCATCCGCCACGCGTCCCTGGAGCGGCCCCAGGGCGACGCGTGGACCGATGAGCTGGAGCGCGGGCACACAGCGCAACTCTCCCCGACAAGCACCTTGCCGGGGTCTTGACCTTGCCGGGCCCGGGAGCTTGTCGGGCTCTGAAGCTTGTCGCTCTCCGGGCCCTGCCGGGGCGCACGTTGCGCCGAGGCATGTCTTCTGTAACGTAATCTTCTGGCCTTCCTGGCAAGCTCCTCTTGCCAGGGTCTTGCGTGATTGAGGTAATCTTGAGCCTGGAACGGCCTTCCCGGCAAGCTCCACTTGCCGGGGTCTTGATCTTCTGTCTTGTATACTTTGTTTTTGAATGGTTTTATATGGAGCAGGAAGGTCTCCGGCAAGCGCGTGGTAGGCCCTGCCGCGGGAAGCTGCTACTGCCCGTGCACAAGTTGGGGTACTGAGGTACCCCTACCTTAGTACACCGACACACCTGCTCATCCTCTCCTTGGTTTAATGATGAACTATTGTTTCGGGAACACGCTCCCATAGTTCATTTTCCGAGAATCTTGCAAGTCATTTCGTCGATTAATGTTGCACCGTTTCTTCTCGAACATCCCGAGTCTGAGGTATCATGGCACCAATCGGATCTGAATCTCGATCAGATTAGATGGATGTGACAACTTTCCATGAGTTATAATGTTGGTCCTTTGATGACCCGGTAATATGATGTCATGCCTAGCACCCCTGGCTGGAGGACCCATCATTATAATTTCTGTTGCAAGGATAACCATTCTTCCAGGAGGAAATTGTAAGACTTATTCTATAAGTTGTTCCTGATGAATCCTTTGTGTATCCAAGTCCGACCTTTGCTTCAAGACCATGCCAATGCTATCTTGAAGCATGTCTATGGTACTCCAATTTTCAACAAGAGAATTTGAAGCCCAATGCTAAATGTTTCTTGGTCAGTTATCCAAACACCATTGTATGGGTAACATCTTGATTAATCCTTGATTCTTTATCTAAATGGTTGGGTACTTGCTCTCCCACCCTGTATGCCATGTTCTGCTTGTCCATGGGAAGGATATACTCCTAATAATTGTGTGTAATCACAATTTTCCTTTCCATTTGTTTGTTTAACCTTTCCTTGATCTACATATAATCTAAGCAGTAATAATTCTCTGCTTATGTAAACACCTTGTTGTACAACTCTGTCGGTAAGACCCTATTACTATGGTTGGTAACATTCCGGTAACCACCGACGGAAGAAAACTTTGCCTACCGGTCTGCCTCGTTTCAACGAGCAAAAAAATGTTCTCTTCGTTCCCCGTCCTTGGTACCGACATTGTTGCCGACATAGCTGACAAGCTATCCACTGACATGCCTCCCTGTTGCGGCTGTGCAAGATGTCACCACCCTTCCTATTTTCAACCCACATGGTGGGCCCATAACACGCAGGTCCACTGGATCAAAACCTAACTCTTCTTCACAACCCGGATTCTAATGTATCCTTTGCACCTGGCTTCGTATGTGATTCACGAGCTAAATTATATACCATTATTCATCCTGGAATCAAACACCATGTTATTCTCGTTGTTCAAGCCCCCATTCCAGATTATGTCTAGGCATCGAATGATTGCCTACCCATTTGAAACTTTGGTACCATCGTCTAGTGCACTCAACGAATTCACCGAAATACTACTTGTAGGGTACTTCGTGTATCACTTTCCGAATTCGCGGTCAGATGCACAGACTTCGTGGAGATATGTTCCTCCAAAGTTTCCCCATTGTCGTGTTCGTAGGATGATGGAGATCCCGAAGAATGGATGACGACTTGATCATGATGACTGGAAGTAGAGGGATGAATACATCATCGTCATGGACCGACCTCTTCGAGAAGAGCAGCCGAGACTGAGAAGACTCGATAGGTTTTCGCTACCATCACTCCCCCCCTTCTCCACCGCTTAAATCTCGGGACGAGATTTCTTGTAGTGGAGGAGAATTGTGATGCCCAGGTAATCATGCTACAGTAAACACTACTAATGATGCCACATCACCGAAGACACTGTTGTAATCTCGCGTTATTCAACCCCGTTCGAATTCAAAATTCAAAATAAAGTCAAACGATGAAAGATTTCAAATGTCAAAACTAAAATGTTCAAGTTGTGTCAAATAAATCATAAGTAAATATGGTGGAGAAACCACACCTTCATTAAATATTTGAATACTATTAGGTAAATAAAACAGTAGCGAAAACTATTATTTAAATGCTTTTAAATATTAGTTAATTACGAAACTAATTTAGTTTGAGTACCAACTTAATGTGGCAGTGACACATTTTGTAACATCAAATTAGGTGCCATTTTGGTGTTTTGCTAAGATAAATAAATATAAGGTAACTAAAAGAAAACACTAAACAAAAGGTAAATAAAATAAGAAAAAAACAGAAAAACAAAAGGGAAAGAAACTAAAAAAAGGAGAAACCACCCCCTCAACTGGGCCTCGGCCCAGTAGGCCGCTAGGCTGGCCCAGCCGCGCCTCTACATACCCCCACCCCGCAACCCTACCCCACTACACCCCCACGATCCCCACTTCTCCCTCTACCTCGAACTGGACCCGCCACCGCCGCCCGAGGCACTCGCCCCTCCGATGCTGTCGCTCCGCCGTCGCCTGTCCCTCTGACTCGCCGGACTGCCTCTTCACCGCCTCTCCCTCGCCGGGTCCATTGAGCCACGCCGCCCCCATTCTCTTCAAGCGCACGTGAGCGCTCCCCTCTCCCCTCCCCTCTCCGTCCCGCACTCCGCCGCGGCCATCGCGAGCACCGCGCGACCCGGCCACGCCCGATGCGCGCTCGCCGCGGCCATCACATGCCCGGCCCGCGCGTGGTCTCGCCTCAGACTGCGCCCCCACCCGGCACCCCGACCGCTCCCCCTCTCCTTCTACTCCATCAGGCGCGCCCACCCCGACCCGCCGACGCCAGGCGAGCGCCCGCCCGCTCCCGCTATGCGCGCACTGTCGCCGTCTGCGCATGCCCGCGCCTTCCCTCACCGCTGCGAGCGCCGCTCGCCCTGCCTCTGCTCGGCCGACGCCACTGCCCCCTGCCACCGTCGCCCCGGGCGCTCCCCTGCAGACTGCCTCGCTCGCGCGCCATCGTCGGCGCTTCCCCGCAGCGCCCGTCGTGGCCTGCGCCACGCCCACGGCATCCCACCCGCAGCTACTTGCTCCACCTGCTGATGCCGCCTCGGATCCCCACGCCGTCGCCCCGCTTCCGCCCCGCGGTGTCCCTGCCAATGTTCCATGGCCCCATGCTGTCCCGACGGACGGTGCCCGCCACCAAGGCTGCGCCCTCCCTAGGCGGCCTCCCTCGTTGCCGGCAACCTCGCCCTGCACCGGGCGGGTTGCGCCCCCACGCCCAGCGCCCTGAGCCCGTTCGCCTGCGCCCGTTAATAGCCTGAGCCCAGGAATGATTTTAAAAAAGAATAAAAATATATTAAAATAAATAAATTAGTAATTAATTAATTAATTGATGAGTTAATTAAGTTAATTAATCTTGATTAACAAACCCAATTAAATATGTTAATTAACATTAACAAACTGTTAGTGTAACTGAGACAATGACGAATGGGCCCCACCTGCCAGGGTTGACCTAGTCAACCTGTGGTCTTGCCGACATCATGCTGATGTCATGCTGGTATAATAATTATATTTTCTAATTAAATTAAATCTGTTAATTCTAAAAATGATTTAAATCTTTAAAAATTAATATAAAATAATCCGTAACTCGGATGAAAAAGTTTTATATATGAAAGTTGCTCAAAACGACGAGACGAATCCGAATACGCGATCCGTTTGTCAGCCACACGTCCCTAGTACATCGAACATGCAACATTCCCCCTTCGTTTCACTTGTCCGAAAATACCTAACACCGGGAATACTTTCCCGGATGTTTTCCATCCTCGTCGGTATCACCTCCTATCACGTTAGGTCACACGTAGCACCGCGTTTTGCCATGTTATGCTTTGTGGTGCGATGTCTGCTTTATATTTATTGTTTCTCCCCCCTCTTCTCTCCGATAGACATCGGGACTTGACTGCTGACGGTGCCATTGTGATCGACTACATCGACGACGACCCCTCCTTCTTGCCAGAGCAACCAGGCAAGCCCCCCCCCCTTTGATCCCCAGATATCGCCCATTCTCTCTATATTATTCTTGCATTAGAAATGCTACCGTTGATGATTCGATAGCTCCTACTCTGTTGCATAGCCTGTCATTTTTGCTACAACTGTTGATACATGTACCTGCTATCCTAATGCTTAGTATAGGATGCTAGTATTCCATCAGTGGACCTACATTCTTGTCCGTCTGCCATGCTATATGATCGGGCCGTGATCACTCGGGTGGTGATCACGGGTATATACTTTACTATTACATACACATGATGATGATTCGGTTATGGGGGCTGAAGGGGCAGGTGGTTCCACACAGGTAGTGGTGGGCCTGGGTTCCCGACAGCCCCTTGATGGTTACTTTATGGTGGAGCGACAGGGCGGGTTGCGACCACCTAGGAGATAAGTGGGCCTGGAGTTGGTCGTTGTCCGCGGTTATTTCATAATAACACGCTTATCAAGATCTTGGTATTTGATCTGAGTCTGGCCATTGGCCAATACGCACTAACCAGCTACGTGGTAATAGTTATGGGCACTCGACGTCGTGGTATGAGCCGAAGCCTTGTTGACGTTAGCGGCTTAGCGGCGCGTGCCGGGTTGGACCGCGTAACGTAACTTCCTTAGTAATGGAGGTTGCTAGGTCTGCTCACCGGCCGCGTACGCAACGTGCAGGTGTGCGTTGGGCGATGGGCTCAGACCCCTGCGCGTTTAGGACTTAGACCGGCATGCTGACCTCTCTGTTGTGCTTAGGTAGGGTTGCGACATGTTGATCTTCCGAAGGCCGGGCATGACCCAGGAAAGTTTGTCCGGCCAAATGGGGTCGAGCGTGCTGGGTTATGTGGTGCACCCCTGCAGGGAAGTTAATCTATTCGAATAGCCCTGTCCCTCGGTAAATGGACGACCTGGAGTTGTACTCTGACCTCATGACAACTAGAACTGGATACTTAATAAAACACACCCAGACAAGTTCCAGATACAACCCGGTGATCGCTTTCCCACCGGGCGACGAGGGGAGGATCGCCGGGTAGGATTATTCTATACGTGTTACTTGGTGAACTTACCATCTATTCTCTTCTACTGCTGCAAGATGGAGGCTGCAAGAAGCGTAGTCTTCGATTGGATTAGCTATCCCCCTCTTATTCTGGCATTATGCAGTCCAGTCCACAGATATTACCCCCTTACACATATATCATTGCATATGTAGTGTAGATCCTTGCTTGCGAGTACTTTGGATGAGTACTCATGGTTGCTTTGCTCCCCCTTTTCCCCTTTTGTCCCTTCTTCTCGGATGATGCAACCAGATGGTGGAGTCCAGGACCCAGAGGATCCCGAGGATGTTTCTATGTGGAGTTCGGCTTCGAGGAGTAGTTAGGAGGTCCCAGGCAGGAGGCCTTGCATTTTCGATCGTTGTTATATTTGTGCTAGCCTTCTTAAGGTAAACTTGTTTAACTTATGTCTGTACTCAGATATTATTGCTTCCCCTGACTCTTGTGTTTTCGAGCTTATGTATTCGAGCCCTCGAGGCCTCTGGCTTGTAATATAAAGCTTGTATTATTTTAATTTGTGTCTAGAGTTGTGTTGTGATATCTTCCAGTGTGTCCCTGATCTTGGTCGTACACATTTGCGTGCATGATTAGTGTACGGTCAAATCGGGGGCGTCACATCCAGATTATTGTTTTTTGCCTATTTCAGGGTTTTGCAGAAAAGGAATATCAAACGGAGTCCAAACGGAATGAAACCTTCGCGAGAGATATATTTGGAGAAAATCACACACGGGAAACGTCGGGACCAAGTCAGGGGACAGAGGGGCTGCCCTCGAGGGTGGGGGGTGCGCCCCCCTTTCCAGGGCGCGCCCCCCTGCTTCGAGGCCCCCTCGTGTGGCCCCGGTGCCCTCCTTCTTCCTATATATACCTACATACCCCAGAAACTCCATACACAGCTAGAAAACCCTAATTCCACTGCCGTAGTTTCTGTTCCCGTGGAGATCCCATCTCAGAGCCTGTTCCGGGAGGGGGATCCATCTCGGAAGCCTTCATCATCATCATCATCGCCCTCACCATAAGTTGTGAGTAGTTTACCACAGACCTTCGGGTCCATAGCTAGTATCTAGATGGCTTCTTCTCTCTCTAGATCTCAATACAAAGTTCTCCTCGGTCTTCGAGGAGATCTATTCGATGTAATCTCTTTTTGCGGTGTGTTTGTCGAGATCCGATGAATTGTGAGTTTATGATCAAGTTTATCTATGAAAGATATTTGGTTCTTCTCTGAACTTTTTATGTGTGCTCATAATATCCTTGCAAGTCTCTTCGAATTATTGGTTTGGTTTGGCCTACTAGATCTATAGTTCTTGCAATGGGAGAAGTGCTTGGCTTTGGGTTCAATCTTGCGGTGTCCTTTCCCAGTGACAGTAGGGGCAGCAAGGCATGTATTGTATTGTTGCCATCGAGGATAAAAAGATGGTGTTTTCATCATATTGCTTGAGTTTATTCCTCTACATCATGTCATCTTGCTTAAGGCGTTACTCTGTTATTATGAACTCAATACACTAGATGCATGCTGGATAGCGGTCGATGTGCGGAGTAATAGTAGTAAATGCATGTAGGAGTCGGTTTATTTGTCTTGGACATGATGCCTATATACAATGATCATGCCTAGATAGTCTCATAATTATTTCCTAGAAGCCACATGAGAAAACTATGGCCCCCGGGTCTATTCTCAACATATCAATCTACATCTACTTTACTTTACTTGCTTTTATTTGCTATTTTATTAAACCAAAAATACCAAAAATATAATTACCATCTCTATCAGATCTCACTCTCGTAAGTGACCGTAAAGGGATTGGCAACCCCTTATCGCGTTGGCTGCGAAGTTCTTATTTGTTTGTGAAGGTGCGGGGGACTGGCGCGTGGCTCCTACTGGATTGATACCTTGGTTCTAAAAAACTGAGGGAAATACGTATGCTACTGTGTTGCATCTCCCTTTCCTCTTCGAGGGAATACAACGCAAGCTCAAGAGGTAGCATCGAGCGTGAATCATATAGTATATATGATCAACATACGATGTTCACCATTGAAAACTACTCCATCTCACGTGATGATCGGACATGGTTTAGTTGATTTGGATCACGTGATCATTTAGATGACCAGAGGGATGTCTATCTAAGTGGGAGTTCTTTAGTAATATGATTAATTGAACATTAATTTATCATGAACTTAGTCCTGGTAGTATTTGCAAATTATGTTGTAGATCAATAGCTCATGTTATAGCTCCCCTATGTTTTTTGATATGTTCCTAGAGAAAACTAAGTTGAAAGATGTTAGTAGCAATGATGCGGACTTGTTCCGTGATCTGAGGATTTTCCTCATTGATGCATAGAAGTATTATGTCCTTGATGCACCGCTAGGTGACATATCTATTGCAGGAGCTGATGTAGACATTATGAACGTTTGACAAGCTCGGTATGATGACTACTTGATAGTTTAGTGCGCCATGCTTTACGGCTTATAACCTGGACTTCAAAAACGTTTTGAACACCACGGAGCATATGAGATGTTCCAAGAGTTGAAATTAGTATTTCATACCCATGCCCGTATCGAGAGGTATAAGACCTCTGACAGTACTTTGCCTACAAGATGGAGGAGAATAGCTCAATCAGTGAGCATGTGCTCAGATTGTCTGGGTACTACAATTACTTGAATCAAGTGGGAGTTAATCTTCCAGATAAGATAGTAATTGACAAAGTTCTCTAGTCACTATCACCAAGTTAGTAGAACTTCGTGATGAACTATAATATGCAAGGGATGACGAAAGTAATTCCCGAGCTCTTCGCGATGCTGAAATCGATGAAGGTAGAAATCAAGAAAAAACATCAAGTGTTGATGCTTAACAAGACCACTTGTTTCAAGTAAATGGCAAAGGGATAGAAGGGGAACTTCAAGAAGAATGACAAGCAAGTTGTCAGTCCCGTGAAGAAACTAAGCTAAACTCAAGCCTGAAACTAAGTGCTTCTACTGCAAAGGAAATGGTCACTGGAAGTGGAACTACCCTAGATACTTGGCGGACAAGAAGGATGGCAAAGTGAACAAAGGTATATTTGATATATAGATTATTGATGTGTATTTTACTAGTGTTCATAGCAGCCCCTGGGTATTTGATACCGGTTCAGTTGCTAAAATTAGTAACTCTAAACGAGAGTTGCAGAATGAACAGAGACTAATTAAAGGTGAAGTGACGATGTGTGTTGGAAGTGGTTCCAAGATTGATATGATCATCATCGCACACTCCCTATACTTTCGGGATTAGTGTAGAATCTAAATAAATGTTACTTGGCATCTGGGTTGAGCATGAATATGGTTGGATCATGTTTGTTGCAATATAGTTATTCAATTAAAGTCATAGAATAATTGTTATTCTGTTTACATGAATAAAGCCTTCGATGGTCATACACCCAATGAAAATAGTTTGTTGGATCTCGATTGTAGTGATACACATATTCTTAATACTGAAGCCAAAAGATGCAAGGTTAATAATGATAGTGCAACTTATTTGTGGCACTGTCGTTTAGGTCATATTGGTGTAAAGTGCATGAAGAAACTCCATAGTGATGGACTTTTGGAATCACTTGGTGCTTGCGAACCATGCCTCATGGGCAAGATGACTAAAACTCCGTTCTCCGGAACAATGGAGCGAGCAACAGATTTGTTGGAAATCATACATACTGATGTATGTGGACCGATGAGTGTTGAAGCTCGCGGCGGGTATCGTTATTTTCTGACCTTCACTGATGATTTAAGCAGATATGGGTATATCTACTTGATGAAGCACAAGTGTGAAACATTCGAGAAATTCAAAGAATTTCATAGTGAAGTAGAGAATCATCGTAACAAGAAAATAAAGTTTCTACGATCTGATCGTGGAGGTGAATATTTGAGTTACGAGTTTGGTCTTCATTTGAAACAATGTGGAATAGTTTCACAACTCACGCCACCCGGAACACCACAGCGTAATGGTGTATCTGAACGTCGTAGCCGTTCTATATTAGATATGGTGCGGTCTATGATGTCTCTTACTGATTTACCACTATCATTTTGGGTTATGCATCAGAGACATTTGCATTCACGTTAAATAGGGCAACATCTAAATCCGTTGAGACGACGCCTTATGAACTGTGGTTTGGCAAGAAACCAAAGTTGTCTTTTCTTAAAGTTTGGGGCTGTGATGCTTATGTGAAAAAAGCTTCAACCTGATAAGCTCAAACCCAAGACAGAGAAATGTGTCTTCATAGGATACCCAAAGGAGACTGTTGGGTACACCTTCTATCACAGATCCAAAGGCAAGATATTCATTGCTAAGAATGGATCCTTTCTAGAGAAGGAGTTTCTCTCGAAAGAAGTGAGTGGGAGGAAAGTGGAACTTGATGAGGTAATTGTACCTTCTCCCGAATTGGAAATTAGTACATCACAGAAACTAGTTCAAGTGATTCCTACACCAATTAGTGAGGAAGCTAATGATGATGATCATGCAACTTCAGATTAAGTTTCTGCTGAACTTCATAGATCAACAACTGGTTACGTTTCGCGCCAGAGTGGTACGGCAACCCAATTCTGGAGGTCATGTTACTAGACCATGATGAACCTACAAACCATGAGAAAGCGATGATGAGCCCAGATTCCGCAAAATGGCTTGAGGCCATGAAATCTGAGATGGGATCCATGTATGAGAACAAAGTGGACTTTGGTTGACTTGCCCGATGATCGGCAAGCCATCGAAAATAAATGGATCTTCAAGAGGAAGACCGACGATGACAGTAATGTTACTGTTTACACAGCTTGACTTGTTGCGAAAGGTTTTCGACAAGTTCAAGGAATTGACTACGATGAGACTTTCTCACCCGTAGCGATGCTTAAGTCTGTCCGAATCATGTTAGCAATTGCTGCATTTTATGAAATCTGGCAAATGGATAGCAAAACTGCAATCTTTAATGGATTTATTAAAGAAGAGTTGTATATGATGCAGCCAGAAGGTTTTGTCAATCCTAAAGGTGCTAACAAAGTATGCAAGCTCCAGCAATCCATCTATGGACTGGTGCAAGCATCTCAGAGTTGGAATATACGCTTTGATAAGTAGATCAAAGCATATAGTTTTATACAGACTTGCGGTGAAGCCTGTATTTACAAGAAAGTGAGTGGGAGCACTACAGCCTTTCTGATAAGTATATGTGAATGAAATATTGTCGATCAGAAATGATGTAGAATTTTCTGGAAAGCATAAAGGAGTGTTTGAAAGGAGTTTTTTTTCAAAGAAAAACCTCGGTAAAGCTGCTTACATATTGAGCATCAAGATCTATAGAGATAGATCAAGACGCTTGATAAGTTTTTTCAATGAGTACATACCTTGACAAGATTTTGAAGTAGTTCAAAATGGAACAGTCAAAGAAAGAGTTCTTGCCTGTGTTGCAAGGTGTGAAGTTGAGTAAGACTCAATGCCCGACCACTACAGAAGATAGAATGAAAGTCATTCCCTATGCCTCAGCCTTAGGTACTGTAAAGTATGCCATGCTGTATACCAGACCTATTGTATGCCCTGCCCTGAGTTTGGTAAGGGAGTACAATTTTGATCTAGGAGTAGATCACTGGACATCGGTCAAAATTTTCCTTAGTTACTGGATGACTAAGGAAATGTTTCTCGATTATGGAGGTGATAAAGAGTTCGTCGTAAAGAGTTACGCCGATGCAAGCTTTGACACTAATCCAGATGACTCTAAGTATCAATCTGGATGCATATTAAAAGTGGGAGCAATTAGCTAGAGTAGCAGAAATTTAAATGTAACAGGCCCGCTGACTAAACTTCTCTCACGAAGCAAAACATGATCACACCTTAGTACTCTTTGGGTGTTAATCACATGGCAATGTGAACTAGATTGGTGACTCTAGTAAACCCTTTGGGTATTGGTCGCATGGCGATGAAAACTATGGGTGTTAGTCACATGGTGATGTGAACTATTGGTGTTAATCACATGGTGATGTGATCTAGATTATTGACTCTAGTGCAAGTGGGAGACTGAAGGAAATATGCCCTAGAGGCAATAATAAAGTTATTATTTATTTCCTTATATCATGATAAATGTTTATTATTCATGCTAGAATTGTATTAACTGGGAACTTAGTACATGTGTGAATACATAGACAAACAGAGTGTCCCTAGTATGCCTCTACTAGACTAGCTCATTGATCAAAGATGGTTATGTTTCCTAGCCATATACATGAGTTGTCATTTGATCATCAGGATCACATCATTAGGAGAATTATGTGATGGACAAGACCCATCCGTTAGCTTAGCACTATGATCGTTTAGTTTTACTGCTATTGCTTTCTTCATGACTTATACATGTTCCTATGACTATGAGATTATGCAACTCCAGAATACCGGAGGAACACCTTGTTTGCTACAAACGTCACAGAGTAACTGGGTGATTATAAAGATGCTCTACAGGTGTCTTCGAAGGTGTTCGTGGTGTTGGCATAGATCAAAAATAGGATTTGTCACTCCGAGTGTCGGAGAGGTATCTCTCGGACCTCTCGGTAATACACATCATAATAAGCCTTGCAAGCAAATGACTAATGAGTTAGTCACGAGATGATGTATTACGAAACATGTAAAGAGACTTGCCGGTAACGAGATTGAACTAGGTATTGAGATACCGACGATCAAATCTCGGGCAAGTAACATACCGATGACAAAGGGAACAATGTATGTTGTTATGCGGTTTGACCGATAAAGATCTTCGTAGAATATGTAGGAGCCAATATGAGCATCCAGGTTCCGCTATTGGTTATTGACCCGAGATGTGTCTCGGTCATGTCTACATAGTTCTCGAACCCGTAGGGCCCGCACGCTTAACGTGTGATGATGATCGGTATTATGAGTTTATGAGTTTTGATGTACCGAAGGTAGTTCAGAGTCTCAGATGAGATCAGGGACATGACGAGGAGTCTCGAAATGGTCGAGACGTAAAGATCGATATATCGGATGACTATATTCGGACATCGGAAAGGTTCCGAGTGATTCGGGTATTTTTCGGAGTACGAGAGAGTTACGGGAATTCGCTGGGGAGTTAATGGGCCTTAATGGGCCATAGGGGAAAGGGAGAGGAGGCGTCAAAGGTGGGGGCGCACCCCCCACCAGCCCAATCCGAATTGGGAGGGGGGCCGGCCCTCCTTTCCTTCTTCCCCTTCTCCTCCTTCCTTCTTCTCCTACTCCTACTAGGGAAAGGGGGGGGGGTCCTACTCCCGGTGGGAGTAGGACTCCCTAGGGCGCGCCATAGAGAGGGCCGACCCTCCCCTCCCCTCCTCCTTTATATACCGGGGTAGAGGCACCCCATAGACACACAAGTTGATCATTTGATCTCTCCCAACCGTGTGCGGTGCCCCTCTCCACAGAAACACACCTCGGTCATATCGTTGCAGTGCTTAGGCGATGCCCTGCACCGGTAGCTTCATCATCTCCTTCACCACGTCGTCGTGCTGACAAAACTCTCCCGCGAAGTTCTATAGGATCAAGAGCTCGTGGGACGTCATCAAGTTGAACGTGTGCTGAACGCGGAGGCTCCGTACGTTCGGTGCTTGATCGATTGGATCGTGAAGAAGTTCGACTACATCAACCGCGTCACTAGACGGTTCCGCTCCCGGTCTACGAGGGTATGTAGACAGACTCTCCCCTCTCTTTGCTATGCTTTTAATAGATAGATCTTGCGTGATCGTAGGAATTTTTTTGAAATACTACGTTCCCCAACAAATACATGTCCGACTGTAATAGTTCATAAGGATAGCCGGAACCGGCTTCTCAACCACTGGCAAGGCCATCAAAATATCTTGGAGCCATTCTACTTCGACACCAGATGTGTCCAATGCTGTTAATTCTCCTTCCATTATCGATCTCGTTAGGACCGTTTTCTTGCAAGACTTCCAGGAAATAGTGCCACCTCCAAAAGTAAATATATAACTAGTTGTGGCCTTCATCTCATCAGCATCATATATCCAATTCGCATCACTATACCCTTCAAGTATCGACGGGTACCCATTATAATGAAGTCTATAATTCATTATACCTTCAGATAACGCATAATTCTTTCAATAGAATGCCAATGTATATCACCCGGATTGGAAACAAATCGACTCAGCTTGCTCACATCAAACGCGATGTTAGGCCTCTTTGCGCTCGCTAGATACATGAGTGAGCCAATAATTTGTGAGTATCTCAATTGATCTTTACTTGTGTTTCCGAACTTTTGAATCAGCATACTAGGATCATATGATGTTTGAGATGGTTTGCAGTCCGAGTATCCAAAATGACTCAAAACCTTCTCAACATAATGGGATTTCAAAAGTGTAATCCCACCCTCATCATCTCTCGGTAGCTTGATCTCGCTCCGGAAGGCATCTCTCTAGTAGTCAACATCTGGAGATCCATATGCTTCTGAAATATAAGTGGGAGTATCATCCACGAGGTACACGATGAAATCATCACCAAAGGTTTTTGCAGTCCTTTGTCTCTTACCCTTACCAAGGGTTTCCTCATCATCATCCTCAGGATTTTTATCATGTGTTTGTTTATGACACTCCATAAGAATAGCAGGCTCACACTACTAGGGAAAAACCTAGCAGTAGAGCAGGTTAAATGCGTAGCAGTAGCACGGGAACCGACGCTACTGCTACAGCGCTACAACTAATGTCCGACGGTAGCGCGGGGAGGCCACCAGGCTCTACTACTACACCTGTTGGAAATATGCCCTAGAGGCAATAATAAAAGGATTATTTTTATATTTCCTTGTTCATGATAATTGTCTGTTATTCATGCTTGAATTGTATTGTACGGAAACAGCGATACATGTGTGAATACATAGACCACAACGTGTCCCTGGTAAGCCTCTAGTTACTAGCTCGTTGATCAACAGATGGTCACGGTTTCCTGACCATGGACATAGGATGTCATTGATAACGGGATCACATCATTAGGAGAATGATGTGATGGACAAGACCCAATCCTGAGCCTAGCACGAGATCGTATAGTTCATAATGCTTAAGCTTTTCCAGTGTCAAGTATTTATTCCTTAGACCATGAGGTTGTGCAACTCCCGGATACCGTAGGAATACTTTGGGTGTGCCAAACGTCACAACGTAACTGGGTGACTATAAAGGTACGCAACGGGTATCTCCAAAAGTGTCTGTTGGGTTGGTACGAACCGAGACTGGGATATTGTCACTCTGTATGACGGAGAGGTACCTCTGGGCCCACTCGGTAAGACATCATCATAATGAGCTCAAAGTGACTAAGGAGTTAGTCACGGGATGATGGATTATGGATCGAGTAAAGAGACTTGCCATGACGAGATTGAACAAGGTATCGGGCATACCGACGATCGAATCTCGGGCAAGTACCGTACCGATAGACAAAGGGAATAACATACGGGATTGAGTGAATCCTTGACACAGTGGTTCATCCGATGAGATCATCGAGGAACATGTGGGAACCAACATGGGAATCAAGATCCCGCTGTTGGTTATTGACCGGAGAGTCGTCTCGGTCATGTCTGCGTGTCTCCCGAACCCGTAGGGTCTACACACTTAAGGTTCGGTGACGCTAGGGTTGTAGAGATACATGCACATGGAAATCCGAATGTTGTTCGGAGTCCCGGATGAGATCCCGGACATCACGAGGAGTTCCGGAAGGGTCCAGAGGTAAAGAATGATATATAGGAAGTCCAGTTTCGGCCATCGGGAGAATTCCGGGGGTCACCGGGAGTGTCCCGGGACCACTGGAGGTGTCCCGGGGGTCCACCGGGTGGGGCCACCCATCCCGAAGGGCCCCGTAGGCCGCAAGGGGAAGGGGGCCAGCCCCTGGTGGGCTGGCGCACCCACATGGCCCCCCCTCCATGCGCCTAGGGTTGAAACCCTAGGGGTGGGGGCGCCCTCTATGCCTTGGGGGGCAAGTCTCCCCCCCCCTGGCCGCCGCTCCCCTAGGAGATTGCATCTCCTAGGGCCGGCGCCCCCTGCCCCCCTATATATAGTGGGGGGAGAGA
>LR738714.1:657997099-658050581 GCA_902687465.1 Secale cereale
CCCCCGTCACACCTCCAACTCCTCCCGCAGGGCATAGGTGAAGCCCTGCAGCTTTTCCTGTTGCATCCACCACCACGCCGTCGTGCTGCTGGATCTCCATCAACCTCTCCACCGCCCTTGCTGGATCAAGAAGGAGGAGACGTCGCTGTACCGTACGTGTGTTGAACGCGGAGGTGTCGTCCGTTCGGTGCTGGGATCATCGGTGACGAGGATCACGAAGAGTACGACTCCATCATCCACATTCCTTCGAACGCTTCCGCACGCGATCTACAAAGGGTATGTAGATGCACTCTTTTATGCTCGTTGCTAGATGACTCCTTAGATTGATCTTGGTGAAGCGTAGGAAATTTTTTGAATTCTGCTACGTTCCCCAACAACACCTCCCTAGCAGTAGCGCCCGATCGGCTCCCTGCACTACTGGTAAATTTTCCTGTTTTTTTTCTTCTTCTGCATATTGGCGTTGTATTTGTACAAGTTTTATATAGTAGTCTCATCATATGATTTAATGGTCATGATGAGTTATTATTGCAGTGGGTGAAAGAGACATGGATTAGATTCAAGTGGAGGCAACATGATGCAAATTCAAAGTACTACTAATCCAAACTCGATCACTTTAGTTTGGATTAGTAGTACTTTTGATCTGCACCATGTTGTCTCCACTTCAATCTAATCCATGTTTGTTTCATCCACTGATATATATAATAACTCATCATGCTCATAATGATATAACAACTAAGCATCATCATCATAATAATAACTCGTCATCGTTATCATAATAACAACTCATACTCATCATCATCATAGTAATCTAAGACTTCTACTCGTTATCATAATAACAAGTCATACTCACCATCATCATAGCCATCTAACCAACCCTAGTTATTTGTTCTTAGCACATGACCATGAGTATTAGCAGGACCTACTATCTCTAAGGTAAAATAGCATAAAATAATATAGCCCCTCACTCTCCATTATGAAGAATGGAGATTATTCTGTCTCCAGTTCGTGCGCTTCGCACAATATTCTTCCAAGTAGCTCCCTATGATTATTCATACATTTTTTCCATTCGCTGATTTCATGTCTTTATCGGTTTGAGAAATCTTGTATAAACAGCGGTGAAGCCTAGGCGGACTTGACCGTAAGGTAATAACATCAAGGCAACCTTTTGTAAACATCACATGAGGCACAAAATCTCTTGGGATTTTCTGTTGAAGAACATAGCAATAACGTTGTAGTTAGCAATGTAGTTCAGCTTTAGAAGAATGTATGCAAAAGATGGACTGATATCCTAATGGTAAAAAATCTTACCATGCCATCTCCATGGATGTTAGCGTACACGTGCACTAGTGGCACAGATTAACCATAATGTGGAGGAGTTTCATAATCGGTATTCAAATTCTCGACATCAATAATAAATGAGACAAGATGATCTTTCTCCTCGTGACTTAGTTCAGAGCCATCAATGTAGTAGGTTCTGTCTACTATCTTTCGTACATTTTTTGAAGAATGGAAATAAGCTGTCAATGGAAATAAGATGTCAAATATTTTGAAATAAACAATATAAATTATTTAATAAATATGTTTGAGAAACTCACATAGAGGTAGAAGTAGAAGCGTATCAACATCGACCTAAATGTTGATATTATCTTCGTCAATGTCATCTTCAGGATCACAAAGATCGAAGGTGACATGCATACCCTCCCGAAAACCATACGCCTTGCATAGTGCTTTCCAATTCGAGCAATCAAAATGGGAGTAGGTCACCTGTTGTATAACATTACGGAGAAAGCATAACCATGATGGGTCCTGAGGTGAACTCTCTTGGTCTCCATATTCTCATGATCTTCGAAATTCAACTTCTCTAAGACATAATGTCTTGCATGACGGGGGATGCACTAGTCGAATGGCAAAAGGTGGAATTACACATTGAAGAAGCAGAAGGCATGCTTAATTACGAAAAAAGACTTGTCGTCGTTGCATATTGTACAAACATCGAAGGTCTCGTCGAGCTTAATAATGAAGAGCTGACTGTCTTCCAGGTGAGGCCGCCTGTCATACAGACCTCGGTCGTCGCCGCAATAGTCGCATTCAGGGATCCTATCGTCGTCAGACATTTCCTATGTTCATAATTTAAAGATTAAACTTTTGAAATTCAATATATGTACTACAAAAACTAAATTAGATCATTATTATTCATCATGGGTTGACTTTTTGTCCGTCGAGTCTTCCTTGAAAACTCTCATCTTACATGGTGTATATGGTGGGCACTCCCTCTCTGATATATTCGACCATCGGTGAGGGTCGCTCCTCCCTTCGTCTCTGAGTGCATTACACCAAATTATCTAGCACACGGAAACGAAGGAGAAGCGACCCCCACGATAACAGTCGGGATTCATCCTCTCTGACATTTGCGACCGTAGGTGATGGAAGCTCATTTGTTCACTTGAAAGTGCATTACACCAAAATTTCTAGCACCTTCAAATGAAGAAGAAGCTCCCCTCACGACAACCGGCGGGATTCTTCTTCTCTCATATATGGTGGACAATGCATCATTGATTTTTCGACCATCGGTGATGGTCGCTCTTCTCTTTCTTCCCGTGCATTACCAAAAGGTCTATCATGAGAAAGAAGAGGAAGAGCGACCATAGTTTTTTTGACTGTCATCTATGGAGCCCTACAGACTTAAAGTCACCCCAAAATTTCGTTAAATGCTCTTTCCGGCAAATCCAAGGCACTTGATACTTCCTACATTCTAGCACAAGCCATGCTAAAATTCACGAAAAAATCCGGCATGAACTTTGCTAAAAAGGACATATCGAGCGCCTGAAATTTGCCAGAACGGAAATTAATCAACACTCCAGCAAAACATAGGCCACTCGGAGGTGTTCCCTGCAAAATGCATCTATGCATCCATTTTGTCGGCATGTTTCAAAATCAATAATGAAACAGAAGTACATATAACAGGGAGGAGTAGCCTCACATATACTTTCTCAAAAAATAAACTAGCTTCATCACATTGTCACATCTACTCAACTACTACTCTACTATATCTATGAAAACATCCACATCATCATCGGCATGAACGACATGGGGATTTGGCTGGTCTCGCCTCGAGGTCGGAGGGGGTCGGTGATGGGGACGACGACGGGGATGATGCAGGGGCTCCTTGGTTTCCGCAAAAACAAAATATAACAAAAAACAGTATTATCTTGATTTTAGGACTTAGTGAAACCCTATAAACTATCAACTAAACATTATTATGCTGATTCAAAAGACCTACATTTACTAAAAAATGTATTACTAGTTCTTTTACTAAAAAATTGTATTACCAAAAATACCCTAGTTCTAACCCTGGCAGTTATCCATCCATCCATCCATCTATCCAAAGCATTAATAAAAAAAACCTAGTTTAATCCATCTAGCTACCCATCTATCTATCCAAGCATTACAAAAAAAACTAATTTCATCCACCCATTTACGCAATGCAGGAGGGAGGGAGGGAGGTTAAGGGTCCGAGGGAGATGGTGGGGGGAGGGGAAGGAGGGACATGGTCGGAGGGAGGGAGGGATGGAGGAGGAAGGGAGGGAGGGAGCGGACATATCAGGGGGCGACAGCGGGCCGAAAATGCGGCGGGCGACGACAACAGCGACGGGGATGGAGATGGAGAGTGGAGAGGGAGAGTGAGGGCCGCACACGGGTGAAGATAAGTTAGACTTACCAGTAGCGCGGGATAGGAAACAACGCTACTGCTAAATTCTATAGCATTAGCGTCGGCCTGTCGACCGACAATACTGCTAAGCCCATCCCACCTGCTGGCATCATGCACAAATAGCAGCAGTGGTGTGCTACCAACGAGTGCTACTGCTAACAAGTTAGCAGTAGCGCTGCTTTTTGACGGCTGCTACTACTACGATCAGCCGCACTGGGTGTGGATGGGTCCACATAAAAGTAGCGCTTGTAGGCTACCCAACGCTACTTCTACTTCCATACATGTAGCACTCGTTTACCACACACGCTACTGTTAATTAGCAGTAGCGCCGCGCCAACGCCCGCATTACTGTTAAGGTTCTATCTACAAGCTTTCTCCTAGTATAGTGTCAAGAGTCTCCTCTGATTTTTTGTCTAGAAGTGCTTTGCATATCTCTCAAAGGAGAAACATCCTCAAAGAATGTAACATCCTTAGACTCTATAACTGTACAAACCTTCACATCAGGTACCTCAGATTTGACTATTAGAAATGTATGGCCATTCTTAGCATAGCCTAAATTAACACAGTCCAGGGTCCTTGGTCAAAGCTTACGCTTTTTGGGGATCGGCACAATGACATTTGACAAGCAGCCCCAAGTATGCAAGTATGAGAGTGTCGTCTTTCTCTGCTCCCATTGCTCATAGGAAGTGACATCATTGTCATTTGTCAGAACTTTATTTAGGACATGACATCATGTAAATATAGCCTCCCCCACCATGCCTTGGATAAATCCGATGTATTTAACATGATGTTAACCAAATTAATTAGAGTACAATTTTCCGTTCGATAACCCCGTTTGACTGGAGTGGATAGGGAGACGTCCTCTCATGAATAATGTCATGTTCCACACAAAAAGAATCAAACTCATTCAAGAAGTACTCCCCACCATGATCCGACTGGAGTCAATTAATTTTCTTTTCAAGTTGATTCTCAACTTCTGCCTTATAGATTTTAAAGTAATATAGAGCCCTATCATTAGTTTTAACAGATATGCATAGAAATATCGAGTGGAAACATCTATCAATGTCTAGTATTTTTTTCCACCTTTAGTCAACACACCATTCATCTCACAAAGACCAGAATGTATGAGTTCTAGTGGTGCCAAGTATCTCTCCTCCGCAGCCTTGTGAGGCTTGCGAGGCTGCTTAGATTGCACACATGAATGGCACTTAGAACCTTTGGCTAAAGTGAAACTCAAGATTAATTTCAATTATGTTAGCCGCATCGCACGTGGCAGGAACACTCCCCGCCTTGGGCCTCATGCCATAGTCCACCAAGTTGTAGTCCACCGTCGTGGTCAGCTATGAGAGCCTATGACCACTCGTCCTTCGTGTGTTTTGTTTCGTGTGATTGATTGGATGCTATCTCCGTGAGTATGATATGATGATGATGATTCGATCGGGTGGATAATTATGCCTATGGAGGACGAGAAAGAAGAACAGTTCAAGTGCCTACGTGGAAGTTTTTAACTCAGCTTGACGGGCGGATCCGGTGAAAGTGCAACTAATCCCCGGGTGGTTTTGGCAATTAATAACAACATATATATCATTGAACTAATAGTTACTTGAGAATCATTTCAGAGAAGTTCAGTGATATGGGTATGGCAAGGACTGAAGAAGTGGACCCCTCAAAATGCTAAGGCAAGCATTGGCAAAAGCTCAAGACTCCTTTTTTGGTTTAGTGATCCAAGATCACATTGAGTCCATAGGAAAAGCCAATACTATTAAAAGGGGATGAGGTTATGTTGATGATCTGGTTGCTCAAGTGCTTAGTGATATATCTCCTTAAACTATCAGCAACTCTCACTGCCAAATACACTCATAAGTAATCTCGGTCCAACCGATTTTCCAAACTCAGTCACACCGAGATGAACCACCTCAGCCATAAGCCAAACCCTAGAAAAATCGGATATTCCGAGTTTGAAATCGGTTTCACCGAAACATGGGCTGCCAAGCTTCTGTAACCTTCTGTCATCAAATCGGTGTCACCGAGATGATGCAGTCGGTCCCACCGAAACTGGCAAGCTCCTGTCTTTACTCAAATCGGACTAACCGAGATGATATTTTCGGTTCCACCGAAAACCCCAACGTTCACATTATTTGAACTTTCGGTCTCACCGAGTTGTCCACTTCGGTCCCACCGAGTTTGCTCAAATATGTGTGTAACGGTTGGATTTTGTGTGGAGGCTATATATACCCCTCCACCCCCTCTTCATTCGTGGAGAGAGCCATCAGAAAGAACTACCACTCCTACCTTACATTTCTGAGAAGAGAACTACCTATCCTTGTGTTGAGATCAAGTTGCTCCACTCCCACCATATGAAACTTGATCTCTAGCCTTCCCAAGTTGCTTTCCACTCAATCCTTTCTTCCACCACAGCCAAATCAGTGAGGAGAGTTGAGTGTTGGGGAGATTATCATTTGAAGCACAAGAGCAAGGAGTTCATCATCATCTACAACATCTATTACCTTTTGGAGGGTGGTGCCTCCTAGATTGGTTAGGTGTCGCTTGGGAGCCTCCGTCATCGAGATGTGGAGTTGAACCAAGAAGTTTGTAAGGGCAATGAGATCGCCTACTTCGTGAAGATCTACCCCGAGTAAGGCTAGCCCTCCGTGGGCGTAGGCCATGATGGAATAGACAAGGTTGCTTCTTCGTGGACCCTTCGTGGGTGGAGCCCTCCGTGGACTCGCGCAGCCGTTACCCTCCGTGGGTTGAAGTCTCCATCAACGTGGATGTACGATAGCACCACCTATCGGAACCACGGGAAAAATCACCGCGTCTCCAAAATTGCGTTTGCTCTTCTCCACCTCTCTTTACTACATGTGCAAGTTACTTTCCACTCAATCCTTTCTTCCACCACAGCCAAATCAGTGAGGAGAGTTGAGTGTTGGGGAGATTATCATTTGAAGCACAAGAGCAAGGAGTTCATCATCATCTACAACATCTATTACCTTTTGGAGGGTGGTGCCTCCTAGATTGGTTAGGTGTCGCTTGGGAGCCTCCGTCATCGAGATGTGGAGTTGAACCAAGAAGTTTGTAAGGGCAAGGAGATCGCCTACTTCGTGAAGATCTACCCCGAGTAAGGCTAGCCCTCCGTGGGCGTAGGCCATGATGGAATAGACAAGGTTGCTTCTTCGTGGACCCTTCGTGGGTGGAGCCCTCCGTGGACTCGCGCAGCCGTTACCCTCCGTGGGTTAAAGTCTCCATCAACGTGGATGTACGATAGCACCACCTATCGGAACCACGGGAAAAATCACCGCGTCTCCAAATTGCGTTTGCTCTTCTCCACCTCTCTTTACTACATGTGCAATTTACTTTCCGCTGCCTATACTCTAGAATTGCATGTGTAGGGTGATGCTTAACTTGATCATAATTGTGAATCTGCCAAAAACTGTTCTTGATCAAAAGGCAGAATTTTTATATTTACAAGTAGTCTAATCACCCCCCCCCCTCTAGACATACTTTCGATCCTACAAGTGGTATCAGAGCTTTGGTCTCCATTGTATTGGTTTCCATTGCATTGGACTCCATAAGCTTGGTTTCACAACCTAGGAGAGTATGGCGTCTAGTGAGGGTAATTTTCGTAGAGGTCCTTACTTTGATGGTACAAATTTTGCTAGTTGGAAGCATAAAATGAAAATGCATATTCTTGGTCATAACCCAGCCGCATGGGGCATTATTTGTGTTGGTATGCAAGGTGAATTCTTCGAGGAAGGAAAAGTTCCGGATCGTGAAGCTACACCGGAAGAATTGCGGATGTTGCAAAACAATGCTCAAGCTTGTGACATTCTCTTCAATGCCTTGTGTCCCGAGGAGTTCAACAAAATCAGCCGTCTTGAAAATGCAAAAGAGATTTGGGATACTTTGGTTGAAATGCACGAAGGTACCGAGTCTGTGAAGGAATCAAAGCTAGATATTCTTCAAGGTCAACTTGACAAGTTCAAGATGAAGGATGGTGAAGGAGTCGCTGAAATGTAATCTAGGCTTGCTCTCATCACAAATGAGATTGCCGGCTTAGGAAGCGAAGAAATGACCGACCGATTCATCATCAAGAAGATTCTAAGAGCTTTGGATGGAAAGTATGACACCGTGTGCACTTTGATCCAAATGATGCCAAACTACAAGACTCTCAAGCCAACTGAAGTCATTGGAAGAATTGTTGCTCATGAGATGACACTTAAGGATAAGGAAGAGCTTCACAACAAGTCAAGTGGTGCTTACAAAGCTACAAGTGATGCTCCCATAACCTCAAGTGACAAGTTAGTTTCCAATGAAGAGATAAGCCTAATGGTTAAGAACTTCAACAAATTCTACAAGAATAGAGGCAAAGAGAGAAGCTCAAAGTCTAGATCATATGATGAAAAGAGATCTTCTAGTCGTGATCGAAACTGCTACAATTGTGGAAGACCCGGACACTACTCAAATGAGTGTACGACTCCCCACAAGAGAAGAGAAGAGTCTCCAAGAAGAAGAAGTTCAAGAGATGAGTCACCTCGAAAAGAGAGAAGGAGTAGAGATGATCGTTATGAATGAAGACCCTCTCGGAGAAGCAAGGATTCGGAAAGGAAAGACAAGTCATCAGGGAGCTACACAAGAAGAAAACATCAAGCTCATGTAGGTGAATGGGTCTCCGGCTCCGACTCCGACAATCAATCCGATGGAAGCTATCACTCCGACTCCGACTACAGTCAAGATGAAGGTGTTGCCGGTCTTGCTCTCGTATCCTCCAACTCCAACTCCTACGACTTATTTGATTCACCAAATGAGGGAATTGGAAGATGCTTCATGGCTAAAGGCCCCAAGGTATCACACCCTGAATTCATTGACTTCAATAGTGATGAGGATGACTTGCTTAGTGAAGATGAGCTCTTGCATGATAAATCTAGTGAGCCTAGTAACGATGAAAATGCTAGTAGTCTTTATAGTCGAGAAGAGTCGAATGACAATGCTATGAAGGAGATTGAGCGTCTAACTAAAGAACTAAACACTCTTAAGTTAGCTCATGAAACAACTCAAGAAGATCATAGAGAGCTCCTAAGATCTCATGAGAAGCTACGCTTCGAGAAGCTCACTCTAGAGCAAGAACATGAGTTTCTAAAAGCGATCAATGACGATCTTCGAAAGAAAGTTCTTCATATCTTGCCAAATGACTTCTCCTGTCTAATTTCTTGCCACCCATTAAGACTAAGCATGACAAGCATAAGAAAAATTCTTCCTCTAGCAGTAACAATAACCATGTTAAATCTAATATTGTTGCTTCTAGTAGTTCTCTCGATTCCACTAACAATGTTTCAAGCCAAGTTACACTTGAGCAAGAGAATAGCTTATTGAAGGGAATCATAGAGAAAGGTGTCTACAAGAGCCTTGTCGGAAGCAAGAACTTTGAGGAAATTGTTCGCAAGCAAGGAAGGCACCGGAAGAATCAAGGAATTGGTTTTGAGCGAAAGTTCAACGCTGAAGGTGTTGAGTGGGAAGAAGGTCAATATCCTACTCCACAGTTTGTTTCTCAAAAGGAGAAGTATGATCCTACTTCTTCCAATGTGGAACAAGCTCAAGATAACCTTCCACCACAAGACCACAAGCTAAAAGCCAAGGACAAGCTTCAAGAGGAGATTGATGCATTCATTGAAGCACCTCAAGCCATGGTCAAGTGGGTTCCCAAGGAAACGTCAAGTTCTACTTCGTCTAGCTCAACTACAACCCCAAGGATTCCTATCAAGATGATGTGGATCCCGAAGAAGAAGAACTAGAAGGTTCTTGAGGGTGACTCCGCCAACATACTTCACTCACATTCATTTTGGCAACTTGTGCAATCAACTTCCATATCGTGCACTAGTTCATGGAGTCACAAACCCTCTTGTTGGTAAGTCAAGGGACAAGGTAATCATTGCTTTCATGGACATCATCTATTGTGAACTTCAATCTATGTCCATGGATATCCTTGTTTGTTCCTTGTGGGACTAACCCATGTAGGTATTGAAAGTGCCCGAATCCAAGGGAAAGCTCCCAACTCTTGATGATCTCCATCAACATTGAGCACCCACATCTTCAACATCTACATGAAGTCTTCTACGACAACCCAAGGTTAGTTTGACCCTTTAAAAGGGGTTCTCACATCTAGGGGAGCTTTGCTCTAAAAATTGAGCTAAAGCATCTTCAAATGATGTGAACACATCAATGCTTTATGTAAAAGTGGTAACCCCACTTGTGCTTAAACGATGAGTATGACCTATGATCAAATGTTCTCATTTGGCTCCTAAGTCAAAATACTCATATAAAGATGACCTAGTCATCGACAAATTGTGTGTTAGTAGCTAGAGTTTTGGTTGTGCATGTTTGACACATATTTCATTTGCTATCTTATTGTGTGAGCATGTTGAATGCATGATTTTATCCATTCGAGGACATCCATTTGTTGTTTTGGTTGTTTTGATTTTTCTGACCAAATGGATGGACAAGAATGCCTAAGTACCTCCCCTAGCTATCTATGCTTTCTTGTCTCAAATTCTATTCATGCTTAAATCACAAACTTTGAACAAGTCATTTTCGGACCCTCCGAGTGAGGAGCACTCGGAGCCACCGATCCGTCTAGGGCTAACCTCCAAAACCTTCTAAGTGATTTCGGTCAGACCAACTCACTCAA
Organism: Secale cereale; assembly: GCA_902687465.1. Classification (NCBI taxonomy): domain Eukaryota; kingdom Viridiplantae; phylum Streptophyta; class Magnoliopsida; order Poales; family Poaceae; genus Secale; species Secale cereale. Next base: position 658,007,491 of record LR738714.1, read on the forward strand.
ACTCGGTCAAACCGAAAGCATTTAGACTGATCTAGGTTTCATCTCGGTGAAACCGAGTTGTAATTTTTGGCGTGACCGAAATGCATAACTGCCTGGCAGTTATCCATCTCGGTGCCACCGAGTTTTTCAACTCGGTCCCACCAACAGCAAAGGGATATATATACTGAGGGCCGCGCGCGTTGATTACTCCTTCAAATGTTTTCGCCCCACATCCCCTGCTGTCGTCGCCTTGATCTCCGGATCGTCGCCGTCGTCGCCTGTGCGCCCTCGCCGCAGGTCTCCATCGCCGTCAACGGACTTCTCCTCCGCGCCGTTGCCGCCGTAGAGAGACTCCACCAAGTTAGGGTGAGTCTTGATCCCACTCGTGCTCCCATCTCCGATTCAATGCACGTTTGGTTTGCCCAATATCTGGCCACGATTGAAATCTTCCTTTACACCAGATTGGTTTGTTTGAACTAGATTCGAGTAAAAATTTTAAGGTTAGGTTTCCACGGAACACATCTCGATAAAACCGATTTTAGAATTTCGGTGTGACCGATTTGGCCTCTGGCCATTGCACTGCACCCTTCGGTCCAACCGAGTTGTGCAAATCGGTGTGACCGAAATGTAATTTCTGTGAAACCCTAGTGTTATCGGCAGGACCGAAACCCACTTCGGTCAGACCGAAAGTGGTGTGTAAAGCTTCTGTTTAACACTTCGGATTCACCGAAACTCAAAACTCGGTTTGACCGAAATGTCTTCTGTGAAAACTTAAAACTAGAATTTGAACTCTTTTTTTTTGCAAAAACTTCTGCAGTTTGTGATAACTCTTCTTCTCTGCCTATACCTTATCTATTCACAGGTTGTCAGCCATGTCAGATGCCAGTGACAGCCAGAACAGGTCAGAGTCACCTATTGCAGACATTCCTGAGGCAGACACTAGTCCTGAGACTAGTAGCCCATTTGATGATGGTGAGAGGAGTACACCAAGTGGCATGCCTCCTGCAGCCACCAGAGCTAGAAAGGAAAAGAATTCCGATGATGAGGATTCTGATTTCGTTGCTGAGGAAGAGGTGACCTCCAAGCCTAAGAGAAAGGTTGTTGCCAAAGAGCAACAAGGTCAGCAGTCTAAGAAGGGCACCAGCAAAGTCAAGCAATCAACTGTTGCCAAGAAGCTGAATTTGGGAGAGCCAGCTGTAAGCAAAGTGAAGAAAACCTCCAAGAGAAAGAGGGTAGTGTATACTGATTCTCATGCAGATGCAGCAGTCGAGGATGAAGAAGAAGAAGCACCCCAGCCTGCTCCTCAGAAGCAGAAGCTCATGGGTGATGCCATTAAGGCCGGAGCCACTTCAAAGTCCAAGAAATCTGCTCAAGCTAAGGCAGCTCCAGCAAAGCCTGCTGCCAAGCCCAAGAGGACTACCAGAAACATTCCAGCATCTGAGAAGAACAAGGATGATGTGCCACCAGCTGAGTCTGATGAGGAAGGACAAGTGTTGCTGAAACTCCGTCCAAAACTGCCACTTCACAATGATGCTCATCCTCAAGCCGAGGATATGAAGGCAAGGAAAGATAGAGGTCTCAGGCTATGGAGACAAGCTGACCCATATGCCGTGAGGAGAAGAACTGCTGTAGACCCCAGATTTCACACCAGAGAGCAGCAGGACTTCTATGAGACCGTGCTGATGGACAAGAAGCCCATAGTCGCAGACACCAGATACGTTGACTGGGAATACATTGACAGCGAAGAGCACAGAGATTTCTTTCCACATGTGCATGAAAGCTTCACTGCATGTGGAGTTGCAGAGTTTGTAGGTCAGAAGTTGACCAGTTGGAACGATGAGATGATTATGCAATTCTATGCCACAGCTCACTTCTATCCTGATGGGAAGATCACCTGGATGACTGAAGGTCAAAGGTTCTCTTCTTCTATTGAAGAATGGGCAGAAATTCTGAATGCTCCAGTGCAGCGAGAAGATGATATTGATGTCTATGGGATTCCAAAGAAGAATCATGATTCCATGAAGAACATGTACAAGGAGATCCCCGCAGCAGATTTGGAAGTATGGAAGCTCGGCTCAGTCTACTATCTCCAGGCAGGTTTACCTACCACTAATACTATTCTGAGGCATACCTTGATGCCCAAGTCTGGAGATCATCGCATGATCAGAGGATATTCTATCAACATGCTGCATATACTTGATGAGAAGGCACCTTTCAAGGTGATGGACTTAATGGTAGAGACCATTAAGAGGACTGCAGCTGACCAGAAAAGGTCATGTGGATTTGCCCCACAGATTCAGATGCTTATCAATGCCAAGTTTGGCACGGGCAAATTCTTGTTGGATAGGAAACATCTACCCCTGCAGCCAGAGCATGAAGACAATGTTGTTGTGATGGATGAGGAGGATCCTACATCTGTTGAAGGTCAAGCCAAGATCGAAGCTGCTAAGAAAGCCAAAGCTGACAAAGAAGCAGCAGCAGCAGCAGCAGCTAAACCAAAGAGTTTCGGAGAGCAGATTCTTGAAGCTACCCAAAGGATTGAACAACGCCTGGCCAGCATTGAACAGTCTCAGGAGAGCCTAGAGAGGATTGTTGATGAGAAGATCCACGCTCTGGACGTTAAGCTGACTGAAATTCAAGTGACCATCAACAAGCTTGAGGCAGACATGGAGGAAGCAAAGCAGGACAAGGCAGAGCTTGTGCAGGATGACTCCAGTGACTGACACCAGGACTACAACTTCAGCACCTCCTACAGCTCCAGCAGTTACTCCAGCTACAGCTCCAGTATCCACTCCTCCAGCACAGACATCAGCTGAAGTCTTCGCCGATGCCGTCATATCTACTCCGACATCAACCCAGACGGGAGCCGCCAGCAGAGCCCACAGTGACGTTTAGCTCTATGCTTTTTCGAACTTTTTGGTAACTTGTTGCCAAAGGGGGAGAAATTGTATAGATCATAGGGCTTCGAGAGAGTGCTGTTATCTTGCGCTTTTGCTCTTTCGTTCTTTTGCGGTCTCTTTGAGATACTTTTGGTTTTCGAGACTTTCTGTGTGCTTGATACTACGTTTGATGCTACCTTAATGAGTGCTTGGTCATACTATGCTTTAATGTGTGCTTAATGCTTATCATATGCTATTCCTATCTTGTATGACTATTTACTCTTGTCTTGGTGATTGGGTGCATGCTGTTCATTCTTATCATTTTGTGCGCTCCACCAAGATGTATGTGACATGGAAGAGTGACCCATGATCTTAATCGATTGTGCATTTGCATTCAAACGCAAATCTTAAATAATGCACAAATTTAGGGGGAGCTCTTGCTTATCACATACTTCTCAAAGCGACGATATTATTCATTGATTATATCTCTTGTCGAAGCTTTGATCTATATGTTGTCATCAATTACCAAAAAGGGGGAGATTGAAAGTGCAACTAATCCCCGGGTGGTTTTGGCAATTAATAACAACATATATATCATTGAACTAATAGTTACTTGAGAATCATTTCAGAGAAGTTCAGTGATATGGGTATGGCAAGGACTGAAGAAGTGGACCCCTCAAAATGCTAAGGCAAGCATTGGCAAAAGCTCAAGACTCCTTTTTCGGTTTAGTGATCCAAGATCACATTGAGTCCATAGGAAAAGCCAATACTATTAAAAGGGGATGAGGTTATGTTGATGATCTGGTTGCTCAAGTGCTTAGTGATATATCTCCTTAAACTATCAGCAACTCTCACTGCCAAATACACTCATAAGTAATCTCGGTCCAACCGATTTTCCAAACTCAGTCACACCGAGATGAACCACCTCAGCCATAAGCCAAACCCTAGAAAAATCAGATATTCCGAGTTTGAAATCGGTTTCACCGAAACATGGGCTGCCAAGCTTCTATAACCTTCTGTCATCAAATCGGTGTCACCGAGATGATGCAGTCGGTCCCACCGAAACTGGCAAGCTCCTGTCTTTACTCAAATCGGACTAACCGAGATGGTATTTTCGGTCCCACCGAAAACCCCAACGTTCACATTATTTGAACTTTCGGTCTCACCGAGTTGTCCACTTCGGTCCCACCGAGTTTGCTCAAATATGTGTGTAACGGTTGGATTTTGTGTGGAGGCTATATATACCCCTCCACCCCCTCTTCATTCGTGGAGAGAGCCATCAGAAAGAACTACCACTCCTACCTTACATTTCTGAGAAGAGAACTACCTATCCTTGTGTTGAGATCAAGTTGCTCCACTCCCACCATATGAAACTTGATCTCTAGCCTTCCCAAGTTGCTTTCCACTCAATCCTTTCTTCCACCACAGCCAAATCAGTGAGGAGAGTTGAGTGTTGGGGAGATTATCATTTGAAGCACAAGAGCAAGGAGTTCATCATCATCTACAACATCTATTACCTTTTGGAGGGTGGTGCCTCCTAGATTGGTTAGGTGTCGCTTGGGAGCCTCCGTCATCGAGATGTTGAGTTGAACCAAGAAGTTTGTAAGGGCAAGGAGATCGCCTACTTCGTGAAGATCTACCCCGAGTAAGGCTAGCCCTCCGTGGGCGTAGGCCATGATGGAATAGACAAGGTTGCTTCTTCGTGGACCCTTCGTGGGTGGAGCCCTCCGTGGACTCGCGCAGCCGTTACCCTCCGTGGGTTGAAGTCTCCATCAACGTGGATGTACGATAGCACCACCTATCGGAACCACGGGAAAAATCATTGCGTCTCCAAATTGCGTTTGATCTTCTCCACTTCTTTTTACTACTTGTGCAATTTACTTTCCGCTGCCCATACTCTAGAATTGCATGTGTAGTGTGCTACTTGACTTGTGTGTTATGCAAAATCTGCCAAAATCTGTCCTTGATAAAAGACAGAAATTTTATCTTGTCGAGTAGTCTAATCACCCCCCCTCTAGACACTCTCACCTTCTTCGATCCCTCAATTGGTATCAGAGCTTTGGTCTCCATTGCTTTGGTTTACACACCATTGGAGGAAGATGGACGTGTCTACGTTTGGGAGTGTTAGCCATAGAGTGCCTATTCTTAATGGAGAGTCATATAACTCATGGAGGTCTGAAATGCTTAGTATCTTTAAGATGTACAATTTGTGCAAATATGTTGAGACCCCCTATGTGCCTCCTTTTGATCCCTTGCACCCTACCATGGATGAAGAGCTTGATTTGCTTCGTAACCTTAGGACTGTAAATCTTATCATTAGAGGGTTACCCGATGACTTGCTTAAGCTTGTTACAAACTTTGAGTGCGCCTATGCTATGTGGAAGTTCTTGGAAGAACTTTATCCGGACTACTCTTTGAGAAGTCTTGATGAAATTCTACACAAGACTATTGAATTTGATAAGATGCGCCCCAATGATCCCAACTTTGATAAATGCTTCTTTGAGCTTCGTGATCTTATGAAAAAGAAGGGTGATCCCGGTCTTATCAATGTTTTAATTAGAAATGCTCTTGCATTACATTCCCAAGATTATTGTCACATTGACAAAACTAATGCAAGTGGTTATCAAATTGACCTAGGTGTTGATGATGAACAATCTATGGGTCAATATGATGATAAGCATGAGCATGATGATGATTACTCCGACTCGGACACCGAGCTAGACAAGATCATGAAGAGTCTCAATCTTATGGCAAATCTGAGAGACTACATGTCCGGCGGAAAAGAGTGGATTCTTGATAGTGGATGCACCGACCACATGACCGGAGACAAAGACATGTTTGGAGAGCTTGCAAAGAACGATGGTCCACGCAAGTATGTGACTTTTGGAGACAACTCCAAGGGTAAGGTACTTGGCCTTGGTAAGGTGGCCATATCTCATGATAGCTCTATTCAAAATGTCATGCTTGTAGAATCTCTTGGATACAATTTACTTTCCGTGTCTAGATTAGCTGACTTTGGATTCAATGTGTTGTTCACCAAAGTAGATTGCCAAGTCTTTCGTCGTGACAATCAAAACATGGCATTTATCGGTATCCGTAGAGGTGATCTATATATTGTTGATTTCACTAAGAAAGCCCAACCTAGAGCTTGTTTCATTGCTAAATCCTCTAAAGGTTGGTTATGGCATAGAAGGCTTGGACATGTTGGTATGCGTAATCTAGACAAGTTGATCAAAGGTGATCATATTCTTGGCGTTAAAGATGTTTTCTTTGACAAAGATAGACTTTGTAGTGCTTGTCAAGCAGGAAAACAAGTAGGTGGAAGTCATCCCGTGAAAAACATCATGACCACAAGGAGACCGCTTGAGCTTCTTCATATGGACCTCTTCGGTCCCAATGCTTACAAAAGCCTTGGTGGTAACTCCTTTGGTCTAGTTATAGTTGATGATTATTCCAGATTTACGTGGGTATTTTTCCTTGATGACAAATCGCAGGTTCAGAGAATCTTCAAAACCTTTGCCAAAAAGGCCCAAAATCAATTTGAAGTGAAGATCAAGAAAGTTCGGAGTGACAATGGAACGGAGTTCAAGAATGCCAATGTAGACTCTTTTCTCGATGAGGAAGGGATTCTACATGAGTTCTCGGCTACATACTGAAAGTGCAACTAATCCCCTGGTGGTTTTGGTAATTAATAACAACATATATATCATTGAACTAATATTTACTTGAGAATCATTTCAGAGAAGTTCGATGATATGGGTATGGAAATGTCTGAAGAAGTGGACCCCTCAAAATGCTAAGACAAGCATTGGCAAAAGCTCAAGACTCTATTTTTGGTTTAGTGATCAAAGATCACATTGAGTCCATAGGAAAAGCCAATACTATTAAAAGGGGATGAGGTTGTGTTAATGATCTGGTTGCTCAAGTGCTTAGTGATCTAGCTCCCTCAACTATCAGCACTCTTCACTACTTAACACACTCATAAGTAATCTCGGACAAACCGATTCTGCAAACTCAGTCCCACCGAGATGAACCACCTCAGTTATTCTTCCAAACCCTAATTTCTCGGTCCATCCGATTTTGAGTTTCGGTCTCACCGAAACTGGACTGTCAACCTTCTGTAACCAATTGACATCACTTCGGAATATCCGAGTTGTTAATTTCGGTCCCACCGAGATGGCAAGCTCCTACCTTTGACTCACTTCGGACACACCGAGATGGTATTTTCGGTCCCACCGAAAATCCCAACGTTCACTATATTTGAACTTTCGGTCTGACCGAGTTTTCACTTCGGTCTCACCGAGATGGCTCAAATATGTGTGTAACGGTTGGATTTTGTGTGGAGGCTATATATACCCCTCCACCCCCTCTTCATTCGAGAAGAGAGCCATCAGAAAGTCTACCACTCCTACCATACACTTTCTGAGAAGAGAACCACCTACCCTTGTGTTGAGATCAAGCCATTCCATTCCTACCATATGAAACTTGATTTCTAGCCTTCCCAAGTTGCTTTCCACTCAATCCTTTCTTCCACCACAGCCATATCAGTGAGGAGAGTTGAGTGTTGGGGAGATTATCATTTGAAGCACAAGAGCAAGGAGTTCATCACCATCAACAACATCTATTACCTTTTGGAGGGTGGTGCCTCCTAGATTGGTTAGGTGTCGCTTGGGAGCCTCCGTCATCGAGATGTGGAGTTGAACCAAGAAGTTTGTAAGGGCAAGGAGATCGCCTACTTCGTGAAGATCTACCCCGAGTAAGGCTAGCCCTCCGTGGGCGTAGGCCATGATGGAATAGACAAGGTTGCTTCTTCGTGGACCCTTCGTGGGTGGAGCCCTCCGTGGACTCGCGCAGCCGTTACCCTCCGTGGGTTGAAGTCTCCATCAACGTGGATGTACGATAGCACCACCTATCGGAACCACGGGAAAAATCACCGCGTCTCCAAATTGCGTTTGCTCTTCTCCACCTCTCTTTACTACATGTGCAATTTACTTTCCGCTGCCTATACTCTAGAATTGCATGTGTAGGGTGATGCTTAACTTGATCATAATTGTGAATCTGCCAAAAACTGTTCTTGATCAAAAGGTAGAATTTTTATATTTACAAGTAGTCTAATCACCCCCCCTCTAGACATACTTTCGATCCTACATCCGGTCAATTAGTGACGTCCGGAAAGCGCTTACCACTTACCGTCAGTGTTTTTTTGCCATTGTTATTCAGCGCGGTGAAATTTGTAGTGTTTTTTCGCTAATGACACTGCTATTGTGGTGGTTTTGTGCAATTTACTCTAAGAGTAACTTTTATACTAAAATTTTATACTTTTTAAACTAACGGTACCATACTCCTGTTTTAGTGAGTACTACCTCCGTAAACTAATATAAGAGTGTTTAGATCACTAGTTTAGTGATCTAAACGCTCTTATATTAGTTTACGGAGGGAGTATAATTTTCTACCCCCTCCGTTCCTAAATATAAGTATTTTTAAAGATTACAACAAGGACTACATATAGAGCAAAATGAGTGAATCTACACTTTAAAATATGTTTATATACATCCGTATGTAGTTCATATTAAAATATCTAAAAAGACATATATTTAGGAACGGAGGGAGTATTACGTAGCCATCAAAGTTAACCATATAAAAATACTTGTATTATTCTTTGTTATACGGTTGCAATGTATATCACTTAAGTATTTACTATTACTAAATTTAGATATATGATGTGACAAAAATTCGCTTTGACTTAATTTTTAAAAAATTGCGTTAGTTATATAGTGTATACATATATATTTACATGTTTATATGTGTGTATGTGTGCGTGCGTATACATATTTTATATCATCAAATATCATGGTATACTCTAACAAATATCTTAATAGTGTTTTGAGCGTATATTTAGTTAAGCATATTTGTAGAAATTTCTAGTGTATGGAGAATTTGTCTTGCAAGTTAGGTTCATGAATAAACTGAAATCATGTACATGGGATCCAATTGATTCTTGAACATGTGGTCCTAGGTCGACAATGTTATCATCAAAATCAAATCATGTACACGTTTCTCTAGGATATACTAATTTTCTTCTTCGACTACCCATTGTGGGGAGTACCTGTAATGCCCAGTATGAGACTATACCTCCTACGTGTCGAGGCACGACTTAAAGGCATAATCTCATACTAGAATGATCTCAAGTATGGTATCTTTGCACAACTCATGTAAAAGAGGGGATGAAAATGTAAAAGAGTAGTTGGCTTACACTCGTCACGTCACACAATGTAATACATTAACAGACATCATCCAATAACATCAGAGTACGACTATGGACGAAGATCCAAATGAAAGATACCATAAATAAAGCAACACAAGGTCCCGATCATCCTAGTAAGAGCCCTACCGATCCTCTGGGTAAGACACGTAGTATCGCCCACGCTCTTCATCGAACTCCCAATACAACTCTGAACCACCAGCTGTGTAGTTCTCAACGGTACTTGCATCTGGTGTTGTGTAGAATCTATGAGCCACGGAGGACTCAGCAATCCCGTTCCCGAGTAGCATTACTATCAAAGCCTTAGGTGTGGAAAAGGCTTAAAACAAGGTTGCAGCAGCACTAGCACTAGCTTACGTGTTTAGAGCGAGAAGAGAAAGTGCCAACGATCGTCAAAGTGATCACGAAGTGATCCTACCTAAGCACCTCAAACATAACCCCACCGTGTTCACTTCCTGAACCCTTTCGGAAAGCGACCGTCACGGTTACTCACGCTGGTAGTGTATTAAGAAAATTCCCATCTGCCACAGAACCGCGGGCACGGTTTTCGAAAGATAAAACCCTGCAGGGGTGTCCCAACTTAGCCCATCACAAGCTCACGATCTGTGGAGTCGCAACTCCAAGGTGGGAAGACCCGAGTATTCTCGGAATCCCGTGCTCAAGATATTCCGACAAAGGTAAAACTAATCCAGCAAGACCTCCCGGCGTGCCGACACCCTGATAGTAGCCGCGCGTATCTCGTCTCAGGCCACGACCGGATGTGACATCCTACAGGTTTTTACCAGCCCTTGAGTTTCCTCGAGGTGGCCCCGCAGCCTGCCCAGTTTGGACCAACACTCATGTGGAGCACTGGCCCAGGGTTGTTAATTAAGAACTCGGGTTTGCAACGCCCTATGCAAGTTTTAGTTATTAGGCAAAAGTAAAACCAATGTTGGGCCTTGCTGGAAAAGCTTTAGCACTAAGCGGGTTATCAAGGGGGGCCCATAAACCCCAACCGTGTTAGGGACGCAAAATCAAGTAACATAACACCGGTTTAAACGGTTCCTAGGGTGGCATGAGTGGAACAAAACACCAAGCAGGAGGCTTAGCCTTCCACCCATTACCAATATATAGATGATTTAGTTTAACAGTTTATATAGTGATATCCCAACAATAACTTCAACATGAAGTAAGAATCTTCAAATCTTCACCTGCAACTAACAACGCTATAAGAGGGGCTGAGCGATGCTTACATAGCCAATCAATGGTTTGCTAGGTGGGTGGTTAGAGAGTTTCATGGCAACAATAGGAGGCTGACAAACAGACATAGGCATCGAGGCAATAAGCTAAAGAGTGAGAGATCTAGCATAGGCAAAGATAGTAGTGATATGTGGGTAAGGTCATCTTGCCTGTTGATTCCATGGAGGAATCGTAACCTTGCTCCTCACACTCAACCTCGGTAGAAACCTCGTACTCTGTATCGTCACCAGGCTCTAACCAATCACCACAATGCAACAACGGAACAAAATCAATCAACATGCAGTGGTCAACCACATGATGCATGAACATGATGAACAAGGTCAAAAGTAGATATGATGCATGGCCTAGGGTCACAAGAGTGCAACAACATCACATCCAACAAGATCATACACAAGAATGAAACAAGCAAATGATCAACTAACAAGTTTATGTATGTTGTTCAAACAAGCATCCAACAAGTTTTAAGGAGTTGGTTAACATGGCAAGGGTGCAACTAACATTACCGCAACATGCTAGCATATTTAAATGGGCTGGAAATAAATAACAACAATGTCCAGAAACTCCCATATTAATTTATATGCATTTGGGACAGATCTGAAAAACTTCTGTGATAGAGTTGCCAAACATGTTAAACAACAGCACCAAAATATTCTACACATTTTTCCACCCCAAATGCATATAAAGTTTGTTAAATTTGGAGTTGTAGATATTTAGTTATGATTTTTACAAGTTTAAGCATATTTAAAACAAGATTAAATTCAAATAGTATTTTAAATGTTTTTAAACATGGCAACAGATAACATATTCATAATCTACATAAAATTCTAAGCACTTTTCATATAGGACTCATTTCCATCAGAAACATATTTAAACAGTTATTAAATAAATAAGAAAGCAGAAAAAGAAAAGGAAAAAGAAAACAGAAAAGAAAAATAATATAAGCGCAAGGGCTATAGTGACCCAGGGCTCATCTAGCCACGGCCACTGACAGGAGGGCCCGGCCTCGCTGAGCTGGCGCCAGCGGGTGCGCGCGGGGGCTGGGAAGCAGCTGTGAGGCTGGCAGGTGGGGCCTACCTGTCATCCACACAAGGAAAACAAAAAGGCGCGAATAGCCACTGCGCCCGCAAGGATTCGAACACAAGACCCCTTGTGTTAACTGACGGAGACAAGCCACTGCGCTAGCGAACGATCCTTGACAGATAACAGGTGCAAACTCTGAAGACTAAACAGAAGAAGCAGAGACAGGGAAAATGATGGGCTCGTCGGAGCTGCTCCGGCGACCAAACGAGGCGGAGGAGGTGTGCGGGATGCTCCTGGAGGAGTTCCGCATCCACCTGAGGCACTAGCCGCACCTAATGAGCACTACAGCGCCCGCGGCGAGCAACGACAGAACGACGGCGACGGAGCAACGGCAAGACGATGCCGAGGCCTAGGCGGAAGGGCGACTGCACAGGCAGCTCCTACACGACGAGACGAAGCGAACGGACAGAAGAACACGGCCTAGAGGGGTCAGAACACTCGACGGCGACGAGGTCCGACGGCGATGCGCGCGGGCGCTCGATGAACTAGGACCTAGAGGGCACGCATGAAGGGGAAAAGGCATGGGGAGAAAGAGGAGCTCACCACGAGCACGGCGATGTGCTCGGCTGGCCCAGTCGTGGACGGAGTCAACGACGGCGGGTCTCGAACAGCTACGGCCACCAGAGATGAAGAAGAGGAAGAAGTCGTTGGTGTGGAGGCGATCGGGTCCGCGTAGATGAAGTAGTCGAAGGAGTCGACGTCGTGGAAGCAGAAGGACACCGTTGGCGAGGCTGAGGTCGACGAGGAGCTCGCCGACGACGAGGTCGCGCTCTCAGATGCGTGCGGGTGTCGACTGGGGTGGCGGATCTAGTGGTGCTGGGCTCTCCAGGCGGCGAGAGGAGGAAGGGGAAACCTAGAGAGAGGGAGAGGACAAGCTGCGGGTTTAAATGGGCGGCTCGGAGCACGAGACCTCGACGTCCGTGAGTTCACGGCACGAAGGTGAGCGTGCTCTGCTCTGCTTTTTGCTGACGGAGGAAGACGGCGACTCGGGGTGAGAGACAGACATGTGGGGCCAAGGGGGAGGAAAGACACGGCGTGACTGCGAGCGCTCAGCTGGGCTTGCGGGAGAGAAATGGGCTGTGCACTGTGGAGAAAGGAGATGGGCCTGGGGGAGAGAGAAGGAGGGGGAGGCCCAGGCCACTGCTGTGCCACTGACTTCTTTTCTTTTTCTTTTATCCTCAGTCAGAAAAAGAAAAAGAAAAGCACAGAATAAAAGGAGAAGAGTTAGGGGAAAAGAAAAATATCCCCATGCTCAGTGATTTATGCCCTATTTAATAAAATTGACTTGGACATTTTTAGAGGCAGAAAAATAAAAGGAGTTTGAATATGGTTCAAACTCTTGGTATTTTAAAATCCAACCAAATCATTTTCAAATAGGGTGATATTTGGTGGAGAGGTTGTAGGCATGGTGCAAGAATTATAGGAAAAGAAAAAACACTAAAGCACTTGGCTAGGTGGCTTGCACAATGGAGCAAAGAAAGGACAGAAAAGAAAAAGAAAGAAAAAGAAGAAGAAGAAGAAGAAGAAGAAGAAGAAGAAGAGGAAGAAGGGGTTTAGGGTTTAGCTAGGCATGGCTCAAGCCACACACACAACATCACAAGGCCTCACACACACTCAACAAGAAAGTAAACTATGATGCCACAATGCTATGATGATGAAGCAATGCAAGGATGCAAAAATAATAAATGATATGGCAATGCAAAATAAAATGACAAGAACCCCCAAGGATAAGGACAAGGATCAAATTGAGAAAGCTTTATTTCCCTTATTGGAAAGTGTTATATATGGGGTCTTACAGTACCTTAGAGTAGGGGCGGAGCTCTGTAGGGGCTAAACCGGGCCATGGCCCGCCCAGGAATTTAACATTTTTTTTACCTACATGGCTACATGTCATCTTAACCCAGCCCACGAACAGACACATCATCCCCATCCTCTCGTCTCACGCACGCACAGGCACACGCATCCTGCGATTCCCCATCCTCTCAACTAGGTTCTCGGGATGTAGCCGCCGTGCACATGGAGCACCACCGTCCACCGGAGCTTGTCGCTGATACGTCCCAAACGTATCCATAATTTTTGCTTGTGACATGCTTGTTTTGCATCATTGTCTCATGTTTATATCAAAGTTTTCTATCTTTTTAGGCATTTATTGGACTAACCTACTAATGGTTGCAAAAGTGCACAATGTTCTTGTTTTACACTTTATTGTGTAGGAATTACTTGGAAATTGAAAAAAACGCAAAAGGAGTCGTATTGGAGTAGGACTCTGACTTTCCTGAAATCTGTCTGAGAACATTTTTAGAAGATGGTCACGTTCCGGCCCGAAGACGACGTCAAACGGAAAAAGCCTAGTTGCGAAAGTTGTGGGGAATTTCGAGAGGATGCTTCTGAATATAAAATTCGTCCAAATCGGAGTCCGGACGGCCGAGAAAAGCCCGTTTTACTGAAGCCCAAAATCTGATGACGGGAATCCGAGAGTATATATAAAGAGAGGAAACCTAGGTCACCAAGGACCACGAATTTTCCTCCTCCCAAGCCGCCGTCTTGGAGGGGAGGACCAGCACCATTGCAGCACCATCCATAAGGAAGAAGGGGGGCCAAGGAGCCGCTGCCCCCTAGGGCCGCCGCCACCCCGGAGGGCTGCCGCCGCCGCGACGGCTGCCGCCGGCCGCCTCCTTCTCGCGGGGCTGCACCTCTCCATCAACACCACCATCAAGCTCCTCCTCACCATGTCCATGTGTGAGTAGTCTTCTCCGGGGCTGAGGGCTTGTACATGTAGCTATGTGGTCAATTCTCTCTCCCATGATGTGATCTTCGTTGTGATCATAGGCTATGTTAATCTAGGGTGATCCCATGATATTTCCCCTTCCTCTATGTATTGAATTGATGTACTCACTTGTCTTTATCTAGTATAATCCCCGAGACCAAGGTGACAGCGATCTATTGAACATGGATTAGAAGAATATTTTCATGAGTGATTTCCTTTTTTGTGTGTTGATTGAAGATTGAGAGTTTCTTGGTGCTTGTCTTTGACTATCCTTGATATATGTTGTGGTGATTGTGGTACTCTCTTTGGATGGCCGCGGTGACATTGGGAAATCCATAGATTGAGAACTACGAACTTTGAGATGTGCTTTTGTAGCCCTACATAATTCTCGTCCTCTCTTGACCACAAAGGAATGCCCTCCGGGTGCATCTCCGTTGCATGTTTTATGGGAAATATCATGTGATTCGATTATGTTAATGTTGTTGGGAGTTGCCACTAGTGAAAGTATGAAGCCTAGGCCTTGTTTCCACCATTGCAATACCAATTGTGCTCACGTTTACCACTTGTTTGCTTGCTGCACTTTTTATTACAGATTTATATTACTTTGCTTTGCCATCCATATCACTTGCCATTTAACATCTCTTCGCCGAACTAGTGCACCTATACATCTGACAAGTGTATTAGGTGTGTTGGGGACACAAGAGACTTCTTGTATCTTGATTGCAGGGTTGCTTGAAAGGGGTACGTTCAACCTCCACTTCCCTGAGTTCGATAAACCTTGGGTTACTCATTTAAGGGAAATTTGATGATGTCCTACAAACCTCTGCTCTTGGAGGCCCAACACTGTCTACAGGAATAGAAGCGTGTAGTAGACATCAAGCTATTTCTGGCGCCATTGCCGGGGAAGTGAGGTAAGTGAAGGTACCTTCTCTAGATCTTGCAATTAAATCTTTTTGTTTCTTGTTTTTATTTCACTAGTTTTGCTTAATGGAAAACAACAAAAATATGAGAGAGCTTTATAAGCTCTACCTTGAACTTGGACATGATGTGTTTGAAGAGAAAATTAAAAAATCTTTGGAACTTTATTATTTGCATAACAATCATGATGGTGGTGATGTTATTAGTATGTTTTTTTTTAATATCAATATTGCTAATGACATGGAAAGCTCTAAGCTTGGGGATGACACGTTTGATGAACATGATATTTTTAGTCCCCCAACTTTTGAGGAGAAAATTTACTTTGATGATACTATGCCTCCTATATATGATGATTACAATGATGAATATGATATTTTCAGTCCACCTACTATTGAGGATAAAATTTATTATGATTATGATATGCCTCCTAAATACGATGATTACCATGATGGTTATGATAGTCTTACTCTCACTATTCCTAATAAGAAAGATTTTGCTTACATGAAGAGTAATGACACTTTTTGCTTTTGGATCATGGAAATAATGCCTTATGTGATAGTTATATTGTTGAGTTCATCCATGATGCCATTGAAATTTATAATAAGAGAGGGAGACATGGTTCTAAATATCTTAATAATAAGAAGTTTCATCTCTTTATGGTGAATATTTTGAAGTTATGCTTGTTTTGCCTTCCTATGCTAGTTGCTTTGTGCTTCAATGAATTATTCTATTGCAATATTCCTATGCATAGGAAGCATGTTAGGCTTAAATGTGTTTGGTATTTGCTTCTTGATGCTCTCTTTTGTTCTTCAACTCTTATTCCAACGAGAGCATCATTAAAGTCTTAAGCCCATCTTTATGGCTATAAAGAAAGAGCTCTAGGGAGACAACCCTTCTTATCTTTGCTTTCAGTTTGTTCTTTCAGTTTTTAGTGGTCTTGATGTTTGTTACTACTGTAGCAACATCATTGTATCTTTATTTTTCAGCTTTGTGTCAATTTTAGCCTCTGATTGCAAGAAAGTTCAAAAGTTGTGACATGCTGTCCAGAAAACAGATTCTGTCCTTGAAAAGAAAAATTCGAATAAAATCACCAGATCATCTTTTTGATCTGAATTATTTTGACAGCGTGCTCTATACAATTGGCTTTCGGGCTTCTGTTCTGAGTTTTTTGATTTCAGTTGCAGAAGTGCCCCGAAAAAATTATTTACTACCTGCTGGTCTGTTTTTCACAGATTCTGTCCTGTTTTACCTATTCTTCGTTTTGCAAACCTTGAGCTTGCTTTTTCTTTGCAAAAACCTTTTGGCAATCTTGAGAAACAGTAGCTCTTCAAGATTATCTTTATTTCCAGTAGGGAAAAATTATTTTATTGTGGGTACTAACCTCGCTAATCAGATTATGATGAGTTATGTATGAAGGGAGCTTTCAAGTGTGCGAGGGAAGATGATAAAAGAAGATTCAGGAGTGTCAAACGCTCAAGCTTGGGGATGCCCCCATGCACCCCCAAGAAATATCCAAGGAGACTCAAGCATCTAAGCTTGGGGATGCCCCCGTGCATCCCCTTCTCCATCAACAATTATCAGTTCGTCCTTCGTTCCACTATATTTTTATCACTTCATGCGTTATGTGCTATGCTTGGAGCGTCTTGCTCTTTTCTTTTTAGTTTATTTAGTTTTACTTGCTGGTCTTAAATAAGTTGCATCTGATCATTCTTATTTGGGAGAGAGACACGCTCCGCTTTTTCATGAAACACTCATGTTCTTCACTTATATCTTTTTGAGTGTTTTAGCTACCTTGTTATATGCTTCTAGCTCTTGTTTTTATTTCATATCATGTTCAGAGCTATTAGTTCTTTTATAGAAAGTACTCTCTTGCTTCACTTATATCTTTTTGGAGAGTTGAATTGGTTTGAATTGCTAAATAATATGTTGGTAAAGTAAATGCCAAGTGTGGCTGTGGTGCAAAGAATAAAAAGCTTGCATAGTCTTGAAGATCATTGAGTAATTTGATCCCTATCAATTGTTTTGAGAAATTAAGTAGTCATGTCTAAACATGGAGATCATTTAATAAAGTCTTATTAGTGAAGAAATACCTTTGAAGTTTGCAATTGTTTAGTTTTTCACCATTGGTAGTTTTAAAGTTCTTGTTCTCTTTTTAGAAGTAAGATGGTTGACAAGGAAGACAGTGTAGAAGTCTTATAATTATGCTGAAAGGATGTTATAATTCTCTTGTACCGGTTAACATGTGCTTGCTAAAAACTTGCTAAACCAAAAACTCTGTACTGAGCGGGAATGCTGCTCGTGCATCCAAATTCCATAGCCAAAATTCTGCCATATGTGTCCACCATACCTACCTATGCATGGTATTTAATAGCCATTCCAAGTAAATTGCTCATGTGCTACCTTTAAAACCTTCAAAATTTATCCTTATTTGTGTCTCTGTTTTAGCTCACGAGGAAGTGGTAGATAGTTCATTATTACTTGTGTTGGACAGAACGACCCCTGACGTGCATGAATAATGTGCATGTCCTTAATTTTGCAAAAAGAGCTAGCAAAAGGGTATGCCCAGCCCACTTTACATGTCATCAATATCAATATCAAAAACCTCCTTCACACATCGTACTTGAGAAATCAGACAAACTTTGGCTAGTGATAAACAAAGGAGAAAGGGGAGTGTTATCATTCCTCTATGGGAGCCGCTCTTAAGTTCTGTTTGGCATGAGTAGTAGTGCATTGTTTATTACCATTCGTTGACATAAGTATACATCTCTCAAAATTGCTTTTATATCTCTATGTTTTCAAAAATAAAAAGCTCTAGCACATGAGTAATCCCTGCTTCCCTCTGCGAAGGGCCTATCTTTTACTTTTAAATGTTGAGTTAGTTTTCCTATGTTCTAATCTTCTTCCTCCACCATAAGCAAGCATCTAGTGTTAACCCTGGGTTCAAGTTGATTATGTTCAAAATTTCTGCTTAGTTATATATAATCCTTGTGCATTGAACTTATCCATGAGATAAAATGTTGAAAAGTGGAAAGCATTGCTGAAACTTTATCTTCCTTTTGTGTTAACTAGCATGCTTTTGATGAGAGAACTCCTTTGGGGCTAACAGTTGTGCTTAGCTTTATAGTTTCATGTCTTCAATTGTACTATTCATGAAAAGAATTTACTTAGATGATCACTTGGTTATTCATTGTTTACTTGCTTTCAACTATAGACAATTGTTTTGGTTCACTTTATTTCAGTTCATGTGCTTTACTATATTACTTGATCAAGATTGTGTTATAGCATGTCACCTCAAAAATTATCTATGTTATCATTCTACCTACTCGAGGACGAGTAGGAATTAAGCTTGGGGATGTTGATACGTCCCAAACGTATCCATAATTTTTGCTTGTGACATGCTTGTTTTGCATCATTGTCTCATGTTTATATCAAAGTTTTCTATCTTTTTAGGCATTTATTGGACTAACCTACTAATGGTTGCAAAAGTGCACAATGTTCTTGTTTTACACTTTATTGTGTAGGAATTACTTGGGAATTGACAAAAACGCAAAAGGAGTCGTATTGGAGTAGGACTCTGACTTTCCTGAAATCTGTCTGAGAACATTTTTAGAAGATGGTCACGTTCCAGCCCGAAGACGACGTCAAACGGAAAAAGCCTAGTTGCAAAAGTTGTGGGGAATTTCGAGAGGATGCTTCTGAATATAAAATTCGTCCAAATCGGAGTCCGGACGGCCGAGAAAAGCCCGTTTTACTGAAGCCCAAAATCTGATGACGGGAATCCGAGAGTCTATATAAAGAGAGGAAACCTAGGTCACCAAGGACCACGAATTTTCCTCCTCCCAAGCCGCCGTCTTGGAGGGGAGGACCAGCACCATTGCAGCACCATCCACAAGGAAGAAGGGGGGGCCAAGGAGCCGCTGCCCCCTAGGGTCGCCGCCGCCCCGAGGGCCGCCGCCGTCACGGCTGCCGCCGACCGCCTCCTTCTCGCGGGGCTGCACCTCTCCATCAACACCACCATCAAGCTCCTCCTCACCATGTCCATGTGTGAGTGGTCTTCTCCGGGGCTGAGGGCTTGTACGTGTAGCTATGTGGTCAATTCTCTCTCCCATGATGTGATCTTCATTGTGATCATAGGCTATGTTAATCTAGGGTGATCCCATGATATTTCCCCTTCCTCTATGTATTGGATTGATGTACTCACTTGTCTTTATCTAGTATAATCCCCGAGACCAAGGTGACGTCGGTCTATTGGACATGGATTAGAAGAATATTTTCATGAGTGATTTCCTCTTTTGTGTGTTGATTGAAGATTGAGAGTTTCTTGGTGCTTGTCTTTGACTATCCTTGAGATATGTTGTGGTGATTGTGGTACTCTCTTTGGATGGCCGCGGTGACATTGGGAAATCCATAGATTGAGAACTACGAACTTTGAGGTGTGCTTTTGTAGCCCTACATAATCTCGTCCTCTCTTGACCACAAAGGAATGACCTCCGGGTGCGTCTCCGTTGCATGTTTTATGGGAAATATCATGTGATTCGGTTATGTTAATGTTGTTGGGAGTTGCCACTAGTGAAAGTATGAAGCCTAGGCCTTGTTTCCACCATTGCAATACCAATTGTGCTCACGTTTACCACTTGTTTGCTTGCTGCACTTTTTATTACAGATTTATATTACTTTGCTTTGCCATCCATATCACTTTCCATTTAACATCTCTTCGCCGAACTAGTGCACCTATACATCTGACAAGTGTATTAGGTGTGTTGGGGACACAAGAGACTTCTTGTATCTTGATTGCAGGGTTGCTTGAAAGGGGTACGTTCAACCTCCACTTCCCTGAGTTCGATAAACCTTGGGTTACTCACTTAAGGGAAATTTGCTGCTGTCCTACAAACCTCTGCTCTTGGAGGCCCAACACTGTCTACAGGAATAGAAGCGTGTAGTAGACATCAGTCGCCCGCTGTCTCGCGGAGCAACCGTCGGAGACGCCCGCGCCCTGCGGGATCTCGCCTAGCCCTCGCCGCCTTGCCCCATCCCTGCTCCCTCGCGCCGTCGCCCGGTCGCGCCGCCCACTCGCCCAGGCGCCCACGACCCACTATCTCGCGGTTCGCGAAGCTACCGCTTCGCCCCTGGCCACGGCGACGCCCGCCGGAATCTTGCGGCTGTTGTCCTCCAACTCCAATCCCCGACTGTTCTGCTCCAATCCCCTGCCGCATCACTGCATCAGGGCATCACACTTCACAGTTCAGACACAACACCAACCAACAGGGCAACGCGGGCAGGTAATAATATTCCCCCAAATTCCTAATTTGATAGCAAAGCAATAGTCTGATTCTGTTCAGTTCCATACATCGAGTGATCAAGTCTGCTACTTCTAGTGCTAGTGATAACTAATAGACTGATCTTGTGCAAATTGCAACAGAGGCAGCAGGAGGCAGAGGTAGTCATGGGCAAGGAAAATCGGACTCAAAAAAGAATTGATTTGGTGTTTAAAAGAAAAGGAGATGATATAATTGAAGTTGAGCAAGACCAAGTATTGCCCTTGCTTGAATTGGAACAGCAACAACCTGAACAACAACATAACCAAGATGGAGGAGTTCGAACAAATGAAGTTGTTACATTCCGGGGTATTGAGTTCTTGCAGCGGGATCCTGGATTGCGCCCTCAAATTTGGCAATATCCACCAGACCAAAGAGATACCGTGAGGAGAGCATATTTGATGTTAGGTCCTATGCAACCCCGCCTAGAGAACTATAAACCTTCTGGTGAACCAGGGCATCAACGCCGCTTCCAGTATAGTTGGTTTGGTGATTTTCCATCATGGCTAGAGTATTTAGAGGAGAAAAGTTGTGCGTATTGTCTATATTGCTTTCTCTCCAATAACAAAGAGAATACACGAGGTGATTCTCACGTCTTCACGGTACATGGATTTTACAGTTGGAAGAGGGTTTGTGGGAAACATTGTGCATTCTTGACCCACATAGGATCTGGACCATGCTCGCCACACAACAATGCAGTCACTAGTGGTCATGCCTTAATGAAACAACCATGCCACATAGAGAATGTTATGGCTGTGAGGGACAAGGAGAAGGTGGAAAGAAATCGTTTGCGGCTGAAAGTCTCAATTGCGGTTGTTAAGTGGCTTGCATTCCAAGCTTGTGCTTTTAGAGGGCATGATGAGAGACCACAGTCAAGGAATCAAGGAAACTTTCTTGAAATGGTGAAGCTTCTTGCAGAATTTAATCCTGAGATTGCCAAAGTTGTGTTGGGAAATGCTCCATACGGCGCAAAATACACATCACATGATATCCAAAATGAGATCTTGAGTATATTTGCATCTAAAATCAGGAAGCATATTCGTGAGGAAGTTGGAGATTATAAGTATTCTATTTTAGTGGATGAAACATGTGATGCATCAAAGAGAGAGCAAATGGCGTTGGTTCTTAGGTTTGCTGATAAAGGTGGTATTTTGCAAGAGAGATTCTTTGGTTTGATACATGTAGCGAACACGAGGTCTTTGACACTGAAAAATGAGTTGAGCTTTGTTTTGTCAAACAACGGTTTTAATATTCAGAACCTTCGAGGACAAGGTTATGACGGCGCTAGTAACATGAGAGGCGAGTTAAATGGATTGCAGGCTCTTTTCCTCCAAGAATGTCCATATGCTTATTATGTCCATTATTATGCCCATCGCTTGCAACTTGCTCTAGTTGATGCATCTAAAGAAGTGGTTCCTATCTCCCAGTTCTTTTAGAAATTGATCTTTATCATAAACACGGTTGACTCATCTTCAAAGCGCCATGATGAGCTGCATCTTGCCCAACAAGTTGAACTAGAAAATGGAATCTCTAATGCTAGCATCGGGACAGGTCAAGGGGCAAATCAAATCCGCTCACTTAAGCGACCAGGAGACACAAGGTGGGGTTCTCATTTTGGTTCAGTTTATAGCCTTATGAAGATGTTTGGTCCAGTTTGTTCAGTTATCCAAGATATAGCCGCCGATGGATCAATTGGCTCAATTCGTGCTGATGCAGACACTTCTTTTGGCTACTTGTCCTCATTTGAGTTCATTTTTATCTTATGTTTGATGAAGGAAATCTTTGAAATAACAGAATTGCTTGGCCAAGCTTTACAAAAGAAATCACAAGATATTGTGAATGATGTCCGCCTAGTTTCCTCAACAAAACAATGTCTTCATGAGTTGAGATCAGATGATGGCTACCAAGTATTTATTACTACAGTTGTTGAAATTTTGTGTAAACCATTCCATTGACATTCAGACTTTGAGGAAACATACATCATGCGTGGTGGTTGTGCTCGTCGTCAACCTGATCAGTTCACCAAGGAGCATTACTTTCGAGTAGAAATTTTCTTTTCAACACTGGACACTCAACTATTTGAATTAAACCGAAGATTCAATGATAAGGTAATGGATCTTCTAACCATTAGCGCCACCTTGATTCCTACAAACAAATTCAAAGGATTCAAAGCTAGTGATATATGTGAGATGGTCAAAAAGTACTACCCAGCTGATTTTCCCCAAGATATTTATGGATTACAACAACAACTTAAGCACTTTGTTTCAGATGCTTCCAAGGATGATGATTTGAAAAACATATCTACCTTAATTGATCTATGTCGATGCCTTGTGGAGACATGAATTCATACCGTCTACAATTTGATTGACAGATTACTTCGGTTGCTCATTACCCTTCCAGTTTCTACAGCCAGTGCTGAACGTGCATTTTCTAGTATGAAGATCATTAAGACAAGATTGCGCAATATGGAAGATGAAAATCTGGCTAATAACTTGATAGTACACATAGAGGGTGGAATTTTGGAGAACTACAGCCATGAAGACGCCATTGCAGATTTTATAAGCAAGAAGGATCGGAGAGTTGATTTCTAGTATGTGAGTAAGTCCATGTCTAATGTCTCGACACTTTTGTATTAGCTAACTCAATATACAGTGACTCATGGTTGAACTGTACTTTGATACATATATATTATATATATACATATTTGCTAGCTCAACCTTGTGACCTGAGTGCTTGTAACATGTCCTTATGAGTCAGCATTTGAAAATATTTGTGCTCTTCTTAAGTCTGGCCCGCCCAACTTTTCCGTTCAAGCTCCGCCACTGCCTTAGAGTAGTAACGTGCATATGTTACTAGGATGTAGAGTTTCTGCACCCGGGCTCAAATGAGCTCGGGTGAACAGTAAAATCGAAAACAAATAATTTTTTTTCAAAAAAATTCAATTTTTTAGAGAAACATTGACAGAAGTTTTAGGTTCTTGCAACAATTAGTAATGAAATCACATTCCTAGAAGGCGTGGCAAAAAAAAAATGGTACTCTGGAAATGCTACTTTCAAAAGTAATTTGGAGCATTGAATTTGTTTTTTTTTGCCACGCCTTACCAGAATGTGCTTCCATGATGAATTTTTGCAAGCAAGTAGAATTTTTGTCAATGCTTCTTAAAAAAATGGATTTTTTTTCGATTTTTTTGTCGATTTTACTGTTCGGGTGCAGAAAAACACTTTCAATGTTACTAGTCTATGACACTATCTCTATAGCGGGGAGTAACATATGTGTGGTGTCATATAACACTTCATTTATTATAATGTAGACTTTTTTTGAGGAAAGACCATCGTGGCTAACTTTATTATGTTGTAGACTTATTTTGTCTTGGTATGTGTGATGTTACCGCTAATGCGAGTAACATACTATGTTACCAGATGCCTCTCTTTCTTCATCAATTATCTGTCATATCATCTATTTTGTCTAAAATATGTGTGATGTTATCACTTATATTAGTCCCACTACGAGTAGTCATAGTTATTCAAATCCATAGATGAGATGAAAATCCTTAATGTTTATTATCCATATATCTTCCTATTTAAATCCTTATCTTATTCAATTTTTCTAGCTCTATGGGACTCCTAGCTTAGTCACTTGGAATCTCCAGACAAACTAGGTTAGGAGTTTACAACTCGACAGCTAGCCAAAAAAAATAAAAATACATTTCGTTCCACTTCGGTGTATGTAACCGAACATTACCAAATGGAGTCGAGTGAAAAATCTTCTAAGTTTTCGCCCTTTGAAGCAACCGAACGATTCTCAGCTGGTTCCTTCGAGCAACTCTTCACAAGTCTCTTAATGAGGCATGTTTGGTGCAACAACCACCTCTTTTACAAAGAAGGCTGGATCGAGCGAGTTAGGGTTTGTCCATTTCACTTCTCCACTCGCTCCGGCGTCTCAGATAGGTCGCATTTGTCTCGCCATCTTCATTCTTCCCAGATTCCTGCCCATTTCACTTCTCCACTCGCCCCGGTGCCTCAGATAGGTTGCATTTGCCTCGTCACCTTTATTCTTCCCGGATTCCACCACACCTTGCAGTTAAATATCCACTCCGTCGCCATTTCAGAAAACCTTAGGTGTAAATTCCAATTGCTTGTATTTGCTACAACCTCTTGGATTTATTGTACCCAACTTTGCGCTAAGATCGTCCTTTGTTTTTCAAGATTGAGACCCTTTTTCTCGGAAAAAACCCACTAGAAAGAATATATAGTACAATAATTTACCAAGAGCAGATTAGGATTTTTGTCATGGTGGCTAATTACACCAAGGGAAGAATCAGATTCGGTTATTTTTTCTTCTTACTAAACCAAGCTGGGGAAGAAATTTTCCCTTCTCAAAGAAAAAAGAAAAAGACAAGGAAGAAAGAAAAAGGGACGGCAAGCAGAGCAAAGCAGCCGCCAACGAATACCCAGTCCACCTCCCGCAGCTGCTCCTCCTCCGCCCAATCGACTGCAAGCCAACAAATTCCACCGCCCGCCCAGCTCAGAGATCCGGCCGCCGCCCAGGACCCCGGGGAGGTGGCGCCGCCGCCGCCGCGGCCATGGCCCTCCACCACCGCGCGCGCCTCCGCTCCCGCGCCGCGCCCCTCCTCGCCGTCGTCGTCCTCGCGGTCCTCGCCCTCGTCTCGCTCCTCCGCGCCAGCCACGGCGGTGGGGGCGGCCCGGCCCCGCCCGCCGCCGTCTCCGCCGCGGCCGCCCGCAACCGCAACCACACCGCCGCGCAGCGCAAGATCCTGCTCGACCCGTCCTTCACCCCGCGGCTGCCGCGCCAGGGCGCGCTCTCCCTCTCCCTCGCCGCCCGCAACGCGCTGCCGCCGCGCAACGCGGGGCGCTTCCCCAGCCTCCCCGACGGCCACCTCAAGATCGTCCTCTACGTCCACAACCGGCCCCGCTACCTCCGCCTCGTCGTCGACAGCCTCTCCCGCGTCGACGGCATCGGCGAGGCGCTGCTCGTCGTCAGCCACGACGGCTACTTCCCCGAGATGGACGAGATCGTCAAGGGCATCGCCTTCTGCCAGGTGAAGCAGATCTTCGCGCCCTACTCGCCGCACCTGTTCCCGGACTCCTTCCCCGGCGTCGCGCCCGGGGACTGCCGGGACAAGGACAGGGCGGCCGAGAAGCGGTGCCGGGGCGAGCCGGACCAGTACGGCAACCACCGCTCCCCGAGGATCGTGTCGCTGAAGCACCACTGGTGGTGGATGATGAACACCGTGTGGGATGGGCTGGAGGAGACCAGTGACTTCGATGGGCACATCCTCTTCATCGAGGAAGACCACTACATCTTCCCCAATGCGTACCGCAACGCGCAGCTGCTTGTGGATCTGAAGCCGAAGAAGTGCCCCCAATGCTATGCCGTCAATTTGGCGCCGTCCGATGTCAAGGCGAAAGGGGAAGGTTGGGAGAGCATGGTTGCTGAGAAGATGGGTAACATTGGCTATGCCTTCAACAGGACTGTGTGGAGGAAGATTCATGCCAAGGCTAAGCAGTTCTGTGACTTCGATGAGTACAATTGGGATATAACCATGTGGGCAACGGTGTATCCGTCGTTTGAAGCTCCTGTTTACAGTCTGAGGGGGCCTAGGAGGAGTGCTGCACATTTTGGCAAGTGCGGCCTGCACCAAGGCCAAGACTCCAGCAATGTTTGTGTGGATAATGGCGTGGGGGGCGTAGAACTAGATGCCATCGACAAGGTTCCTAACATCAAAGCTGATTGGCCAGTCCACATCATTAGGAAACAACCGGGGTATCAGGCTGGTTTCAAAGGATGGGGTGGCTGGGGTGATCGGCGTGACCGGGAGCTTTGCTTGAGTTTTGCATACATGTACCATGTTAAAGACACGTTGTCTGCATGATGGGGTTATAGGCACACGGATTTTGGCATTCATGATGCCCTTGTTGTAGTGTTGTTTGGCATGTTTCGATCGATTCATACACGGTTTGTGATATATATAGTCTTTCACCCTTTTTTCTCAATTTTGTAGACTAGTTCTCTATTCGGAGACATTGGCCTTGGACTTGGGTTAACCTTCCCAACTGTATGATGTACTTTAACTCACTGATATGGATAGAGTTTATTGTTTCAAGATCATTTGCAACATTTATTATTAAGAGATTGTCATGTTTACTTTGTTTAACTGAAGTACTGCTTTCTATGCATCTTTAACATTCAGGGATGCTTAATGCCTGTTGATGATCAATGCCTCTTACTGTTGCCTTACCATGTCTAGTGACATCAGTATCTCTTGTCTGTTGTATGATTGGAAACTAATACTTAGTACTAATGGTTTCTACAATACTTCATATCTCTTTGGCCATCATGCATATGTTTATCTTCTTCAGTTCGTATGCTTCTTGCATGGTGTTTCTATTTTTAGCTGCTTGTATTTCTTAGAACTCATCTACTCTTGAGTTACATGCTTGCAGTATTATAAGATTTGTAGCTGGTGAAATTTTAGACAGGCACAGAGAATCAGAGATATTGATACTCACAACAAGATATGATTTTTTCAGAAGTTTTCTTAACTGTTGTTAATGTGTTTAATTAGATATTATATACTCCCTCTGTTCACTTTTGGAAGTCCTTTAGGACAGCTGAAATTGAACTGTTTTAGGTGATGTCTTAATTGTCTAAAAGGTCTTACAAAAGTGAACGGAGGGAGTAGTTCACTTATCATGGCCTTAAGTTTTCTTTATATGCTTGTTACCATTCACTGTAAGATGATCGAACATTACTTAATTAGCTAAGAAAGGATTCATGGAGTGCACAATCAGGTACATATAGCAAATTTATTTTTCTGTGCTGGTTACTGTTAAATCTGAATGTTGGGCTGGTCTGTTCATGGACTGGACCACAAATCACAAAACCGAACTCCAGCTTCTTCCGTCTGCTCGTAGTATATTTGACTCATCTGACCCTGGAATGACTGGAGGGCTGTTTAGGAGCACATGAAGCCTCTTTTATCAGTAAACATGTAGGACCCTGGGATTACCTTTCTATTCTGTTCTAATAGTAAGCATTCTATACTATCGTTCATAAATTTGTTGCACTTATCGTATTATTCCTATAATGCAATCCTCAATATATTTCTGCATATCTTTTGCTTTGCAAGTAACACATTGATATTGACTCCATGTGTTAAAATCAACGTTTCAACAATCTGCCCTGGTTAAACTTCAAGCCTGTTCTCATATCACCCCCAGGCTCAACCAGATGTCCAGATTAGTGTTTTCTCATAATCATTCAATGCTTCTTTTAAAATAACTTTTGTGAATATGCTGCCTACATGTTTATTGGATACTCAAGCTTCTGCAAGTGTATTCCCTGTTGTTTCCTTCTTGCATTTACTTCTCACGTGCACATGCTTATTCTTTCCCTATTTTTGTGGGTTGAACTACTGACTTTGAGATAATAATGCAAAGATAAACAATAATGTGATCAATAGAACGTTTATATGATGTGGACATAGACCGTGTGACCGTAGAGAAAGAAGAAACTACATGTTCATTCTTTGAGTATAACTTGTAGTCTTGTACTGCTGATAGATTTGAACTACTGCATGATTTCTGTATAGTGGAAACATGGTTTTGACTTGGTTCATAATTCTGTTATCCTGAGGCAACAACTATGATCAGCTTGCACTTAATCACATTATTAAAAAACATTATTCTTTTTAATAATAATTTGCAATGTCTGGCTGCATGTTTGACAAGTCCAATATGGTCATGTATTTTTCTTGGCTCTCGCTTCAAATCCTGACGGTTTGCTAGCAGTTTTTTTTTTGACAACAGTAATTAGTACTCCCTCCGTCCCGAAATAAGTGTCTCAACTTTGTACTAACTCTAGTGTAAATTTGTACTAAGCTCAAGACAGTTATTTTGGGACGGAGGAGTAGCAGTTTGTGCTACTGTGTTATGTATAGGTATGAGCAAGTAACGTAACAGAATGACATTTGCTTGATCAAAACATTTTGCTGCCCTGCAGGTTGTTGAGAAGCCTCTTCCTAGCGGAACATTATCCATGGTGGTTCCTATGTCACAGGGCAAGGTAATGACTGGTTATGTAGTTTGCTTTATTATTTCTTTCTTTAGGTAAGCATTGAATGTGATGCTAATTTTTTTATTATTCTTTTAGGTTCCGTTCTTTGCTGATGATGAAGAATCTTCTTCAGTTGGTGCTCTTTTCATTCCTTAGAGAACCCAAGAGCCTGATTATCTGTGGTTGATGTCGGTTTATTTGACATTATCTAATTCACTTACCATGGTCTAAAATCTAATGTTGTTGACATATTATAGCTTAAACATTCTTTATATGCTTGTCACCATCCACTGTAAAAAGTGTTAACTGCATAATAAAACTAAGCGAGCCTAATTAGCTGAGCAAGGAGCCATGGAGTGCACAGTCAGGTATATATAGTAAGTTAATATTTCTGTGTTGGCTGCTGTTTGGTTTGAACTGTTGGGGTAGTCCATTCTTGGGCTGGATCACACAATCACTACCGAACCCCAGCTGCTGGTAGTCAATAGTTCAACCCGCGAAATCAGCTTCATTAAATTCATTATAACATATATTTTCATACTATTATTACATATTCGATGTTATAGATATTAGCAATTTTTTTTATAAAGCTGGTCAAACTTAAAGAAGTTTGGTTAGGACAAACCTAGAACTTCAAATATTTTGGAACAGATGGAGTACATCTTAATCCATACAGCAATCAATATTGGAGGAAAAATTGCTGTATGACCACAAGCATACAGAAACACGAATTTCTGTTTGATAGTCAATACAGAAACAGATTGAAGATTATGTTTTATTTCCTGAAACCAAAAACTATTGATATCCAATCATTTAACATGGAAGAGTAACCAGCACACACTTCATATGCAGAAGGGGTTGAAAGATGCAGTTGCTAAGGGCTTCCAAAAATAATTTGGAAGGCGAAGAAGCAGACAGCTTATATTGTTGCCGCCTTTTTATTCAGTTCGCTTGCAACGCTTCAGAAACAAATGTGTAGACTATTTAGTTGTTGAGGACGCTGCAGCAAGATCATCGAGGATAACTTGCGGACAATAATATGTCTTCCTCCACAGTGTATTTCCTGCTAGCTTCCACAACAACTGCTTCAGTTGGCATGTATAGAGACCCAATTTGATCCCTGTCATATCTCCTTGATGCAGCAGTATCAGGTGCCACACGCATTCTCAGAATTTCAAGTTTCATCTCCACTTACCTCATTGTAGGTCGCTCTTCTCCCTTCAATTTGATGCACATCGCTGCCAGGGCAGCTACTTCCTGGACTTGTCCATCTCCCTCTTCCATGACTTGGGGATCAATTAGCTCATCAAGATTGCCTCTGCGAGTAGCAAAACGAATCGTGAAACAAGACCAACACTGTTGCTGCCACTACGGTAGAGGCAAGTTTTTTTTTCTAGTTAGGAGTTCTATAAGAAGAACACCAAAACTAAAAACATCACTCTTGTCTGTTAGGAGACCGGTATAATAGTACATAGGGTCAGTAGCCTGTTGTTCCTTGCACAGCTGTAGTAAACCCTGTTTTGTCAATTGGGATGTATCTCGAAGCTCCAAAATCTGATACATTTGCTGTTAAATTGTCATCAAGAAGTATGTTGGATGATTTATTATCCCTGTGATAAATTGGCATTGAAGCAGATGAATGAAGATAAGAAAGAGCTCTAGCAACTTCAACCGCAATCCTTGTTCGATCACCCCATGAAAGTAATGTCGGGCCTTCAAAATGAAGATGGTGATCAAGAGTACCATTTGAAATGAACTCATAAACCAGTAACGGGACTTCTGTCTCAAGGCAACATCCGATTAGCTTCACAATATTTCTATGGTTGATTTGAGAAAGAACTGCAACCTCGTCTATGAAATCGTCGATTTCTCTCTGTACGACGATCTTGGATTTCTTGATGGCAACAACCTGTAGGTCTAAAATTCCTTTATACACAACACCGTGTCCTCCGCCACCCGCCTCGCGAGTTCTATCAAAATTGTTTGTGGCCTTCTCTAGATCTAACAAGGAAATGATCATTCTTTCACCAAAATCTGTCTTCTGTGATATTAGCTGTTGCAACAATAACCCATGATTTTTTCGAGAAAAACAATAACCCATGATTTTGCTTGATTAATATTTTTTTCAGTTTGTTTGCTCTATTTAACTTGATTCTGTGCTACAAAGGGGGAAGCAAGTACTAGAAGCAAAATAACTGAGCCACCACTAACTACTAGATCTATGACCAAACATGTAAAATATGGTATCATAGGTGAAGAGACGAAGTCATGAGTTTGGAGCATTCAAATTGCTTTAGGAAGAATGTATGATCATGATTATCACAAGATGCTATTGTTACCTGCAAATATCTTTGTTGTTGTTGTGGAGCTGATGCATCCCTGTTTCATCAATGGATCTCTGTAGGTACCATCAGGACACTGGCAATGGAAAATTCCAGGGATGTTGATGCAGATTCCATAACATGGATATTCTTCCGGGTGTTCACACTCGTCAATGTCTGAGTAAGGGACATATAAATATGTACAGATACGCTATATGCTAAGAAGGTAAGAATCTTTGGCTGATCCCTAGAAATGGATAATATCATATACTGAAGAAATAAGCATAAAGCTATCACTTAATCTGATCTTTGTTCTAGTACCTTCACATCCATTTGGTTTAGATGCCCTTGAAGCCAAGACGGCACTGACAATCATATCCTCCATGGCTCCATGTGTGTTTCTGCAATGGCCGTAGATGTCTGGATAAACACATTCGTTGATATCTGGACATACCCACAACATCAGGAAAACAGAATTTAGGTATACTACGATAGATTCATTTAGGCAAGGAATAAAATAAGTAGATTCAGAGATATAAACATAACTTGGGAGACGCTCAAACTTCAATCAATTAATGTTCCACCTTGCAAAAGATTATGATCACCATAATGCAACTCTGCACACCCATCGTTTCGCCATATAATTATATAACCAGTAATTTGTAACTTCACTATGCTATCAAATTATTGTGTCGGAACAAATCTATTATTTCTGTATGGTGTTTTGGAAAACACTCTAGGTGGATTAGCTAAACTAAACTAAAGTATACTTTGAGCATTAAGGTAATTAAAAAAGATTACTTGAGCAGTGTATTATTACCATAGAAGCCATCGGAGATGTATGGGTTGCCCTGGTAACCACCAGAATACCGGCAGTAATGCCCATGATCAACTTGGCCATGAACAAAATTAAGACAATGACCATCAACAGAACTATGATCAAATGCAGTGGCAAAAACTGTGGTCACTGTGGCACGAAGGCGAAGACCCATTGGTATGGCATACAGAGCTCTTGATTTTCCAGCCTAGCATGGCAGGGGCCATTTGATTGAACTCTTAATACTCTGTTATGTTAAGAAGATAGTCCGATTCCACTATTAACGCTTGGTGAATGGATTCGAAAGAACCGAAAGTAACACCATCCCTGTCAACCTGGAGTGTGTAGGAAGCGAGACCGTCGAGTATGGTTGCCTGGCAACAGCGGATGCCGGAGCAGCTAGTACCGGCAGCCATGCTATCTATATATTTTGCGTCGTCCAGGCAGGAAGGAGAGCAAGGGCTGACAAGGGTGCCATCCTTGCCTGGAGGATTACTTGGATGTTGCATCTGATTGCTACTAACTTGTTGTGCCCTGTTCCTGCTAGAAAGTATGGCCCGTCGGCAGCGTAATCCAGGCCGCCGGCGCGCCATGTGCAATTTTCCTTGAAGTAGTAGTGATCATCCTGCTTCAAGTACAACAGGTTGCTGTTGATACGCACCGTGGCGCTGGGCAGATCGATGTCGAGCACCTGAACGGTGCTGTCGCCGAGGAACAGCTGGGGCGGGCTGTAGGACTGGTTGAAGCTGCTGTCGTGGTAGCAGCCAGGCTCCACCCCGAACGGGTAGGGGATGCTGATGTTGCTGCAGAGGGGTGGTGCAGTGCCGGTGGCGGTGCCAGTGCCACGGTGCCCAACGGCGACAGCAGTAGTAGCAGCAGCAGCGCAGCAGTGACCACAACAGCAGCAGAGGACATGGCAGTGGCGAGGGGAAAACGGCCAAGCACTCATTGTTTGTTACCCCAACATACGGACAAAGAGGGAAATTATACATGTATTTGTTCAACGTACCAGCTAGGTTTAGCGAACTGATTTAGCACGCTGGAGTTAGTGTTTGTTCGTTCCACGAGCACTATCTAAGTGACCTAGTAAATTAGTGCGCCTGATCGAGTAATTAAGGTGGAACATTTTATAGCCAGATGTCACTTTTTAGTTACTCCCTCCGTCCCATAATGTAAGACGTTTTTTGACACTAGCTTTTAGTCCCTGTGAAGAAAAAAGTACGGATATATGATCATGATTTTCCCTTGAGGAAATTGCATAGAACTGCCCGGAAGCCAACGCATGTACCAAGTTGGTCTTCCGGGAGATTGATTAGAGCTTTAGACCGCATGCACAACGAATCAGCGAATCAGTGGTGTGAGATCTCCAGTTTACCGGGGATTTCGGTTGGTGCTGATCTCTTGCAGGTTTCTAGGCTGTGGTTATCTGAAAAATATGACTTTACAAATATTGTTTCCTATGCTGTTATGTGTTGTTGGTTGGAAATGCGTAATGGTATCTTCTTTGGCTGCTGCAGGTGATTTGGCCATCTAGTTTTCAGATGTTGTGGCAAAAAGTGCCTCGCTTACTAAAGGCCTTCTGTCCAGGGAGGCAGGGACACCTCATGTCAGTTTTGCCAAGATCACAGCAAGAAGAGCTCGGCTGGTGTTCCGAAAGCCGATAATATCTGAGTCTTGCCTGCTATTCCCTGGTTCTGTAATGCCTCTGCTTTTTGCTGATGTAGTTTTAGAGTTTACCCCATAGGGGTGATGCACTGAATCTTGCAAGACACTGGTGGTTTCATGAACCTGGCGTTCAGTTATCCTCTAGCATCATCTATGATCAATTTGTCACTTGATCAAATTGTTCTTTTTCACATGCAAATTTGTAATCTGGGCAGCCCAATATGGTCATGGTCATGCGTTTGCTGTCATTTGCTTCAAATCCTTCCGGACACTCCCAGCAATGCCTCTGCTGTCTATTGGGAATGGTCGAGCCTCACCTAGAGTGCAAAGCCATTAAAAAAGGGGCAGAACAGCTTGTTTTCTGCGGTTATAGAGTCATGAGAAATTGACATAATAGAAACATGTGTTTTTTTTTTTTTGCAGGGGATAGAAACATGTGCTGACTAAAACAATTTCGACGCTCAGAATTTATCACGGGAGCAAGTTCAACGATCATAATTTTTCAGAGGAAACATTCAATGCTGCCGTGATCTGTCTCTCACTTTGGGCTGGCGCCTGCTACTGCGACCCCTCACTGTCCACTCTCCCGAGGGTAGCGGTTTTGGGAACCTTCTGGAAGGTCCCGGTATCTTTTTGTTTTTCTTTCTTTATTGATTTTTTGGTGTTTTTTCTTTTTATGTGTTTTTATGTATGATTTCATCGTGTTTATTCTTATTCTTTTTTGCATTTTCCTTTTTCCCAAATACACGTGGACATTTTTGAATGCACGTTATGCATTTTTTACATACATGTAGAACCATTTCTAAATATCATGTATATTTTATTCGAAAATGTGATTTTTTTTTTAAATGCCACTGATTTTTTTGAATGGTATAAGTTGTGAGGACATTTCTTTACACTCATGAACACTTTCTAAATTTAGGTAAATTAATTTTAAGAATATATGTATTTAGAATAATTCAAAGAAAAATACCAAAAACTTGTGAACGAATATAAGCTAAACAATTCGCACTAATGAACGAACTAAGCCCTCTTCGGCACCGCGGGGTTGATTAGCTTATATATCGCGCTTAGTGAGAGATATCCTTTCGTCTTGCTGAAAGATTCCATTCAACCTGTTGCTACTGGAACAGCCCATATTCTCTATTTTTTTCGAATTTAATTTACGTTCGCTGTGTTCATTTGCGGAGTTAGTTTCCTCTATTTTTTGTTTTATCTTTCTGTATTGTTTTCTTCGGTTTTCTGTTTTTCTGTCTTTTCTGTCTTTTCCTCATTTTTTCACGGTTAATACTGGTTTTATTTGTGTCTTCATTGTTTTCTTCCCCTATTTGTTTTTATTTGTTTTTAATTTTTTTTTGTTTTCATGGGGTTTTCTCTTTTCTTCATTTTTTGTTTCTTACTTGGTTTTTCTTGGTGCTTTGTTTCCTTTCCTTGTTTTCTTCGGTTTTCTTGGTTTTCAAAATACTTTCAATATACATCATAAATATTTTTATATACATGCTTAATTTTCTAAAATACATAGTTAAGAATTTTCTAAAATCTTATATTTTTGGTGTCTACCTTTTTTCCATACACATAGTAGATTTTTCGTATATATCTATTTCAATTTTCAAATACAACTTAAATTTCCTCAATACGTGGTCAACATTTCTCCAATACACATTTAATAGTTTTTTTTGAAATCTTTTGAATTTGATGTCCACTGTTTTTTTCATACACATTGTATATTTTTGGTATCTATCTAATGTATTTTTAATACATGTTTAACATTTTTCAAATACAAGTTCACATCATTTGAATACATAATGGTCATTTTATATTTATATATTTTTAAATCTAATATGTTCTGACGTTTTCTTTTTTTATACATGTTGTACATTTTTGGTATAGATATAATACATTTTGCAAATACATGTTTAAAATTTTTAATACAAGTTTATTTTTTTTGAATACATGATCAAAAAATTATATACATATTATAAATTGCACGCCTATCGGGCTCGTGACAAAATAGAAGCCGCGTCCCCCTTGAGAAAAGAGCTGTTTTCAATTTTTTATTTCCCATTTCTTTGTTTTTTCAACAGTTTTCTTCAATTATTTTATATATATTCTCTGTTTTCATTGTGTTTTTTTTGTTTTTCTCAGTTTCTTTCTTCGTTTTCACTGCCTTTTTTGTTTTTTCTGTTTTTCTTCGGTTTTGTTTGTTCTTTTCTATTTTTCATTGGTTTCTTTTTTTGTATACATTCAACATTTTTGTGTATTCATCAGAAACACTTTTTTATATACATTTTTATATTTTTGAAATACATGATTAACATAGTTTAAATCTTCATGTCTACTCTTTCCATACATATTGTACATAGTTATAATATATCCTATACATTTTTCTAATACATGTTTCACATTTTTCAAATATAAGTTTAATATTTTTAAATACGTGGTCAACATTTTTATACACATTTTTGCGATGTTTGATTAACATTTTTAATACACGGTCTACATTTTTTTTTCTATGCATCTCATTTTTTCATGATAATATGTGTCTCATTTATTTATGTTAATCTTGTATTTGAAATATTAACCAAGCATTTGATCATAACACAAGCCACGTACACATGGACCTGGCAAAACTGAATAAATAGCAGGATGCAAGCCTTTGCCCAAAGGAACTAACAAGAAGTAAAATTATAAATAAGACTGAAGAAATCTCTGAGCTTGGCACCAACGCCCGTCATCTGCCTCTGACATCGCCATAGCAGCTATCAAAGAAAAAAAATAAACCACCTCCACAGCCGAGCTCAACGCGGCTCCATCGCTGATATGCAGCTTCGCGGACCTCTAAGGTGGCTTGCCAAAGGTGAAACCATTACCGTTGAACGAATCAGACCTGGGCAACACTCCAGACACGCCGTCAAACACCAGATTTGACACCCCCACATGACTGAGATGCCAAAGGAGGAAAACATACCTGCCATCCATCGAACACACGATCCATCATCTTTTAGATGCCGCCGTTGCATACCACAATCTGCATCTGCTCCTGAACTACCTTCCAAGCTCTGCATCGGCGCTGGAGCAAAACGCCGTTGAACATCTTCAAATGCTTGGTTAACATTTCAAATACAAGATTACCATCTTTTAATACACGGTCAACATCTTTTTTTATAGATATTTAATATTTTTAAATACTCCTAATTGTTAAACATTATTAAAAGTTAGGATCACTCTTTTTCATACACGTTGTACTTTTTGTCTACATTTTTTGTGTACATGAGAAACATTTTCTATACACACATATAATATTTTTAAATGTTTGGTTAACATTTTTTTTCAAAATTTTATGTTTTATATTTATTTAAATTATTTTGAAGTATAGTTAAAAAACATAAAATAAAAAAAATAAGAAAAAACCACAGAAAAAAGGATGTTGTGGCCTCCCGCTTGCTGGGCTGGGCCAATATGGCGCTCCCTCAGGCGAGGCTAGCTTCCTACTCGTGGCGAGCGAGGTATAGACGCACACAGAAGCTCTTGCGCATGTCTCTACGAAAAAGATGAGAGAGCAACTAGTTAACGAGCGCTCCTTCGGAAGCCTCGCAGCGATCAGCGCCATTTGGCGCGCTCTCAACAATTCGTCACGTGTCGCGCTCTGGGCACTCCCTTCAGATTTTTATTTTATTTTTCTGCATGCGCTTTCGGCTTTGTAAACTGTTTTTTTTTCGATGTTTTGGTTTTCCACCGGTCTTCCTTAGCTTTTCGATCAAAAACAATTTTGATTTTTTTGCGAGAGTCACGGTTTTGCTTTCGCGAGAGTCACGGCCGTGCCTCTCGGAAATGAAAAAAAACATGTTTTTTATTTTTTTTCTTTCGTGAGAGTCACGGTTTTACTTCTGCGAGAGGCACGGTTGTGCTTTCGCGAGAGTCACGGTCGTGCCTCTCGGAAACGGAAAAAACGTGTTTTCTGTTGTTTTTTTTCGTTTCGTGAGTCACGGTTTTGCTTCCGCGAGAGTCATAGCCGTGCCTCTCGGAAACCAAAAAAAACGCGTTTCCTATTTTTTTCCTTTCGCGAGAGTCACGGTTTTGCTTTCGCGAGAGGCACAGTTGTGCTTTCGCGAGAGTCACGGCCGTGCCTCTTGGAAACGGGAAAAAGCGCATTTTCTGTTATTTTTTTTTCACGAGAGTCACGGTTTTGCTTCCGCGAGAGGCACGGTTGTGCTTTCGCGAGAGTCACGGCCGTGCCTCAGCGGAAACGAAAGAAAAACGTGTTTTCTCTTTTTTCTTTTCCGCAAGAGTCATGGTTTTGCTTCCGTCAGAGGCACGGTTGTGATTCGCGAGAGGCACGGGTGTGCCTCTTTCGGAAAGGGAAAAAACCAGTGCGCCCGATTCGGTTTTTTCATCCAGTTTTTTTCGTGAAAAAAGTTCATCAAACCTATCAACATGGGATCTAGTTTTTAAGATCTCGACGCGAGGAATTCAACTATGAAAATGGTTCGAGATTTGGATGCACGGTTTGAGAGATAAAACGTTTTGAATAAACTAATCTACGAAAAAAAGGAAATCGCCCAGGTTGCGACAAATGACGCACATACATCGCACCACTTGTCGCAACCTGGGGTTTGGGGGTGATCTTTGCAACAGTACTCATCGATTAGTGATTTCGAGAAGATGAGGCTGATACGATTTTCTCCTTAGCAGGGGGCCCTCGCCTCCTTTTCTTTAGCAATTGGGCGCACTCTGTCCTGAACTCACTAAGTACGAAATCACTAATTGAGGAGTACTCATTGCAAAGACCATTCTCATTTTTTTAGGTTGTGACAAGTGGCGCGTTGCATGTGCGCCACTTGTCGTGACCGGAGAGTTTTCCTTTTTTTGATCCATTTATTCAAAACGAATTTTCTCTTAAACCGTGCGTTCAAATCTCGAACCGTTTTCATCATTGGATTCCTCACGCCGAGATCTTAAAAACTAGATCTCATGTTGATAGGTTTTGACAAACTTTTTTTCACGAAAAAAACCCAGACAAAAAAACTTACAGGGAGCATGTGCTTTCCCTTTCTGAAAGAGGCTCGCGAAATCACAACCATGCCTCAAACGCGTTCTTTTTTCTTTTTCGTGGAGGCACGGTCGTGTCTCTCACGAAAGCACAACCATACGTCTCGCGAAAGCAAAACCATGCCTTTCACAGAATGAAAAAATAAATAGAAAACACGATATATTTTTCATTTCCGACGCGAAGCAAAATCATGCCTCTCACGAAAGGAAAAAACAAAACAGAAAATCACGTATTTTTTGGATCCCGAGAGGCACGGCGTGACTCTTGCGAAAGCACAATCATGCCTCTCGTGAAAGCACAACCGTGCCTCCAGTGGAAGAAAAAAAAACAGAAAACACGTTTTTTCGTTTCCGAGAGGCACATCCGTGCCTCTCGCGAAAAAAAGAAAACATGTTTTTTGTGCATTTTTTTTCCGAAAGCTAAGGAAGATCGGCAAAAAACTGAAACGTCAACCCCTCCCCCCCCAAATCGTTTAGAAAGGACAAAACATGTGCGGAAAAAACAAAAAAAACTAAATCTGGAGGGAGCGGTCAGAGTGCGACACGTGGCGGGCGGCTAAGAGCGCGCCAACTGGCGCTGATCGTTGTGAGGCTACCAAAGAAGCGCTCGTCAACTAGTTGCTCTCCCCCAACTAGGTGCATGAATTAATAGATCATACCAAAGCTTCTTGGAATTCAGAGCTTGTCCGCCAAGTCATTTTACCCATGGACGCAGATGCTATTCTAAGCATACCCCTATGCACGGGAGGAGTAACTGAACGAAGGGGCAATCCACTACAAGAAATATGTCAACTAGTGACCCTCAGTATTGGTCGCTGAAAGGTCATAGTTTTTCATTTGTGACCTTTTTGTGACCAAAAACAGAAGGTCAAAAGCTGGCAGTCGTAAACTGAAATTAGCGACCTTCTCTGTGAGAAGGTCGTAGACGTTTACGACCAAAACAGAAGATCGTTGAACCCATGACCTCTTGTTTTGGTCACTGGCTGTCTGCCCATGCCATGTCGGATCCGACGTGGCAAAATTGCGACCAATTGAAAAGGTCACTGACAAGATTCAGCCCGGTCCGATTCGGTATTTTACATGGGCCGAGCCCATTAATTTAGCCTATTTGTGTTTTTTTCATCAACTTTTTGTTGGGTTCATGGGCCTGGCCCATTTTATTTTCTAGGACGCAGCCTTCAATTCATTTCTTTTTTGGGCCTTGGCCCTTTTACAATCCAATCTATTTTGGGCCTCCACAACATGCATTTAGAAGTTTGACATCACCAGGGGAGATGGCTATTCCACCTTACATCTCAGCATGTACGTATGTATCCAGACCATTTCATTTCTTTGAACACAAAGGATTCTTTCAACAGCCACAACAGTAGACAGTAGATACATTCAACATAGACTGAATTAACATAGAAATGAAGCAACAAAGGGCAGACCGAGTACATGAACTACATCTACATGGGACCGCAGCTACCATTTCTATTTCTACACGCTTGCAAGAGAGGAGGGACTACCAAGGAGCTAAACTAACAGCGGCCGAGCTAAACTAACAGCGATCATCCATCATTAATCAGTGACAGTAGCAATGAGTGGCAACGGCGACGTTCGAGAGACACCCTCCCCCTGTTGCTGCTTGGTGTGCCTGCTACTGCTTGGTTTGCTGCATCACTAGTCGCCCTGCACACAACAAGAATTTTAGCTTTACATAAGGTTTACAAGAACATACCCTGATACATGAGATTGACATTCACAAGCTATTTGCATTTATATTTAGAACTGCGTCACACCATTTACATTACTAGTTATGTATTGACATACTTATCTAAAAGAACATATATAGAAACATATGAATTTTATTTCTGGATACCAGTACAGAAGTACTAAAAAAAGAAGAGCTCATCACACAAGAATCCAGGAAGAACCCATCAATTCTGCGCCAGAGCGAGAGATGTGCATGCAGATCAAATAGTAGATTCGAGCAAGAAGGATGTACTACCTGAAATGGGAAATGAGGAGGCTGATCCGACGAGTCCCACCCAAGCTGTGGAAGGAGCAACGGCTGCAGAAGGACTCAACGGATCAGACGCCGTCGTGGACCTAGTAGGTGACGATGACGTGGTAGTGGTGGAATCCGCTGCCGAGGCCGACTGCGCCTGCGGCGTCCTCGTCGTCCTCCAAGGTGATGACGACGGCAGGGTCGGCGTTGAGCCGGTGGTCGTGGTTCTCGTAAAAACTATAGGAAACTTGATTACTTCTCAATACCGTGCAGTCACACTTTCAGAAAACCTGTCTATGTATATACAAACTTGAAAGATTAGCCCTGCAAAGGTTCAGTGGATCCAAATAAATATGCACATCAGAAAACTAGAGGAACAGACAGTCAACACGTATATATCTAGTCAATAAAATATGCATGCAAAGTTGTACTGATGTAGACATGCTCTCACATCAGAATTCAGAAACATCAGAGTCTCGCTGCATCTCAAAATCAAGCTGATCTAACATGTAGGCACTGATTAACTGATCCAATAATACTAATGCAATTGTAATGATACGGCAGAA
This sequence comes from Secale cereale, assembly GCA_902687465.1. Lineage (NCBI taxonomy): Eukaryota > Viridiplantae > Streptophyta > Magnoliopsida > Poales > Poaceae > Secale > Secale cereale. The sequence continues at coordinate 658,048,414 of LR738714.1, forward strand.
CAGATCGTTCAACATTTCCAGTGCAAGCATTGTACATAGCAAAACAAACTGAAACCCAATAAGACACTATCAATCATGATATGTTTGTACAATGGTTGGTGTATGCTGAGCTCGGCACTATATGATGTATAACAGATGTTGTATAACAGAGAAGAACGGCAAAAAAATTGGTGGCATTGAGCTGTTGATAGAAGTATGCAAAAAAGCTACTCAGTTGCTAGTAGGATGAATCAAAGAGAACTATGAAGGTTGGAGTCTAGAAAGGTATTCCCAGTTACAAATCGACTACGACAACAGTTAAGCTATGCATCATTCTTGGCGGTGGATCTCATCCCTGTCATTTTTAGCAATCACTGCACGTGGAAGAAGTAAAGCATGTCAGTTGTATTGATTTTCAAACACACAAAAATGAAGGAGCAAAAGGCAGCCAAAATATAACTGAAGGGCCCTCTTAACACATAATGCTTATGCCTAATCTGTTAATCAACTTTTGCACGGTCAAGGCAATTTTACTACTCCCTTCGTCCCATAATATAAGAAATTGCTTGCACATAATCCTTGGAGATTTATAGTGGATTAATACATTTGTCCAGTTTAGTGGAGTCCTTAAACAAGCAATGACATTTTATCAATGTTGAACAAGCAACTCCAGTATAAATTTGAACAAGCAACTCCAGTATAAATTTGAACAAGCAATGGTATTTGTCAATGCTGGAGATACAGTCAAACTGTAATCACAAAGACTGATTGAGTGCATTGGAGATACAGTCAAATTGTAATCACAAATAATGATTGAGTCCATGGCTAGTCTGCTTCTGGTAATGTACATCGCTGCACATTTCAGTTTACTTCACCATGCAATATTTAAGAAGTTCCGCTTTACTGAAAAAAATCTTATAAATCAACATATTTTTAGTCACCGAGCATATGTCACAGTACTAGTCATGATCTTTCAGTAAGCATCGATTGTGGAAATAGTAGCACTGGCTACTATGGCTACAACAACACCAAGCAATTCAATGAAGCAAGGACCACCATACAGAGATAAGCACCGGCTACTATGGCTAGGAAGTGAGTCGGTCAAATAGCCCTACGTACTTCTTGTTGATATGCAGCAGTACTCCTTGACAAATAGCCGATCAGATTCTGAGTCATTCTTGCTTTCCCTGTGTCAGATATAAATTTATAACTAGCCTTATGAAAGGGAAAGACACTATAGATTCCGTGCTGAGAAAAAGCTAGCAGCTACCAGCCAGTCAGACAACATCTCACTACCTCAGAGCCGTGAGCAAATTTGAGGGCCACAGAAAATAAGTGTGGGTGAAGCAAATTACACAAATAAGCCTCACCCGATCCACTGCATCGTCACATTTCTACACTAAATCAAATGACTAAAAATAGATTGTTGGATGCACAAATAGGACCGCATTGCTTGTTAATTCTACTGCTGAAGCCTGCCTAAATGCAGGAACGCATCACGATTCAGATAGTCCATTAATCAGACGGGTGGATTCGTCAGACAAAAATGTGGATTGTCAAGGAATGAAGGAAGGGAGGAGGGGGCGGGGCGGACCTGGGTGGGGAAGTATCAGATGATGTTGGCCTGGTTCCCGCACCAGAGCGCGGCTGCGCCCTCCTCGCGGAGGACGCGGGCGAAGGCGTCGGTGATCCCGCGGTAGGGCCGCGTGAGGGTGCCCCGGCGCAGCATCTCGGCCCGGTTCTGCATCAGCAGCTTGACGCGCTCCACACGCGCCGCCCCCGTCTTGGCCAACACCGCCGTCGCGCCGCCCATGGCGAAGTCTGCCGCCACCCTGGCGGACGACCTGTCGGATGTAGTCGTCCCTGTCGAGGATGTGGTCATCCCCGTCATCCCCGTTGAGGATGGAGCGCTCGGACCTGCCAGGATGTAGTCGTCCCTACCGACGAGGATGGAGCGCTCGGGCATGGCAGATCCGGCCCCATTCCCGTCGGCGAAGTCGGATCTACCGGCGGCGGCCTCGGCGCCAGCCGTCCGCGTTCGTCCCCGCGCCCTTGGGCAGGTCCGAGGAGAGCTCCAGTTCCGAGGGGTCGGCGGGCTTGGGCTGCGCGGACTCCTCCATGTCCGCCAGCAGCACGCACGACCGTCAGTTTCACATGTAGCACACGCACGACCGTAGCAGTTGGCATCG
>LR738714.1:658069841-658172159 GCA_902687465.1 Secale cereale
ACATCAACATTGAGCATCCACATCTTCAACATCTACATGAAGTCTTCTACGACAACCCAAGGTTAGTTTGACCCTTTAAAAGGGGTTCTCACATCTAGGGGGAGCTTTGCTCTAAAAATTGGGCTAAAGCATCTCCAAGTGATGTGAACACATAAATGCTTTATGTAAAAGTGGTAATCCCACTTGTGCTTAAACGATGAGTATGACCTATGATCAAATGTTCTCATTTGGCTCCTAAGTCAATATACTCATATATAGATGACCTAGTCATCGACAAATTGTGTGCTAGTAGCTAGAGTGATTGGTTGTGCATGTTTGACACATATTTCAGTTGCTATCTTATTGTGTGAGCATGTTGAATGCATGATTTTATCCATTCAAGGACATCCATTTGTTGTTTTGATTGTTTTGGTTTCTCTTTCTGGCCAAATGGATGGACAAGAATGCCTAAGCACCTTCCCTAGCTATCTATGCTTTCTTGTCTCAAAATTCTATTTCATGCTCATATCACAACTTTGAACAAGTCTTTTTCGGACAGTCCGAGTGAGGAGCACTCGGAACCACCGATTCGTCTAAGGCTGACTTCCAAAACCTTCTAAGTCCATTTCGGTCTGACCGGTTTCTCAATCTCGGTCCAACCGAAACGCTTAGACTGATCTAGGTTTCATCTCGGTGAAACCGAGTTCAAACTCTCGGTCTGACCGATATGCGTAACTGCATAGCAGTTATACATCTCGGTGACACCGAGTTTTTCAACTCGGTCCCACCGACAGCACGGGGTTATATTTACCTGAGGGGCTGCGCGCGATTTCTTTCTTCAAACCGTTCGCCCCCAAGACCCCTGCTGCCGCCGCCCTGGTCTACGGATCGTCGCCTTCGTCGCCTGTGCGCCTTCGCCGCAGGTCTCCGCCGCCGTCAACGGTAATCATCTCCACCGTTGCCGCCGTAGAGGGACACCACCAAGTTAGGGTGTGTCTCGACCCCTTTTCGTGCTCCACTTCTGATTCTTGCATGATAGGTTGCCATGATTCAATCCACGTTTGATATATTCCCTATACAATAGTTTAGATCTTCTAGTTTCGAGGAAAATTCTTAGGTTTAGGTTTCCACGGAATGCATCTCGGTGAAGCCGATTTTTGAAACTCGGAATGACCGATTTGGCCTCTGGCCATTGCACTGCATAGTTCGGTTTAACCGAGTTGTGCCAATCGGAACGACCGATAAGTAGTTTCAGTGAAACCCTAAGTTTTCGGTAGGACCGAAACCCACTTCGGTCTGACCGAAAGTGGTGTGTAGGTTTCTGTTGAGCACTTCGGTTGCACCGAAACCTAAAATCGGTTTGACCGAAATACTTTCTGTGAAAACTCAAAACTAAGTTTTGAACTCATTTTTTTTGCAAAAACTTCTGCAGTTGTGATAACTCTTCCATTCTGCCTATACCTTATCTTTTCACAGGTCTTTCAGCCATGTCAGATGTCAGTGACAGCCAGAACAGGTCTGAATCACCATTTGCTGAAATTCCAGAGGTAGATACAAGTCCTGCAAGCAGCTCTAGTGATGATGGTGAGAGGAGCACCCCTAGTGGTTTGCCTCCTGCAGCCACCAGAACCAGGAAGAAGAGAACTTCTGATGATGAGGACTCCGACTTTGTTGCTGAGGAAGTTACCTCCAAGCCCAAGAGGAATGTGGTTGCCAAAGAGCACCAAGGGCAGCAGCCAAGGAAAGGTACAAGCAAGGTGAAACAGTCAGCAGTTGCTAAGAAGCTCAACTTGGAAGAACCTGCTCCAAGCAAGGTGAAGAAGACTTCCAAAAGGAAGAGGGTTGTATATGCTGAACCTCAAGTTGATGCTGCAGAAGAAGAAGAAGAAGAAGCACCCCAGCCTCCTCCTCAGAAAGCTAAGTTCATGGGTGATGCTATTCGGGCTCAAGCCTCTTCTAAGCCCAAGAAGTCTGCTCCATCCAAGGCAGCTCCAGCCAAGCCCAAGAGAACAACCAGAAGCATTCCAGCTTCTGAGAAGAACAAAGGAGAGATGCCACCGTCTGAATCAGATGAAGAGCATGTGTTGTTTAAGCTCCGTCCCAAGTTGCCACTCCACAATGATGCTCATCCTCAAGCTGAGGACATGAAGGCAAGGAAGGACAAAGGTCTCAGGCTATGGAGACAGTCTGATCCATATGCCGTAAGGAGAAGGACTGCTGTGGACCCCAGATTCCACACCAGAGAGCAGCAGGATTTCTATGAGACCGTGCTAATGGATAAGAAGCCCATTGTTGCTGACACCAGGTATGTTGACTGGAAGTATATTGACAGTGAAGAGCACCGGGACTTCTTTCCCCATGTGCATGAGAGCTTTACTGCATGTGGAGTTGCTGACTTTGTGGGTCAAGAACTGACAGCATGGAATGACGAGATGATCATGCAGTTCTATGCCACAGCCCACTTCTATCCTGATGGCAAGATCACCTGGATGACTGAAGGTCAAAGGTTTTCTTCGACTGTTGAAGAATGGGCAGAACTTCTGAACGCTCCAGTGCAGAGAGAGGACGACATTGATGTCTATGGGATTCCTAAGAAGAGTCATGATTCCATGAAGAATATGTACAAGGAGATCCCAGCTGCTGATTTGGAAGGATGGAAGCTTGACTCAGTGTATTATCTCCAGGCAGGTCTGACCACCACTAACACTATTCTGAGGCATACTTTGATGCCTAAGTCAGGAGACCACCGGATGATTCGAGGCTATTCTATCAACATGCTGCACATTCTCGATGAGAAGGCACCTTTTAAGGTGATGGACTTGATGGTAGAAACCATTAAGAGGACTGCAGCTGACCAGAAGAGGTCGTGTGGGTTTGCACCGCAGATACATATGCTCATCAACGCCAAGTTTGGCACGGGCAAATTCATGTTGGATAGGAAGCACTTGCCACTGCAGCCAGAGCATGAGGACAACGTAGTTGTGATGGATGAAGAGGATCCTACCTCAGTTGAAGGACAAGCCAAGATCGAAGCTGCAAAGAAAGCTAAAGCTGACAAAGAGGCAGCAGCAGCAGCAGCTAAGCCAAAGAGCTTTGGAGAACAAATTCTTGAAGCTACCCAGAGGATTGAACAACGCCTGGCCAGCATTGAGCAATCTCAGGAGAGCCTTGAGAGGATTGTCGAGGACAAGATCCACGCTCTGGACGTGAAGCTGACTGAGATTCAGGTGTCTGTCAACAAGCTTGAGGCAGACATGGAGGAGACTAGGCAGGAGAGAGCAGAGCTTATGCAGGATGATCTAGTCCAGGACTCTCATCGCCAGACTGCTCAGGTTCCCAGAGGATCCAGATCTGCAGCTATCCCAGTGACAGACTCCAGGGCTACCACTTCAGCACCAGCTACAGCTCCAGCAGTTCCTCCAGCTCCAGCATCCACTCCTCCACCACAGACTTCGGCAGAAGTCTTCGCAGATGCAGCTATCTCTACACCGACATCTACCCAGACGGGAGCCGCCAGCAGAGCCCGCAGTGACGTTTAGCTCTATACCTTTTCGAACTTTTTGGCAACTTGTTGCCAAAGGGGGAGAAATTGTTATAGATCATAGGGCTTCGAGAGAGAGAGAGTGCTCTTTCGTCTTTTCGTTCTTTTGCCGGTTTTCCTTGAGATACATTGGTTTCTTTTGGTTCCAGATACTTTATGTGTGCTTGCTACTACGTTTGATGCTACCTTAATGAGTGCTTAGTCATACTATGCCTTAATGTGTGCTTATTGCTTATCATATGCTATTTCTTATTGTATGGCTATTTACTCTTGTCTTGGTGATTGAGTGCATGTTACTCATTCTTATCATTTTGTGCGCTCCACCAAGATGTATGTGACATTGAAGAGTGACCCATAATCCTAATCGATTGTGCATTTGCATTCAAACGCAAATTTCAAATAATGCACAAATTTAGGGGGAGCTCTTGTTTATCACATACTTCTCAAAGCGACGATGTTTTTCCTTGATTATATCTTTTGTCGAAGCTTTGATCTATATGTTGTCATCAATTACCAAAAAGGGGGAGATTGAAAGTGCAACTAATCCCCGGGTGGTTTTGGTAATTAATAACAACATATATATCATTGGACTAATATTCACTTGAGAATCATTTCAGAAAAGTTCGATGATATGGGTATGGAAATGTCTGAAGAAGTGGACCCCTCAAAATGCTAAGACAAGCATTGGCAAAAGCTCAAGACTCCATTTTTGGTTCAGTGATCAAAGATCACATTGAGTCCATAGGAAAAGCCAATACTATTAAAAGGGGATGAGGTTGTGTTAATGTTCTTGTTGCTCAAGTGCTTGGTGATCTAGCTCCCTCAACTATCAGCACTCTTCACTTTACAACACACTCATAAGTAATCTCGGACAAACCGATTCTGCAAACTCAGTCCCACCGAGATGAACCACTTCAGTTATTTCCCCAAACCCTAATTTCTCGGTCCATCCGATTCTGTGTTTCGGTCTCACCGAAAATGTTCTGCCAACCTTCTGTAACCAATGACAGCATTTCGGAATATCCGAGTTGTTGTTTTCGGTCACACCGAGATGGCAAACCCTATCCTTTGACTCACTTCGGACACACCGAGATGGTATTTTCGGTCCACCGAAAATCCCAACGTTCACTATATTTGAACTTTCGGTCTGACCGAGTCTTCACTTCGGTCTCACCGAGATTGGTCAAATGTGTGTGTAACGGTTGGATTTTGTGTGGAGGCTATATATACCCCTCCACCCCCTCTTCATTCGTGAGGAGAGCCATCAGAAAGTACCACCACTTCTACCACACACTTTCTGAGAAGTGAACCACCTACCCTTGTGTTGAGATCAAGCCATTCCATTCCTACCATATGAAACTTGATCTCTAGCCTTCCCAAGTTGCTTTCCACTCAAATCTTTCTTCCACCACAGCCATATCAGTGAGGAGAGTTGAGTGTTGGGGAGATTATCATCTGAAGCACAAGAGCAAGGAGTTCATCATCATCAACACCGTCTATTACCTTTTGGGGGGTGGTGCCTCCTAGATTGGTTAGGTGTCGCTTGGGAGCCTCCGTCTTTGAGATGTGAAGTTGAACCAAGAAGTTTGTAAGGGCAAGGAGATCGCCTACTTCGTGAAGATCTACCCCGAGTAAGGCTAGTCCTCCGTGGGCGTAGGCCGTGATGGAATAGACAAGGTTGCTTCTTCGTGGACCCTTCGTGGGTGGAGCCCTCCGTGGACTCGCGCAGCCGTTACCCTCCGTGGGTTGAAGTCTCCATCAACGTGGATGTACGATAGCACCATCTATCGGAACCACGACAAAAATCTCCGTGTCACCAAACTGCGTTTGATCTTCTCCACCTCTCTTTTACATGTGCAATTTACTTTCCGCTGCATATACTCTAGAATTGCATGTGTAGGGTGATACTTGGATTGTTCTTAATTGTGAAACTGCGAAAAACATTGCTTGATCCAAAGGCAGATTTTTTATATTGTCAAGTAGTCTAATCACCCCCCCTCTAGACCTACTTCGATCCTACAACGACGGTACCGTCCGCTAATATATTTGCCAACGGTAATTAACCGACGTTGTGCCGTCGGACATATGTGGCCAACCAGCCAGCTAGACGATGCTCTTAGCCGATGGTTCCCCTTCGAATATTTATTTTCTTACAGTTATCGTTTCCCGTCGGTAGTTGTAATTGTTGACGGTATATTTGACCGTCGGCAGTTGTTATAGTTGACGGTATATTTGACCCATCGGCAATTGTTATTACCGAGAGGAGAACTAAGCCGTCAGTTATTATGTTTGCCAACTGTGCGTGCACCCCTTCAGCGATTCTATCCGTCAAGAGGAGCACTAACATTATCAATTAGTTAATTCTCTGACGGTCTAAAGTCCTCGTCAATATATAATGTACCCAAAAGGGTATTGTACACTGCATAACGCGAACATAATAGTTTTCCGTGTAGTACATAACATAAAGTTTACCACCTAATGCTAATTTCTGTGCTATCACTTTTTTTAGTTCACACTCCTCCAAGACTTTTTTCAAGATTCTATTGAATTGAGATAATTATTTAAAATCCAACATATAGCACAAAGAAATTGGAAAAATGCATTAATACATTTGAAATTCTGAGACAATGGAACAAGTAAATGAGAATATAACTAGTTTCTAGTTACATAGTATATATTATCTAGAGAAACAAAATAAGATTGTGAAGCCTTCAGACTAAAGCTTGAAATACGCTTCTTCAAAAGACATCAACTTGCTACAATTTCACCATACTTCATGGTCTGCATGGGGGAACAACACAAACATGAAAACATAATATTGATAGCTGAAGAGATCAGCATGCGCAGGTGTATATTATGGTTAATAAGCTATAGCAAAAACTTCACTAAAAAATCCTATGTAGATGAATTAAAAATGAGCTCATACGGTTGAGAAGTTAATTGATATGTGAGTTTCTAAACTCATCGTACTTTCATACAAGCACTGAATTCAACAGAAGTGCACAACAGTGTGAAAATCATGTCAAGAAAATGTGCACGCATTTATCTAACTTCAGAAATAATCCTAGTTCTATCTCAAAGGTAACCATTAACATCTTTCAAACTATATTGCGATGATGTAGTTCCAAAAGGCACAACTTAGGAAATAAACAAATAAATTTAATATATTGATGATATAGGAATTGATGTCCAGTCATTTGCCTCCACGAGCTGCTAATCTGGTAACACATTTATACAAATTCACAAGGATGAACAATGAAATTGCTCAACTACTAGATATAAATATCAAAATATCTACCTTAAGTTCTATTACATGGATATTGACTGCCAAAAATATATAGCACAAATAGACATATTTGCTTGATCAAAACCTCACATAAACTCCTATAGAATTTTGGTGAAAATTCGGCATTGTATTTCCTTCTTTTTAAGAGTGTAAACAACATCCAATCATAATTGCGTTGAGCCGTTGATCAAACATGGAAAAAAGTAATAACCACTTAGTGCAAACCTCCATAACATTCAAGTTTTCAGAAGTTGTTTTATGGAATAAGTTGATAAGCTCAACTATAAAAAGGATTTTATAGAAGTTGATTGCAATACAATATAATGAATGAATTTTAATTCTAGATGTGTGCATTATTTCATATCATGTAAAAAAAGGGGGTTACTACTTGATTTTAGGGTGGACACATTGCAGCAACAATGGTCAAATTTGGATATAAAAATGTTGATATCTAGGATGCAAAGTAATTGCATATATGGGAGCAAGATGTCACATGAACAAGTAGATGACAATTAGGAGCAAATGAAAGAAATGTGCTCCCTAGGAGGAATATAGGATGCGAAATTGAACCCTATGCACTTCGGGAACAGAGATGCCAGATGCCCCACAAGAAAAATGGCACCAAAGCACAAGTTCCCTTACTACAGTATGGACATTCAGAGTATAGTTCTTACAGTATGGACGTTCAAAGTACAGTTATAATCCAAGTACTGCTTAACTATGTTATATGGAATATTTGACATTAGTATATAAAGTAGGCTTCAACTCATGCATATGCAGGTCAAGGATTTCCCCCCTACTAAATCATAGATAATGTCATGTTGAGCAACAGTTTCAGGCTACATAAAATAATTTGACAGTGGCTAGAAGACATCAGAAATGCTTATGCAGTAGCACCTTTCAAACGTTAGTACACCTAAATGCTCATTAAAAATCTAAGCACAGAGAATACAGGCTCAATGCCAAACGTGAGCAAACAAAATGACACACGTTCTTGTATTTTCCGAATCCGAATCCAGAGGACAAAAATCAACATGCGGCATTCACGCAAACCGCTAGGAGAGAATGTAGGCCAACTATGCACATCAAAGAGTTTCTTACCAGTTACCATGATGGCGTCGTCGATGATGCCACTATTGGCAGGCGTGCAGCCACTATTGGCAGGCGTGCAGTGGACATCGTCTAGCGCAGCATAGAAGAAGATAAAGTCTGCCGGAGCTCGATGACGACGGATGTCCAAGTCGTCGATGCAGGGGTGGCGACTCTGCGCAGTCCAACTCCGCTCACTAGTCAAGCTCGAGGTCTGCTACCGTGTGAGCTGCGAGCAGTTCGTACAACCTGAACAAAGATACAGAAAATGAGAAAGAAATGAGGAGAGAAACCAGCCAGAGTTCCAAAAGAGGGACCAACCGAATCCGCGTGGCTGCCAGCCTGAGATGAGCCTACACGGGATCTGATGGCCGAGCTCTACTGATGGATACCATTATGCTCAAGCCACCAGATCCCGTCAGCCCTTCGTCATTGCCGCCCCTATTGGTGACGGTGGAGCTAAACTGCTCAAGCCCATCGGATCTACGGTAGGCGCGCGCCGGCTCTGCCCACACGTTGAGGTAAAGGTGGGCTAGTTAGGCGCCGACGCTGCGGCGACAGCGAGAGGTCGTTCGAGAGAGGCGGGGGAGGTGAGAGAGGGACGGATGTGAGAGGATAACGCGCACGCGCCGGCTCAGGAAAGATGGGGGTATGAGGAGGGTGTGGACTACACGATCTGGAGAGGTGGAGAAATCTGCAAGGGGGTAGTTAGGATTTTGCTTGGTCGTGTGGCCCGACCTGGGCTGACTTCGTGTACAAAAGCCATTGTTTGTGTCCATTCTTGAGCCAATAAACTTTTCTTGGGATCCCTAAAAAAACTTTTCTTTGGACGTGCCAACTATTCGTGTACAAGGAACGTACATGAAGAAAGTGCCACACAAATCCTCCCAAAAAAAGTGCCAGGCAATGATCGTACGTAAAGAATCATACGCATAGATGGGCTCTTTGTTTAATTTTGAAATACAAAACTCATCCTTGTTATAATTTAGGATATTAATTAGTACTTGACGACACATTTATATTTAATGAAAAAGTGGAGACTAGGGTCCCTCGGTAGGAATAATGTGTCTCACGTTCTATCCCCTTCCTGAGTGTGCGTCTAGCGTCATCGGAGGGTGTGTAGAGGTGTGCCTCCATCCGATCTTGTGAGATTCGGTCGGTGCGGGTTTTCGGTTGATTTGCTTGGATCCGGTCGTTGTTCGTCCTTATTTGGATGTTCACATATATGATCCTTCCGATCTACGAGTTTCATCGTCGACGATGATTGTTGCTCTGGTGCACTGGTCATATTGGGCCTTAGCACGATGACTTCTGACTGTCTACTACAACAAGGTTTGTCCGGCTCCGAAGGAAGAGGGACATCGCGCGTCTTCGGCTCTCTCCAATGCTTGTAATCGTCCCTGAATGGTCCATGGACCTGCTGTAATTTTAATTACCTTCAAAGTTCTTTGTACTGCCATATTTGGAGATGAATGGATTAGAAGTTTCTTATGCAAAAATAGTTAGTAAGTAACTGAAGGAACCCAAATAAAAATAAGAAAACAACAAGCTGGTCCCTCACTCTTACGAATAGCACACTAGAATTCCTTCCAAAAAAAGAGGATCCTTAATAGAAAACACGATTATATACAATCATAGCCTCACCATCATTGAGGACGACACCACTAGGACATCAAGACCTCTATGACTCGATGTCGCAGACTCTGGAGAATCAGTATGCCTTCCTTTTACCTCCTTGGTCGGCATGGATGAACTCTATCCCGACGTATAACTTCATACTTTTCCCTAATTTATGTTGCCAGCGGAGCGACCTTGTACTGGAAGGGGCATGGAGAACCTCCCGAGGAGGAACCGATCTAGCTTATTGAAGGAGCTTCCAGTGATGTGCTCCATAGAAGATGGCCAGCAACTAGTACCACTCGGTCAGCGAGTGACATCAGCAACCAGCCACTACTCAGACGCCTTGGCATCACACTTCACGTAGGCAAGACGCCATGCGCCCAGATGGTGAGGAACCAACCTCAACCTATATATACAAGCCTATGCGGAGAACCTCTTTAATCCGACCGGCCACACCATCGGAGATGATAGGGAATTGGACAAGGGACGACGACCTCTTCTCGACACTCAACGTTGTCTTTGCTCATGATACCTTGTGTAAGTGCATTTATTTTCAAACATGTCAGTTTTTTAAACCATCATATTTGTATTGTTTTGGACCTATTTTTTAACCATCCTATTAATGAAAAATTAATATTATATAATGTAGTTACAATAACAATGGTAGAACTTAATTTTTGGAAATTTACTTATACAAAAATTATTTGAAATATAATCATCGGTTGTTCCAGATGATTATAGCCACCCTCTATTGAAACATATCACCGAGGGTGGAAGTCAACCCGTCGGTTATTACCACCCCTTGTCGGGTATTTAATCTAATAACCGAGAGTGGCATATCGACCGTCGGCCATTCCACTCATAGCCAAGAGTTTTATTTTCACCTTCGGCTATTAAATTTCACCGTCGGGTATTACATGTAATCCTCGAGGGTATAACAAAAACCGTCGGATATTACAATGGACCGCCGGACATTAAATTGGATAACCGAGAGTTGAGCTTTCCCCGTCGATAAATTCAGTAGACCGTCGGGTATTACTGGTCATACCTGTGAGTTGAAAATAACCGTCGGACATTACCACCACCGTCGGTTATTACAGTAATGGCCGACAACCCGTCGGCTATTAGATTTCACCGTCGGAAATATGGGGATTTCTAGTAGGCCACCACGGCCTGAATACAACTAGAAACCCAACAATGGGCCATGATTCAGGCCCGCAGAAGGCCCAGTAGGCCCATAGGCATAGCAATGTCAAATTAGCCCCGTAAGCCTGCAATGGAGAGGAGCTCGAGAGTGGTGCGACAGTGGTGCTTATAAACCACTACGCGCCCCTCTCAACTAGTGAGGTGGGACTAAAATTTTTGGCCATCCACGGGCAGCACGGGGCCATTGGTCCCGGTTGGTCGCACAAACCGGGACTGAATTGGCGCATTGGTACCGGTTCATGAGACCAGTCGGGACCAATGTCACCCTTTAGTCCCGGTTGGTGCCACCAACCGGGACCAAAGGCCTCTGTTTCCCGCCCTTTGGGCTGCTGCAAACTAGCCTTTTGTCCCGGGCCTTTGGTCCCGGTTGGTGGCACGAACCGGGACTAAAGGGGGCACTGGTCCCGGTTGGTGCCACAAACCGGGACCAAATCCTTTGCTATATAAGCAACACTTGGGAATTTTTCAGATTTACCTCGTCAGTTTCCCCCGACGCCGCCAGGCTGCTCGCCGTCGACGCCGTGGCCGCCTCTGCCCCCACCTCGTGCCTCTGTCGGAGCTCGCCGTCGCCCTGCATCGTCGTCGCCGTCCCCGCCGCCGTCGCCGTCCCCGCACCCATCGTCGCCGCACCGTCTGCCCCCGCCGACGTCCCCGCGCCCGTCGTCGCCGCCGTATGCCCCCGCGGCCGTCCCCGCGCCGCCCCTGCCCCGACGTCGTCGCCCTGCCTCGTCGTCACCGTCCTCGCTGTGAGCACCGCCGGCCCCCGATCCCCTCCTCTCTTGTCATATGATGTATATATAGATATAATTTTAGTTTTAGTTATACAAATGTTAGATGAATTTTAAAAATGTTACTTAGTTATATATACAAATGTTAGATGAATTTTCTGTTTTTATAGTTTTAGTTATAGAATGTAGTTTTTTTTAGTAAGAACTAGTTTTTTTATAGTAAAACTAGTTTATTTTTAGTAATAACTAGTTCATTTTTATTTATAGTAAGTGCTTATTAGTTGAACTAGTTGAATTAATAGAACTAGTTTATTTTTAGTAAAACTAGATTATTTTTAGTAATAACTAGTTCATTTTTATTTATAGTAAGTGCTTATTAGTTGAACTATATATAGTTGAATTAATAGAACTAGTTTATTCTTTTAGTTCAAGCAATTATTCCCGCATCGACGTCGACGATGCCTATCCCGCATCCTCGTCGTCGACTCAACGAAGGCCTGCTTGATTAGAGGGGTCATGTTCGAGACTGGGCTCCGTCGGGCTGGTTTTGGGAGATGCTTCCTTCCGGGGGGCGCAACTTGGCGAGGAGCCAACCCGTTGTTGACCCGAACCTTCTTTGGTGGCGGGCGCGCGGGCCAGTGACGGTGCGGAGGCTTGAGGACCTCGCGGAGGTTGTACGTCACCGTGTCAGCGAGGAGGACGAGCACGTCCGTCGCTACATGGTTGCGTTGGAGGGTAGGTTGGACAATACATGGCAGGTTCTTCAGGGATCTCACTGGAGCTATGATCCTATGATGGTTCCTTCTTTTTGGGTATCCACCGCCCGCGCCGATACCCGTCGTTCGCTAGGGTTTTAGCTGTATTAATTAATTAGTGATGCTATATGTATGATACTATTCGAGATGTATTAGTGATAATATTCGATGATGTACGGACGCAAAAGATGATTTAGTTTTACTTATTGAATGCTCAAACTGGAGTCCAACCAAATCTCCATGTCAATATAAGTCCTATAATTAAGATATTTTGAAATGTTTTTGTTTATATTTTCAACCATTGAATTTTGGCATGACTTGTGCTACAATATGTAGGAAATGCCGTCGTCTGACGATGACGATAGGATCCCGGCGTGCGACTGGTGCGGCGACGACCGGGGTCAGTGCGAAAGGCCACACGTGGTAGACGATCGATGCTTCAGTATTAAACTCGATGAGGCCTTCGATTTTGAGACGGTATGCAACACGACAAGTCTTGTTTGGTAATTAAGCATGACTTATGCCTTCTTTTCAACATGTAATTTTCGTCTTTTACAATTCGACTAGCTTATCCCATGCCATGCAAGACGCTATATCTTGGAGCATCTGCATTTCGAAGATAATGAAAGTTTGGAGACAAAGAAAATTTATCTCAGGACCCATCATGATTATGATTTTCTTGTAAAGCTATACAATTCGGAGAGCGTAATCCATTTTGGTTGCTCGAACTGAAGAGCACTGTGCAAGGCATATGATTTTCAAGAGGGTATGTATATCACCTTTGACCTTGGTGATGATGACGATGGCATGTGGGTCCTTGTTGATACGCTTTCAGTTCTACCTCTATGTGAGTTTCTCAAACATATTTATTAAGTAATTTATATTGTTTATTTTAAAATAATTGACAGCTTATTTCCATTAACAACTTATTTTCATTCTTCAAGAAATGTACAAAAAATGATAGACAGAACCCATAATGCAATAAATATCAACTTATAAGCATGATGCAAAATGGACGTACCATGCAAAATATCTTTCTTTTCTTTATTAAACCAAGGTCAATATGCCTTTCCTGTGGGAACACGAATGGTGGCGTATCTGCTTTGGCTATCTGTTTAAAGTTCCCAAAAGTTTAGAATGAATTAAATTGAGCACTAGGAAAAATATATCATTTATGGGTCAAAAAACGTCAAGCTTTGGAGAGAAATCAAAGAGAGATGGTGCCGCGTCAAGCTTGTAGTCCCTGTCACCAAAAAATCTTCTGCCACAGAATACCAAACAAATGAAAGAATCACTGCACAACAACTAGCATGAGAACACAACCAACTGATTAGTATACGATGCACACCATGGCACCCTCCTCAAGCAGCGTCCGCAGACGCTATGTTTTTACTGGAGCTGCACTGCCTCCTCAAGCGCCGGCCGGCGTTGCCAGCCCTCGCCCTCCTCAAGCCTGGCCTGCGTCGCTCGTGCTCGCCCTCGCCAACGGCCACCCTGCACGCGCCTTTTGCTTGACCAAGGAGAAGAAAGGACACGAGCAGAGACGGGGACTCACCAGCCTCTCGCTCGGCGCCCCTGCCGGGATGTCAGTAACGCGCACCCATCATCAGCCGACACCACGCAGTCGTGCAGCAGCAGCCAATGTGCCGCTGGAGATGCCGCCGGGTCTTCGCTGCTCTACACCGTAAGCCGCCACCGGCGACCTCGTCGCTTGGGAAAAAGATCGAGCACGAGCTGTACAGGCACACGAGTGACTCCTTCTGTTTGCATCCTCTCTCTATCAACGGAGACGGCAGTCCCGCCTGCGCCATCTCAAAATTTCACATTTTTTGGCTCGCGTCTGCGCCATCTGGAAATTTCAGAGTTCAAAATTGAAAAAGAAAAAGAAAAGGAGACAAATCATGATTTTTGTTAGGATTTAATTAATCCTATAAATCCCTGCTTTTCCTAATCGAGGCGGTTGTCTCGTGTCCCTTCGGACGCACCCCTTCGGAGGCTATATATATGTGTAATCCCATCATCAATGAGAACACTGATTCACTTTTACATCTGTGCCAAGGCTCTCTCGATTGTCTCTCGATCCCTCCCTAACACGTTATCAGCTCTCTCGATTGCTCCATGTTCGTTGCCATCACTATGTTCAGTTAGGATTTTGCAACTTTTCCAGTCGATTGGCTCAATTAGGCATTGATTCGGGTCAAATGCCTCATTCCATATGGTCTCCGGATGCTCCAGCTGCTCCTAATTGTCTGTCCAGCCTAATTTTCCTATAATCCCAAATTTCTAGGCTTTACTGTTGCTGTTATACATACTGTCATGTGCTACATACATAGCTTCAGGCATGCTCATAACTGTAATTGTTTTCAGGCTTAATTGGTTGGACACTATGAGTGGTTTGGATCGACAGAGAGGGGAAATGGTGCCCACCTGTACAACAAGCGGAGCAAGTGCGCAGGAGGCGGGTTTGGTCTTGGGCGGCGCGTCCACTTCAAGCATCTTCCATCACGTCGGCGGTGCTTGCTGTCCTTGTGAACCAGCCATGCATAGCTGTAAAGGATAATCACAATATATGTTCTTGTTAGAGAAGAAGTGGACCACAACAGAATACTAAGTCATGATCTGCAACATAAACAGACCATACAGATTCAGTCTATATATAGGGTCCAGCCATTAGTTGAAACGACCATGGTGTCTAAACAGAATAGTGAGTCATGCTACGAAGTACTCCTGGAAATACCATACGTACTGGAAGGGGAAAAAAGCATACAATCTATGATAACCAGAACACCAACGAATCAATTAGTATGATTTAAACCATGCTATCAAACAGACTGCTACACCTTCGTGTTAAAACATGTATGATTTATGTGCTATGTACCATCAATCATTAAAGTATTTCTTTTTCTTGCTTCAACAAATTTCAGTGGCCACCAATGGCTCGTCGTCACGGCTGACGGCCAGGTCCAAGGGCTCTCGGATCTGCGCTGGCGTGGCTGAAGGGGATCGGGACGGAGGTGTTCCAGGGTCAGGTGAGCACCTTCGCCGTCCAAGATCCGGCCTTCTCCACACTCGCGTCGGGAGAGGATACGGGGGCGGTCGCTGCTTCCTCCGCCATCTTCCACCGAGAGGGGAGGTGGCCTCTGTGCTTCTTCGCGGGCAACGATGCGGCCGTGCGGTCGGACGCCGCTCCTTTGCTCCAGGATAGGGTTGGGTGCGCCTTCGTTGGAGGGCAACTCCGATCTTGACGACGCCATGGAGCTTCTTCAAGGTCCCCTCTCCCTCTCCTTCTCTATTCATGACCTCCAATTGCTCTTAGTTTGTGGTCTTCGTGGCACGACTATGCTTATTAGCGTTAGCAACTTTCGTGGTCGATTGGCTCATTTGGGTGCTGTTTACAACTGTAACTTCCAAAAATCCCCAATTTATAGGAATTACTGTTGCTGTTCTACATACTCTCATGCAATGTTGAGGATATCGCTTATCGTTATCGTCTCGGTCACCTGGGGATTAGAGATTAATCGGAAATCGTCGATTAATCGATTTTATCGGTCGACTATTAATCGGCCATTTTATTCAAATCCCAGGTTCCCGACACTAAAATATGCTATATTCAACACCAAAACAATATCGGACAGAAGTGTTACCTTGAATCCTACCCTTTGAATCCTGATATAATGACAAACAAAATAGAAAAACATTACATATTGCGTAACAAGGTCCACAAAACACAAGTAACATAGTTCTTGCAAACATAGTGCTATAAATAAGCTTGATTTATCGGTAGATTCCCGATAAATCGCTTGTCATAGCGATAAATCGGCCCAAATGATAAATGATGAAGATAAGGTATAATCTTATCGGTCATCCCAAGAGTAGCGATAAATCGGACGATAAATCGCTGAATCGGAAGATTTCTTGAACAGTGCTCTCATGTGCTATTGTAGGCTTAATTGATTGGACACTATGATTACTGTCGGGTTTGTTGGTTTTCTGTTTAGCATGGATTCTATGCTCTTGTTCTAGTACTCATGGTAGTTGTAGCTAGGGCATTATTTAATACTCCTCTGTTTCATAATTCTCGTCTTGGTTTTAGTTCAAGTTTCAAACTAAAACCACGACAAGAATCGTGGAACGGAGGTAGTAGTTGCTAGCATGATTTGCTCTAACGCTTATATTAGCCAACTATTTATTCATTCCCCGATCGTTTCAACTAATGATTGGGTCCTACAGACTGAATATATGGTCTATTTATGTTGCGAATCATAAATGAGTGTTCTACTGTGGTCCACTTATTCTCTAATAAGAACATATACTGTTATCCTCCTTTTGAGAATGATTGGCTCATTTGGGCGGTGTTTAGGTTCAAATGACTCATTCTATATGGTCTCTGGATGCCTTGGTTGCACCCAATTTTCTGTTTAAGCTTAATTTTCCTAAAATCCCCAATTTCCAGGGTTTATTGTTGCTGTTGCACATATTGTCATGTGCTATCTTTTTTAAGGCGTGCTCATAACTGTAATTGTAGGCTTAACTGATTGTACACCATGATTACTACTCCCTCCTCCCATAATATAATAGGTGTCAAAAACGCTCTTATATTATGGGACGGAGGGAGTAATTCATTTGTTGGTTTTCTATGTAGCATGGACTTTATGCTCTTTTTCCTGTACTTACGACAGTTCCAGAGCATTATTTAATGCTTGATGATTCACTCTTCCGTCTAAACTAATGGTTGGATCCAATAGACTGAAGATATGGTCTGTTTATGTTGCAGCTCATAAATGAGTGTTCTTTTATGGTCCACTTCTTCTCTACTAAGAACATATACTGTTATTCTCCTTTATAGTTGTGCATGGCCGGCTGGTTCACAACGGCAGCAAGCACCGTCACTGTGACGGAAGATGATCGAAGTGGACACTGCTGTCCAAGACCAACCCGCCTCCTCCAATGCTTCCTCCGTACTGAAGGAAATATGCCCTAGAGGCAATAATAAAGATGTTATTTGTATTTCCTTATATCATGATAAATGTCTTTTATTCATGCTAGAATTGTATTAACCGGAAACTTAGTACATGTGTGGATACATAGACAAAACAGTATGTCCCTAGTATGCCTCTACTAGACTAGCTCATTGATCAAAGATGGTTATGTTTCCTAGCCATAGACATGAGTTGTCATTTGATCAACGGGATCACATCATTAGAAGAATGATGTGATGGACAAGACCCATCCGTTAGCATAGCACTATGATCGTTTAGTTTAACTGCTATTGCTTTCTTCATGACTTATACATGTTCCTATGACTATGAGATTATGCAACTCCCGAATACCGTAGGAACACCTTGTGTGCTATCAAACGTCACAACGTAACTGGGTGATCATAAAGATGCTCTACAGGTGTCTCCGAAAGTATTCGTGGTGTTGGCATAGATCAAGATTAGGATTTGTCACTCCGAGTGTCGGAGAGGTATCTCTGGGCCCTGTCGGTAACACACATCACAATAAGCCTTGCAAGCAAAAGACTAATGAGTTAGTCACGAGATGATGTGTTACGGAACGAGTAAAGAGACTTGCCGGTAACGAGATTGAACTAGGTATAGAGATACCGACGATCGAATCTCGGGCAAGTAACATACCGTTTGACAAAAGGAACAACGTATGCAGTTATGCGGTTCTGACCGATAAAAGATCTTCATAGAATATGTAGGAGCCAATATGAACATCCAGGTTCCGCTATTGGTTATTGACAGGAGATGAGTCTCGGTCATGTCTACATAGTTCTCGAACCCGTAGGGTCCGCACGCTTAACGTTTGATGACGATCGGTATTATGAGTTTATGAGTATTGATGTACCGAAGGTAGTTCGGAGTCCCAGATGAGATCACGGATATGACGAGGAGTCTCGGAATGTCCGAGACAAAAAGATTGATATATTGGACGGCTATATTCGGACACCGGAAGTATACCGGAAAAGTTTCGGATTTATCGGGAATGCCGGAGGGGGTTACCGGAACCCCCTACGAGAGGGGATGGTCCATAGTGGGCCTAAAGGGAAAGAGAGAGGCAGCCCATAGGGCTGGCCGGCGCCCCCACCTAGGGTTCCTAGTTGGACTAGGATTGGGGGGGGGGGGCGCCACCTCTCCTATTCCTTTCCCCCTTCTTCCTTTTGGTGAATCCTACTAGGAATAGGATTGCAATCCTATTCCTAGTAGGACTCCTTCCCTAGCCGCACCAGGAAGGGCCGGCCGGCCTCCCTCCCCTGCTCCTTTATATACGGGGGCAGGGGGGCACCCAAAGACACACAAGTTGAATTGTTCTAGCCGTGTGCGGTGCCCCCCTCCACAGAATCACACCTCGGTCATACCGTCGCGGAGCTTAGGCGAAGCCCTGCGCCGGTGAACACATCATATCCGTCACCACGCCGTCGTGCTAACGAAAATCTCCCATGAAGCTCAACTGGATCAAGAGCTCGTGGGACGTCATCAAGCTGAACGTGTGCTGAACGTGGAGGTGCCGTACGTTCGGTGCTTGATCGGTTGGATCGCGAAGAAGTTCGACAACATCAACCGCGTCACTTGACGCTTCCGCTCCCGGTCTACGAGGGTACGTAGACACACTCTTCCCTCTCGTTGCTATGCATCTGGTAGATAGATCTTGCGTGATCGTAGGAAAATTTTAAAATACTACGTTCCCCAACAGTGGCATCATGAGCCAGGTCTATGCGTAGATGATATGCACGAGTAGAACACAATGAGATTGTGGACGATACTAGTCATACTGCTTACCAGCATGTCATACTTTGCTTCGGCGGTATTGTGATGAAGCGGCCCGGACCGACATTACGCGTACGCTTACGCGAGACTGGTTTCACCATTACGAGCACTCGTTGCTTAAAGGTGACTGGCGGGTGTCTGTCTCTCTCACTTTAGCTGAATCAAGTGTGGCTACGCCCGGTCCTTGTGAAGGTTAAAACAGCACATACTTGACGAAACATCGTTGTGGTTTTGTATGCGTAGGTAAGAACGGTTCTTGCTAAAGCCCGTAGCAGCCACGTAAAACTTGCAACAAACAAAGTAGAGGACGTCTAACTTGTTTTTGCAGGGCATGTTGTGATGTGATATGGTCAAGACATGATGAGTTATACGGTTTTGTATGAGATGATCATGTTTTGTAAAGTTATCGGCAACTGGCAGGAGCCATATGGTTGTCGCTTTATTGTATGAAATACAATCGCCATGTAATTGCTTTACTTTATCACTAAACGGTAGCGATAGTCGTAGAAGCAATAGTTGGCGAGACGACAACGATGCTACGATGGAGATCAAGGTGTCGCGCCGGTGACGAAGGTGATCATGACGGTGCTTTGGAGATGGAGATCAAAAAGCACAAGATGATGATGGCCATATCATGTCACATATTTTGATTGCATGTGATGTTTATCTTATTATGCTTCTTATTTTTCTTAGAACGACGGTAGCATTATAAGATGATCCCTTACTAAATTTCAAGGTATAAGTGTTCTCCCTGAGTATGCACCGTTGCGAAAGTTCGTCGTGCCGAGACACCACGTGATGATCGGGTGTGATAAGCTCTACGTTCAAATACAACGGGTGTAAGCCAGTTTTGCACACGCAGAATACTCGGGTTAAACTTGACGAGCCTAGCATATACAGATATGGCCTCGGAACACTGGAGACCGAAAGGTCGAGCGTGAATCATATAGTAGATATGATCAACATAAGATGTTCACCATTGAAAACTACTCCATCTCACGTGATGATCGGACATGGTTTAGTTGATTTGGATCACGTGATCATTTAGATGACCAGAGGGATGTCTATCTAAGTGGGAGTTCTTTAAATTAATATTGAACTTTAATTTATCATGAACTTAGTCCTGATAGTTTTGCATATCTATGTCGTTGTAGATCAATGGCCCGTGCTACCGTTCCTTTGAATTTTAATGCATTCCTAGAGAAAGCTAAGTTGAAAGATGATGGTAGCAATTACACGGACTGGGTCCGTAACCTGAGGATTATCCTCATTGCTGCACAGAAGAATTATGTCCTTGAAGCACCGCTAGGTGACAAGCCCCCTTCCGCTAATGCAGACGCTTTGAACGTCTGGCAGTCGTGGTCTGATGACTACACGATAGTTCAGTGTGCCATGCTTTACGGCTTAGAACCGGGACTTCAACGACGTTTTGAACGTCATGGAGCATATGAGATGTTCCAGGAGTTGAAGTTAATATTTCAAGCAAATGCCCGAATTGAGAAATATGAGATTTCCAATAAGTTCTACAGCTGCAAAATGGAGGAGAATAGTTCTATCAGTGAACACTTGCTCAGAATGTCTGGGTACTACAATCATATGACTCAACTTGGTTGCAAAGTTGACGAGGATAGTGTTATTGATAGAGTTTTTCAATCACTGCCACCAAGCTATAAAGGCTTCGTGATGAACTATAACATGCAAGGGATGCAAAAGGCAATTCCCGAGCTCTTCGCTATGCTCAAAGCTGCGGAGGTAGAAATCAAAAAGGAGCATCAAGTGTTGATGGTTAACAAGACCACTAGTTTCAAGAAAAAGGGCAAGGGAAAGAAAGGGAACTTCAAAAAGAATAGCAAGTCAGTTGCTACTTCAACGAAGAAACCCAAATCTGGAGCCAAGCCTGAAACTGAGTGCTTCTACTGCAAGGGGACTGGACACTGGAAGCGGAACTGCCCCAAGTATTTGGCGGATAAGAAGGATGGCAAGATGAACAAAGGTATATGTGATATACATGTTATTGATGTGTACCTTACTAATGCTCGTAGTAGTACCTGGGTATTTGATACCGGTTCGGTTGCTAATATTTGTAACTCGAAACAGGGACTACGGATTAAACGAAGATCAGCTAAGGACAAGGTGACGATGCGCGTGGGAAACGGTTCCAAAGTCGATGTGATCGCCGTCGGCACGCTACCTCTACATCTACCTTCGGGATTAGTTTTAGACCTAAATAATTGTTATTTGGTGCCAGCTTTAAGCATGAACATTATATCTGGATCTTGTTTATTGCGAGACGGTTATTCATTTAAATCAGAGAATAATGGTTGTTCCATTTTTATGAATAATATCTTTTATGGTCATGCACCCTTGAAGAGTGGTCTATTCTTATTGGATCTCGATTGTAGTGATACACATATTCATAGTATTGAAACCAAAAGATGCAAGGTTAATAATGATAGTGCAACTTATTTGTGGCACTGCCGTTTAGGTCATATTGGTGTAAAACGCATGAAGAAACTCCATAAAGATGGACTTTTGGAATCACTTGATTATGAATCACTTGGTGCTTGCGAACCATGCCTCATGGGCAAGATGACAAAAACTCCGTTCTCCGGAACTATGGAGCGAGCAACAGATTTGTTGGAAATCATACATACTGATGTATGTGGACCAATGAGTGTTGATGCTCGCGGCGGGTATCGTTATTTTCTGACCTTCACTGATGATTTGAGAAGATATGGGTATATCTACTTAATGAAGCACAAGTATGAAACATTTGAAAAGTTCAAAGAATTTCAGAGTGAAGTAGAGAATCATCGTAACAAGAAAATAAAGTTCCTACGATCTGATCGTGGAGGAGAATATTTGAGTTACGAGTTTGGTCTTCATTTGAAACAATGTGGAATAGTTTCACAACTCACGCCACCTGGAACACCACAGCGTAATGGTGTGTCCGAACGTCGTAACCGCACTTTATTGGATATGGTGCGATCTATGATGTCTCTTACCGATTTACCACTATCATTTGGGGTTATGCTTTAGAGACAGCTGCATTCACGTTAAATAGGGCACCATCTAAATCCGTTGATACGACACCTTATGAACTATGGTTTGGCAAGAAACCAAAGTTGTCGTTTCTTAAAATTTGGGGCTGCGATGCCTATGTGAAAACACTTCAACCTGATAAGCTCGATCCCAAGTCGGAAAAATGTGTCTTCATAGGATACCCAAAAGAGACTGTTGGGTACACCTTCTATCACAGATCCGAAGGCAAAATATTCGTTGCTAAGAACGGATCCTTTCTAGAAAAAGAGTTTCTCTCGAAAGAAGTGAGTGGGAGGAAAGTAGAACTTGATGAGGTAATTGTACCTTCTCCCGGATTGGAAAGTAGTACATCACAGGAAATTGTTCCAGTGATTCCTACACCAATTAGTGAGGAAGTTAATGATCATGATCATGAAACTTCGGATCAAGTTTCTGCTGAACGTCGTAGATCAACCAGAGTACGTTCCGCACCAGAGTGGTACGGCAACCCAGTTCTGGAAATCATGTTACTAGACCATGATGAACCTACGAACTATGAAGAAGCGATGATGAGCCCAGATTCCGCTAAATGGCTTGAAGCCATGAAATCTGAGATGGGATCCATGTATGAGAACAAAGTATGGACTTTGGTTGACTTGCCCGATGATCGGCAGGCCATCAAAAATAAATGGATCTTCAAGAGGAAGACCGACGCAGACGGTAATATTACTGTTTACAAAGCTCGACTTGTTGCGAAAGGTTTTCGACAAGTTCAAGGAGTTGACTACGATGAGACTTTCTCACCTGTAGCGATGCTTAAGTCTGTCCGAATCATGTTAGCAATTGCCGCATTTTATGATTATGAAATCTGGCAAATGGATGTCAAAACTGCATTCCTAAATGGATATCTCAAAGAAGAGTTGTATATGATGCAACCAGAAGGTTTTGTCGATCCAAAAGGTGCTAACAAAGTATGCAAACTCCAGCGATCCATCTATGGACTGGTGCAAGCATCTCGGAGTTGGAATATACGCTTTGATGAGGTGATCAAAGCATATGGTTTTATACAGACTTTTGGAGAAGCCTGTATTTACAAGAAAGTGAGTGGGAGCTCTGTAGCATTTCTAATATTATATGTAGATGACATATTGTTGATTGGAAATGATATAGAATTTCTGGATAGCATAAAAGGATATTTGAATAAAAGTTTTTCAATGAAAGACCTCGGTGAAGCTGCTTATATATTAGGTATCAAGATCTATAGAGATAGATCAAGACGCTTAATTGGACTTTCACAAAGCACATACCTTGATAAGATTTTGAAGAAGTTCAAAATGGATCAGTCAAAGAAAGGGTTCTATCCTGTTTTACAAGGTATGAAGTTGAGTAAGACTCAATGCCCGACCACTGCAGAAGATAGAGAGAAAATTAAAGTCATTCCCTATGCCACAGCCATAGGATCTATCATGTATGCAATGATGTGTACCAGACCTAATGTGTGCCTTGCTATAAGTCTAGCAGGGAGGTACCAAAGTAATCCAGGAGTGGATCACTGGACAGCGGTCAAAAACATCCTAAAGTATCTGAAAAGAACAAAGGATATGTTTCTCGTATATGGAGGTGACAAAGAGCTCGTCGTAAACGGTTACGTCGATTCTCGCTTTGACACTGATCCGGATGACTCAAAGTCACAAACCGGATATGTATTTTTATTGAACGGTGGAGCTGTCAGCTGGTGCAGTTCCAAGCAGAGCGTCGTGGCGGGATCTACGTGTGAAGCGGAATACATAGCTGCTTCGGAAGCAGCAAATGAAGGAGTCTGGATGAAGGAGTTCATATCCGATCTAGGTGTAGTACCTAGTGCATCGGGTCCAATGAAAATCTTTTGTGACAACACTGGAGCCATAGCCTTGGCGAAGGAATCCAGGTTTCACAAGAGAACAAAGCACATCAAAAGACGCTTCAATTCCATCCGCGATCTAGTCAAGGAGGGAGACATAGAGATTTGCAAAATACATACGGATCTGAATGTTGCAGACCCGTTGACTAAGCCTCTTCCACGGGCAAAACATGATCAGCACAAAGACTCCATGGGTGTGAGGATCATCACTTTGTAATCTAGATTATTGACTCTAGTTCAAGTGGGAGACTGAAGGAAATATGCCCTAGAGGCAATAATAAAGATGTTATTTGTATTTCCTTATATCTTGATAAATGTCTTTTATTCATGCTAGAATTGTATTAACCGGAAACTTAGTACATGTGTGGATACATAGACAAAACAGTATGTCCCTAGTATGCCTCTACTAGACTAGCTCATTGATCAAAGATGGTTATGTTTCCTAGCCATAGACATGAGTTGTCATTTGATCAACGGGATCACATCATTAGAAGAATGATGTGATGGACAAGACCCATCCGTTAGCATAGCACTATGATCGTTTAGTTTAACTGCTATTGCTTTCTTCATGACTTATACATGTTCCTATGACTATGAGATTATGCAACTCCCGAATACCGTAGGAACACCTTGTGTGCTATCAAACGTCACAACGTAACTGGGTGATCATAAAGATGCTCTACAGGTGTCTCCGAAAGTATTCGTGGTGTTGGCATAGATCAAGATTATGATTTGTCACTCCGAGTGTCGGAGAGGTATCTCTGGGCCCTCTCGGTAACACACATCACAATAAGCCTTGCAAGCAAAAGACTAATGAGTTAGTCACGAGATGATGTGTTACGGAACGAGTAAAGAGACTTGCCGGTAACGAGATTGAACTAGGTATAGAGATACCGACGATCGAATCTCGGGCAAGTAACATACCGTTTGACAAAAGGAACAACATATGTAGTTATGCGGTTCTGACCGATAAAAGATCTTCGTAGAATATGTAGGAGCCAATATGAACATCCAGGTTCCGCTATTGGTTATTGACAGGAGATGAGTCTCGGTCATGTCTACATAGTTCTCGAACCCGTAGGGTCCGCACGCTTAACGTTTGATGACGATCGGTATTATGAGTTTATGAGTATTGATGTACCGAAGGTAGTTCGGAGTCCCAGATGAGATCACGGACATGACGAGGAGTCTCGGAATGTCCGAGACATAAAGATTGATATATTGGACGGCTATATTCGGAGACCGGAAGTATACCGGAAAAGTTTCGGATTTATCAGGAATGCCGGAGGGGGTTACCGGAACCCCCTACAAGAGGGGATGGTCCATAGTGGGCCTAAAGGGAAAGAGAGAGGCAGCCCATAGGGTTGGCCGGCGCCCCCACCTAGGGTTCCTAGTTGGACTAGGATTGGGGGGGGGGGGGCGCCACCTCTCCTATTCCTTTCCCCCTTCTTCCTTTTGGTGAATCCTACTAGGAATAGGATTGCAATCCTATTCCTAGTAGGACTCCTTCCCTAGCCGCACCAGGAAGGGCCGGCCGGCCTCCCTCCCCTGCTCCTTTATATACGGGGGCAGGGGGGCACCCAAAGACAAACAAGTTGAATTGTTCTAGCCGTGTGCGGTGCCCCCCTCCACAGAATCACACCTCGGTCATACCGTCGCGGAGCTTAGGCGAAGCCCTGCGCCGGTGAACACATCATATCCGTCACCACGCCGTCGTGCTGACGAAACTCTCCCATGAAGCTCAACTGGATCAAGAGCTCGTGGGACGTCATCAAGCTGAACGTGTGCTGAACGTGGAGGTGCCGTACGTTCGGTGCTTGATCGGTTGGATCGCGAAGAAGTTCGACAACATCAACCGCGTCACTTGACGCTTCCGCTCCCGGTCTACGAGGGTACGTAGACACACTCTTCCCTCTCGTTGCTATGCATCTGGTAGATAGATCTTGCGTGATCGTAGAAAATTTTAAAATACTACGTTCCCCAACACGTACATGTTCCGCTTGCTCTACAAGTGAGCACCATTTCCCCTCTCCGTCGATCCAAACCACCGTTCGCGTGTTTGATTCAAACCATGCTACCATACAGACTGCTACACCTTCGTGTTAAAACATGTATGATTTATGTGCTATCTACCATCAATCATTAAAGCATTTCTTTTGCTTGCTTCAACAAATTTGAGCATTGAAGAACTGTGGGAGGCTTCTCAGGCTGTTGCATCTTTGTGTTAAACATTTGTTGATTATATAAGATTTGTTTGTTGCCTGCGTTGGTCTATTGGAGAAATGGTTGCTCCTTTGCATTATTAAATCTTGTCTTTTTTGTTCGATACTTACGTGTTGTCTGCCTTCCATTGAGCCGCTGCTATTTGTGATGTTGATCATCAAAGTGTTTTTTCCATGCTTAATTACTGTTCCATTGAGCCGCTGCTATTTGTGATGTTGAACATCAAAGTGTTTTTTCCATGCTTAATTACTGTTTAGTAGCCAACCACATCATGGTCGTTTTTACTGATGGTTGGATCCTATAAACTGAATCTATGGCCCGTTTATGTTGCAGATCATGATTTGGTGTTCTATTATGGTCACTTCTTCTCTCTAACTAGAAAAAATATATTGTTATTCTCCTTTATAGCTATGTACGGCTGGTTCACAAAGAAAACAAGTACCGCCACCGTGATATGGAAGATGCTCGAAGTGGCCGCCGCCTCCGCCCAAGACCAAACCTGCCTCCATTGCTAGCCTATTTATATTAAACATTTTTACCTCCTTATTGCTCATTTTGTTTTACATGTGTGTTATTTTTTCATTGATACACACATACA
Source organism: Secale cereale (assembly GCA_902687465.1). NCBI lineage: Eukaryota > Viridiplantae > Streptophyta > Magnoliopsida > Poales > Poaceae > Secale > Secale cereale. The sequence continues at coordinate 658,096,561 of LR738714.1, forward strand.
ACCTTATATATATTTTCAATATCAGCCAGAAGAATTAACCATGATATGTTGCTCAATACTAGATTTTTTATACAGAATTCTAATGTCAAATATGATTGTGCGGTACGCAAATTATGTTGGTCTTAAAAGGAAGCCTTACGAGAATTTATGAAAATATTTAGTTTAGTTAAACCACCCTCCAAATCTAAGAAATGCAAATGAAGAGAAACAAAATTACCTTTCTCCATAGATTAATTTGTGACTCTTCTAATGTGGTGAATTTGTTCATTTTAGTATATTTAAATGTCTTGGTAGAGGCATGTAGAGCTCTCGAATCTAAGAAATATCTAGATAAACTCCATACCTTTTCTGTGTTCAAAATGCACCATTCAAAGCCACATCATCAATTTTCAACCCTTTCCGACTTCATTTGTTATTTTTCATGCATTTACTGATATTTTTGAGCTATATGACCCTGAAATTGAAAAGCATTTCATTTCATATGGAAACTCGTCTGTTACAACAGGCATTTCATTTCTTCACATGTAACTGCAGTGATATTCTAGATCAAAGGCATCATCATAATAGTCGTGGAGAGAAAGTCTTCACTTTTTCTTCGCTTGTGTCCTTTGCTTATTGCGCCTAACCATGGATAATCTTCATCGTTTATCAGGATGCTTGGGTCAACTTTGACTTTGAAGGGAGGAATTTCATGAAACTTTTCATAATCTTCGGATATGTTTGTTTTGCCCTCCACTCCCACGATGTCTGTTTTTCCTGAAAGAACTATGTGGCGCTTTGGCTCATCATATGATGTGTTCGCTTTCTTATCTTTTCTTTTTCTGGGTTTGGTAGACATGTCCTTCACATAGAAAACCTTCGCCACATCATTGGCTAGGACGAACGGTTCGTCTGTGTACCCAAGATTGTTCATATCCAGGGTTGTCATTCTGTAATCTGGGTCTACCTGTACCCTGCCTCCTGACAGATTGACCCATTTGCACTTAAACAAAGGGACCTTAAAATCATGCCCGTAGTCAAGTTCCCATATGTCCACTATGTAACCATAATACGTGTCCTTTCCCCTCTTGGTTGCTGCATCAAAGCGGACACCGCTATTTTGGTTGGTGCTCTTTTGATCTTGGGCGATCGTGTAAAATGTATTCCCATTTATCTCGTATCCTTTGTAAGTCAATACAGTCGAAGATGGTCCCCTGGACAACGTGTACAGCTCATTACAAACAGTGTTGTCACCTCTAAGACGTGTTTCCAACCAACTGCCGAAAGTCTTGATGTGTTCACATGTAATCCAGTCGTCACACTGCTCCGGGTGTTTGGAGCGCAGACTGTCCTTGTGTTCATCGACATACGGGGTCACCAAGGTAGAGCTCTGTAGAACTGTGTAGTGTGCTTGAGACCAAGAATGCCCGTCCCTGCATATTATTGAGTCCCCTCCAAGCATGCCTTTTCCAGTCAGTCTCCCCTCATACCGCAATTTAGGGAGACCAATCTTCTTAAGGCCAGGAATGAAGTCAACACAAAATCCAATGACATCCTCTGTTTGATGGCCCATGGAGATGCTTCCTAGCGCGGTTACAGACATATTTCTTTAGGACTCCCATGAACCTCTCAAAGGAGAATATATTGTGTAGAAATACGGGGCCCAGAATGACAATCTCGTCGACTGGATGAACTAGGACGTGCGTCATGATATTGAAGAAGGATGGTGGGAACACCAGCTCGAAACTAACAAGACAATGCGCCACATCACTCCTTAGCGTTGGTATGATTTCTGGATCGATCACCTTCTAAGAGATTGCATTGAGGAATGCACATAGCTTCAAAATGGCTAATCAGACGTTTTTCGGTAGAAGCCCCATCAATGTCGGGGAACGTAGCAGAATTCAAAAAATTTCCACGTTTCACCAAGATCAATCTAAGGAGTCATCTAGCAACGAGGGAGAAAGGAGTGCATCTACATCCCCTTGTAGATCACGAGCGGAAGCGTTCAAGAGAACGTGGATGATAGAGTCGTACTCGTTGCGATCCAAATCACCGATGATCCTAGCGCCGAACGGATGGCACCTCCGCGTTCAACACACGTACGGTGCAGCGACGTCTCCTCCTTCTTGATCCAGCAAGGGGGGAGGAGAGTTTGATGGAGATCCAGCATCACAACGGCGTGGTGGTGGATGCAGCGGTATTCCAGCAGGGCTTCGCCAAGCAACACTGGAATGAGGAAGGGGTGTCACGGGGGGAGAGGGAGGCGCCAGGGGCAAGGGAGCGGCTGCCCTCCCTCCCCCCACTAATCTCGGGGGTAGATGTATAGGTAGCGTGACGACGGCGATCACATCGACCTTGGAACCATTCCCGACGCGCATCGTCACCTCATCCTTCGCCAGTCTCCGCTTATTCCGCAGCTCCTGCTTTGAGTTACAAATGTGAGCAACTGTACCGGTATCAAATACCCAGGAGCTACTACGAGCGCTGGTAAGGTACACATCAATAACATGTATATCATATATACCTTTAACATTGCCGACCTTCTTATCTGCTAAGTATTTGGGGCAGTTTCGCTTCCAGTGTCCCGTTCCCTCGCAATGAAAGCACTCAGTCTCAGGCTTGGGTCCATTCTTTGGCTTCTTCCCGGCAACTGGCTTACCGGGCGTGGCAACTCCTTTGCCGTCCTTCTTGAAGTTCTTCTTACCCTTGCCTTTCTTGAACTTAGTGGTTTTATTCACCATCAACACTTGATGTTCTTTCTTGATATCCACCTCCGCTGATTTCAGCATTGAATACACCTCGGGAATGGACTTCTCCATCCCTTGCATATTGAAGTTCATCACGAAGCTCTTGTAGCTAGGTGGGAGCGACTGAAGGATTCTGTCAACGACCGCTTCGTCTGGGAGATTGATTCCCAACTGAGACAAGTGATTGTGCAACCCAGACAATTTGAGTATGTGCTCGCCAACAAAACTATTCTCCTTCATCTTACAACTGTAGAATGCGTCGGAGACGTCATATCTCTCGACTCGGGCATGAGCTTGGAACACCATTTTCAGCTCTTGGAACATCTCATATGCTCCGTGGTGCTCAAAACGCTTTTGGAGCCCCGATTCTAAGCTGTAAAGCACGCCGCACTGAACCAGGGAGTAATCATCACAACGTGACTGCCATGAAGGAAATATGCCCTAGAGGCAATAATAAAGTTATTATTTATTTCCTTATATCATGATAAATGTTTATTATTCATGCTAGAATTGTATTAACCGGAAACTTAATACATGTGTGAATACATAGACAAAACAGAGTGTCCCTAGTATGCCTCTACTAGACTAGCTCATTGATCAAAGATGGTTATGTTTCCTAGCCATAGACATGAGTTGTCATTTGATCAACGTGATCACATCATTAGGAGAATGATCTGATGGACAAGACCCATCCGTTAGCTTAGCACTATGATCGTTTAAGTTTTACTGCTATTGCTTTCTTCATGACTTATACATGTTCCTATGACTATGAGATTATGCAACTCCCGAATACCGGAGGAACACTTTGTGTGCTACCAAACGTCACAACGTAACTGGGTGATTATAAAGGTACTCTACAGGTGTCTCCGAAGGTACTTGTTGGGTTGGCATATTTCGAGATTAGGATTTATCACTCCGATTGTCGGAGAGGTATCTCTGGGCCCACTCGGTAATGCACATCACTATAAGCCTTGCAAGCATTGCAGCTAATGAGTTAGTTGCGGGATGATGTATTACGGAACGAGTAAAGAGACTTGTTGGTAACGAGATTGAACTAGGTATTGAGATACCGACGATCGAATCTCGGGCATGTAACATACCGATGACAAAGGGAACAATGTATGTTGTTATGCTGTTTGACCGATAAAGATCTTCGTAGAATATGTGGGAGCCAATATGAGCATCCAGGTTCCGCTATTGGTTATTGACCGGAGACATGTCTCGGTCATGTCTACATAGTTCTCGAACCCGTAGGGTCCGCACGCTTAAGGTTTCGATGATAGTTTTATTATGAGTTTATGAGTTTTGATGTACCGAAGGAGTTCGGAGTCCCGGATGAGATCGGGGACATGACGAGGAGTCTCAAAATGGTCGAGACCTAAAAATCGATATATTGGACGATTATATTCGGACATCGGAAAGGTTCCGAGTGATTCGGGTATTTTCGGAGTACCGGGGAGTTACGGGAATAGAGGAGAGAGGCCAAAAGGAAGGAGGCGTGCACCCCCCTTCTGGTCCGAATTGGACAAGGGGTGCAGCCCCCTTTTCCTTCTCCCTCTCCCCCTCTTTCCTTCTCTCCTACTCCGGAAAGGAAAGGGGAATCCTACTAGGACTTGGGAGTCCTAGTAGGACTCCCCACACTTGGTGCGCCCCCTCTAGGGCCGGCCTCTCCCTCCCTCCTTTATATACGGGGGCAGGGGGGCACCTCTAGACACAACAATTGATCTCTTGATCTCTTAGCCGTGTGCGGTGCCCCCTCCACCATAGTTCTCCTCGATAAATATTGTAGCGGTGCTTAGGCGAAGCCCTGCGACGGTAGAACATCAAGATCGTCACCACGCCGTCGTGCTGACGGAACTCTCCCTCGACACTCGGCTGGATCGGAGTTCGAGGGACGTCATCGAGCTGAACGTGTGCTAGAACTCGGAGGTGCCGTAGTTTCGGTGCTTGATCGGTCGGGCCATGAAGACGTACGACTACATCAACCGTGTTGTTCTAACGCTTCCGCTTTCGGTCTACGAGGGTACGTAGACTCACTCTCCCCTCTCGTTGCTATGCATCTGGTAGATAGATCTTGCATGATCGTAGGAAAATTTTAAAATACTACGTTCCCCAACAGTGGCATCATGAGCCAGGTCTATGCGTAGATGATATGCACGAGTAGAACACAAGTGAGTTGTGGATGATACTAGTCATACTGCTTACCGGCATGTCATACTTTGATTCGGCGGTATTGTTGGATGAAGCGGCCCGGACCGACATTACGCGTACGCTTACGCGAGACTGGTTCTACCGACGTGCTTCGCACACAGGTGGCTGGCGGGTGTCAGTTTCTCCAACTTTAGTTGAATCAAGTGTGGCTACGCCCGGTCCTTGTGAAGGTTAAAACAACATATACTTGACGAAATATCGTTGTGGTTTTGTATGCGTAGGTAAGAACGGTTCTTGCTAAGCCCGTAGCAACCACGTAAAACTTGCAACAACAAAGTAGAGGACGTCTAACTTGTTTTTGCAGGGCATGTTGTGATGTGATATGGTCAAGACATGATGAGTTATATGGTTTTGTATGAAATTATCATGTTTTGTAAAGTTATCGACAACTGGCAGGAGCCATATGGTTGTCGCTTTATTGTATGAAATGCAATCGCCATGTAATTGCTTTACTTTATCACTAAGCGGTGGCGATAGTCGTAGAAGCAATAGTTGGCGAGACGACAACGATGCTACGATGGAGATCAAGGTGTCGCGCCGGTGACGAAGGTGATCATGACGGTGCTTTGGAGATGGAGATCAAAAGCACAAGATGATGATGGCCATATCATGTCACATATTTTGATTGCATGTGATGTTTATCTTATTATGCTTCTTATTTTGCTTAGTTCGACGTTAGCTTTATAAGATTATCCCTTACTAAATTTCAAGGTATAAGTGTTCTCCCTGAGTATGCACCGTTGCGAAAGTTCGTCGTGCCGAGACACCACGTGATGATCGGGTGTGATAAGCTCTACGTTCAAATACAACGGGTGTAAGCCAGTTTTGCACACGCAGAATACTCGGGTTAAACTTGACGAGCCTAGCATATGCAGATATGGCCTCGGAACACTGGAGATCGAAAGGTCGAGCGTGAATCATATAGTAGATATGATCAACATAAGATGTTCATCATTGAAACTACTCCATCTCACGTGATGATCGGACATGGTTTAGTTGATTTGGATCACGTGATCATTTAGATGACTAGAGGGATGTCTATCTAAGTGGGAGTTCTTAAGTAATATGATTAAATTGAACTTTAATTTATCATGAACTTAGTCCTCGTAGTATTAGCATATCTATGTTGTAGATCAATAGCTCGCGATGTTCCTCCCCGTTTATTTTTTATATGTTCCTAAAGAAAACTAAGTTGAAAGATGTTAGTAGCAATGATGCGGAATTGTTCCGTGATCTGAGGATTATCCTCATTGTTGCACAGAGAATTATGTCCTTGATGCACCGCTAGGTGACATACCTATTGCAGGAGCAGATGTAGATGTTATGAACGTTTTGACAAAAGCTCGGTATGATGACTACTTGATAGTTTAAGTGCACCATGCTTTATGGCTTAGAACCGGGACTTCAAAAACGTTTTGAACGCCACGGAGCATATAAGATGTTCCAAGAGTTGAAATTAGTATTTCATACTCATGCCCGTGTCGAGAGGTATAAGACTTCTGACAGTACTTTGCCTACAAGATGGAGGAGAATAGCTCAACCAGTGAGCATGTGCTCAGATTGTCTGGGTACTACAATTACTTGAATCAAGTGGGAGTTAATCTTCCAGATAAGATAGTAATTGACAAAGTTCTCTAGTCACTATCACCAAGTTAGTAGAACTTCGTGATGAACTATAATATGCAAGGGATGACGAAAGGAATTCCCGAGCTCTTCGCAATACTGAAGTCGGCGAAGGTAGAAATCATGAAAAAGCATCAAGTGTTGATGGTTAACAAGACCACTTGTTTCAAGTAAAGGGCAAAGGGATAGAAGGGGAACTTCAAGAAGAATGACAAGCAAGTTGTCACTCCCGTAAAGAAACCCAAAGCTAAAACTCAAGCCTAAAACTAAGTGCTTCTACTGCAAAGGAAATGGTCACTGGAAGTGGAACTGCCCTAGATACTTGGCGGATAAGAAGGATGGCAAAGTGAACAAAGGTATATTTTGATATACAGATTATTGATGTGTACTTTACTAGTGTTCATAGCAACCCCTGGGTATTTGATATCGGTTCAGTTGCTAAAATTAGTAACTCGAAACGAGAATTGCAGAATGAACAGAGACTAGTTAAAGGTGAAGTGACGATGTGTGTTGGAAGTGGTTCCAAGATTGATATGATCATCATCGCACACTCCCTATACTTTCGGGATTAGTGTAAAACCTAAATAAATGTTATTTGGCATTTGCGTTGAGCATGAATATGATTTGATCATATTTGTTGCAATACGGTTATTCATTTAAAGTCATAGAATAACTGTTATTCTGTTTACATGAATAAAACCTTCGATGATCATACACCCAATGAAAATAGTTTGTTGGATCTCGATCGTGGTGATACACATATTCATAATATTGAAGCCAAAAGATGCAAGGTTAATAATGATAGTGCAACTTATTTGTGGCACTGCTGTTTAGGTCATAATGGTGTAAAGCGCATGAAGAAACTCCATAGTGATGGACTTTTGGAATCACTTGATTATGAATCACTTGGTGCTTGCGAACCATGCCTCATGGGCAAGATGACTAAAACTCCGTTCTCCGGAACAATGGAGCGAGCAACAGATTTGTTGGAGATCATACATACAGATGTATGTGGACCAATGAGTGTTGAAGCTCGCGGCGGGTATCGTTATTTTCTGACCTTCACTGATGATTTGAGTAGATATGGGTATATCTACTTAATGAAGCACAAGTCTAAAACATTTGAAAAGTTCAAAGAATTTCAGAGTGAAGTGGAGAATCATCGTAACAAGAAAATAAGAGTTTCTACGATATGATCGTAGAGGTAAAATATTTGAGTTAGCGAGTTTGGCCTTCAGTAAAAACAATGTGAAATAGTTTCACTACTCACGCCACCTGGAACACCATAGTGTAATGGTCTGTCCGAACGTCATAACCGTACTTTATTAGATATGGTGCGATCGATGATGTCTCTTACCGATCTACCACTATCGATTTTGGGGTTATGCATTAGAGACAGATACATTCACGTTAAATAGGGCACCATCTAAATCCATGGAGATGACACCGTATGAACTATGGTTTGACGAGAAACCTAAGCTGTCATTTCTTTAAGTTTGGGACTGCGATGCTTATGTGAAAAAGTTTCAACATGATAAGCTCGAACCCAAATCGGAGAAGTAAATCTTCATAGGATACCCAAAAGAAACTGTTGGGTACATCTTCTATCACAGATCCGAAGGCAAGGTCTTTGTTGCTAAGAGTGGATCCTTTCTAGAGAAGGAGTTTCTCTCGAAAGAAGTGAGTGGGAGGAAAGTGGAACTTGATGAGGTAATTGTACCTTCTCCCGAATTGGATAGTAGTACATCACAGAAACTGGTTCCAGTGATTCCTACACCAATTAGTGAGGAAGCTAATGATGATGATCATGAAACTTCGGATCAAGTTACTGCTGAACTTCGTAGATCAACCAGAGTACGTTCCGCACCAGAGTGGTACGGCAACCCGGTTCTGGAAGTCATGTTACTGGACCATGATGAACCTACGAACTATGAGGAAGCGATGATGAGCCCAGATTCCGCAAAATGGCTTGAGACCATGAAATCTGAGATGGGATCCATGTATGAGAACAAAGTGTGGACTTTGGTTGACTTGCCCGATGGTCGGCAAGCCATCGAAAATAAATGGATCTTCAAGATGAAGACTGAGGCTGACAGTAATATTACTATTTACAAAGCTCGACTTGTTGCGAAAGTTTTTCAACAAGTTCAAGGAGTTGACTACGATGAGACTTTCTCACCCGTAGCGATGCTTAAGTCTGTCCGAATCATGTTAGCAATTGCCGCATTTTATGAAATCTGGCAAATGGATAACAAAACTGGATTCTTTAATGGATTTATTAAAGAAGACTTGTATATGATGCAACCAGAAGGTTTTGTCAATCCTAAAGGTGCTAACAAAAATGTGCAAGCTCCAGCGATCCATCTATGGACTGGTGCAAGCATCTCGGAGTTGGAATATACGCTTTGATAAGTTGATCAAAGCATATAGATTTATACAGACTTGCGGTGAAGCCTGTATTTACAAGAAGTGAGTGGGAGTATTACAACCTTTCTGATAAGTATATGTGAATGACATATTGTCGATCAGAAATGATGTAGAATTTTCTGGAAAGCATAAAGGAGTGTTTGAAAGGAGTTTTTCAAAGAAAGACCTTGGTGAAGCTTCTTAAATATTGGGCATCAAGATCTATAGAGATAGATCAAGACGCTTGATAAGACTTTCGATGAGTACATACCTTGATATGATTTTGAAGTAGTTCACAATGGATCAGTCAAAGAAGGAGTCTTACCTGACTTGTAAGGTGTGAAGTTGAGTAAGACTCAAAGCCAGACCACGGCAGAAAAATATAGAGAGAATGAAAGTCATTCCCTATGCCTCAGCCATAGGTTCTATAAAGTATGCCATGCTGTGTACCAAACATGTTGTGTACCTTGCCATGAGTTTGTCAAGAGGGTACAATAGTGATCCAGGAGTAGATCACTGTACAGCGGTCAAAATTATCCTTAGTAACTGGATGACTAAGGAAATGTTTCTCGATTATGGAGGTGATAAAGAGTTCGTCGTAAAGGGTTACACCGATGCAAGCTTTGACACTAAATCCAGCTGACTCTAAGTATCAATCTGGATGCGTATTGAAAGTGGGAGCAATTAGCTAGAGTAGCTCCATGCAGAGCATTGTAGACACATAGACATTTGCGAAATACATACGAATCTGAATGTGACAAACCTGTTGACTAAACTTCTCTCACGAAGCAAAACATGATCACACCTTAGTACTCTTTGGGTGTTAATCACATAGCGATGTGAACTAGATTATTGACTCTAGTAAACCCTTTGGGTGTTAATCACATGACAATGTGAACTATCGGTGTTAAATCACATGGTGATGTGAACTAGATTATTGACTCTAGTGCAAGTGGGAGACTGAAGGAAATATGCCCTAGAGGCAATAATAAAGTTATTATTTATTTCCTTATATCATGATAAATGTTTATTATTCATGCTAGAATTGTATTAACCGGAATCTTAATACATGTGTGAATACATAGACAAAACAGAGTGTCCCTAGTATGCCTCTACTAGACTAGCTCATTGATCAAAGATGGTTATGTTTCCTAGCGATAGACATGAGTTGTCATTTGATCAACGGGATCACATCATTAGGAGAATGATCTGATGGACAAGACCCATCCGTTAGCTTAGCACTATGATCGTTTAAGTTTTACTGCTATTGCTTTCTTCATGACTTATACATGTTCCTATGACTATGAGATTATGCAACTCCCGAATACCGGAGGAACACTTTGTGTGCTACCAAACGTCACAACGTAACTGGGTGATTATAAAGGTACTCTACAGGTGTCTCCGAAGGTACTTGTTGGGTTGGCGTATTTCGAGATTAGGATTTGTCACTCCGATTGTCGGAGAGGTATCTCTGGGCCCACTCGGTAATACACATCACTATAAGCCTTGCAAGCATTGCAGCTAATGAGTTAGTTGTGGGATGATGTATTACGGAACGAGTAAAGAGACTTGTTGGTAATGAGATTGAACTAGGTATTGAGATACCGACGATCGAATCTCGGGCATGTAACATACCGATGACAAAGGGAACAATGTATGTTGTTATGCGGTTTGACCGATAAAGATCTTCGTAGAATATGTGGGAGCCAATATGAGCATCCAGGTTCCGCTATTGGTTATTGACCGGAGACATGTCTCGGTCATGTCTACATAGTTCTCGAACCCGTAGGGTCCGCACGCTTAAGGTTTCGATGATAGTTTTATTATGAGTTTATGAGTTTTGATGTACCGAAGGAGTTCGGAGTCCCGGATGAGATCGCAGACATGACTAGGAGTCTCAAAATGGTCGAGACGTAAAAATCGATATATTGGACGACTATATTCGGACATCGGAAAGGTTCCGAGTGATTCGGGTATTTTCGGAGTACCGGGGAGTTACGGGAATAGAGGAGAGAGGCCAAAAGGAAGGAGGCGTGCACCCCCCTTCTGGTCCGAATTGGACAAGGGGTGCAGCCCCCTTTTCCTTCTCCCTCTCCCCCTCTTTCCTTCTCTCCTACTCCGGAAAGGAAAGGGGAATCCTACTAGGACTTGGGAGTCCTAGTAGGACTCCCCACACTTGGTGCGCCCCCTCTACGGCCGGCCTCTCCCTCCCTCCTTTATATACGGGGGCAGGGGGGCACCTCTAGACACAACAATTGATCTCTTGATCTCTTAGCCGTGTGCGGTGCCCCCCTCCACCATAGTTCTCCTCGATAAATATTGTAGCGGTGCTTAGGCGAAGCCCTGCGACGGTAGAACATCAAGATCGTCACCACGCCGTCGTGCTGACGGAACTCTCCCTCGACACTCGGCTGGATCGGAGTTCGAGGGACGTCATCGAGCTGAACATGTGCTAGAACTCAGAGGTGCCGTAGTTTCGGTGCTTGATCGGTCGGGCCATGAAGACGTACGACTACATCAACCGTGTTGTTCTAACGCTTCAGCTTTCGGTCTACGAGGGTACGTAGACTCACTCTCCCCTGTCGTTGCTATGCATCTGGTAGATAGATCTTGCGTGATCGTAGGAAAATTTTAAAATACTACGTTCCCCAACATGCCAGGCGTTCATAACTTCTTGGGCTGCCGGGAAAACGGGTGCATCACCTAGCGGTGCTTCAAGGACATAAGATTTCTTGGCAGCTATGAGGATAATCCTCAAGTTACGGACCCACTCTGTATAGTTGCTAGCATCGTCTTTCAGCTTGGTTTTCTCTAGGAACGCGTTGAAGTTGAGGGCAACATGAGCGTGGGCCATTGGATCTACAAGACATATTGTAAAGATTTTAGACTATGTTCATGAAAATTAAGTTCATCTAAACAAATTTAATGAACTCCCACTCAGATAGACATCTCTCTAGTCATCTAAGTGATACATGATCCGAATCAACTAGGCCGTGTCTGATCATCACGTGAGACGGACTAGTCATCAACGGTGAACATCTTCATGTTGACCGTATCTTCTATACGACTCATGTTCGACCTTTCGGTCTTCCGTGTTCCAAGGCCATGTCTGTACATGCTAGGCTCGTCAAGTGAACCCTAAGTGTTTTGCGTGTGTAAATCTGGCTTACACCGGTTGTATGCGAACGTTAGAGACTATCACACCCGATCATCACGTGGTGCTTCGGAACAACGAACCTTAGCAACGGTGCACAGTTAGGGGTAACACAATTCTTGAAATTTTAGTGAGAGATCATCATATTTACTACCGTCGTTCTAAGCAAATAAGATGTATAAACATGATAAACATCACATGCAATCAAATAGTGACATGATATGGCCAATATCATTTTGCTCCTTTGATCTTCATCTTCGGGGCTCCATGATCATCTTTGTCACCGGCATGACACCATGATCTCCATCATCATGATCTCCATCATCGTGTCTTCATGAAGTCGTCTCGCCAAACATTACTTCTACTACTATGGCTAATGTTTAGCAATAAAGTAAAGTAATTACATGGCGTTTTCAGTTGACACGCAGGTCATACAATTAAATAAGACAATTCCTATGGCTCCTGCCGGTTGTCATACTCATCGACATGCAAGTCGTGATTCTTATTACAAGAACATGATCAATCTCATACATCACATGTATCATTCATCACATCTTTTTGGCCATATCACATTGTTGGGGAACGTAGTATTTTAAAATTTTCCTACGATCACGCAAGATCTATCTACCAGATGCATAGCAACGAGAGGGAAGAGTGTGTCTACGTACCCTCGTAGACCGGGAGCGGAAGCGTCAAGTGACGCGGTTGATGTTGTCGAACTTCTTCGCGATCCAACCGATCAAGCACCGAACATAAGGCACCTCCGCGTTCAGCACACGTTCAGCTTGATGACGTCCCACGAGCTCTTGATCCAGTTGAGCTTCACGGGAGAGTTTCGTCAGCACGACGGCGTGGTGACGGATATGATGTGTTCACCGGCGCAGGGCTTCGCCTAAGCTCCGCGACGGTATGACCGAGGTGTGATTCTGTGGAGGGGGGCACCGCACACGGCTAAAACAATTCAACTTGTGTGTCTTTGGGTGCCCCCCTGCCCCCGTATATAAAGGAGCAAGGGAGGGAGGCCGGCCGGCCCTTCCTGGTGCGGCTAGGGAGTGGACTCCTACTAGGAATAGGATTGCAATCCTATTCCTAGTAGGATTCACCAAAAGAAGGAAGAGGGAAAGGAATAGGAGAGGTGGCGCCCCCCCAATCCTAGTCCAACTAGGAACCCTAGGTGGGGGCGCCGGCCAGCCCTATGGGCTGCCTCTCTCTTTCCCTTTAGGCCCACTATGGACCATCCCCTCTCGTAGGGGGTTCCGGTAACCCCCTCCGGCATTCCCGATAAATCCGAAACTTTTCCGGAACATTTCCGGTGTCCGAATATAGTCGTCCAATATATCAATCTTTATGTCTCGGACATTCCGAGACTCCTCGTCATGTCCGTGATCTCATCCGGGACTCCGAACTACCTTCGGTACATCAATACTCATAAACTCATAATACCGATCGTCATCAAACGTTAAGCGTGCGGACCCTACGGGTTCGAGAACTATGTAGACATGACCGAGACTCATCTCCGGTCAATAACCAATAGCGGAACCTGGATGTTCATATTGGCTCCTACATATTCTACGAAGATCTTTTATCGGTCAGAACCGCATAACAACATACGTTGTTCCTTTTGTCAACGGTATGTTACTTGCCTGAGATTCGATCGTCGGTATCTCTATACCTAGTTCAATCTCGTTACCGGTAAGTCTCTTTACTCGTTCCGTAACACATCATCTCGTGACTAACTCATTAGTCTTTTGCTTGCAAGGCTTATTGTGATGTGTGTTACCGAGAGGGCCCAGAGATACCTCTCCGACACTCGGAGTGACAAATCCTAATCTTGATCTATGCCAACACCACGAATACTTTCGGAGACACCTGTAGAGCATCTTTATGATCACCCAGTTACGTTGTGACGTTTGATAGCACACAAGGTGTTCCTACGGTATTCGGGAGTTGCATAATCTCATAGTCATAGGAACATGTATAAGTCATGAAGAAAGCAATAGCAATTAAACTAAACGATCATAATGCTATGCTAACGGATGGGTCTTGTCCATCACATCATTCTCCTAATGATGTGATCCCGTTGATCAAATGACAACTCATGTCTATGGCCAGGAAACATAACCATCTTTGATCAATGAGCTAGTCTAGTAGAGGCATACTAGGGACATACTGTTTTGTCTATGTATTCACACATGTACTAAGTTTCCGGTTAATACAATTCTAGCATGAATAAAAGACATTTATCATGATATAAGGAAATACAAATAACATCTTTATTATTGCCTCTAGGGCATATTTCCTTCAGTTTCCCACTTGAACTAGAGTCAATAATCTAGATTACAAAGTGATGATCCTCACACCCATGGAGTCTTGGTGCTGATCATGTTTTGGCCGTGGAAGAGGCTTAGTCAACGGGTCTGCAACATTCAGATCCGTATGTATTTTGCAAATCTCTATGTCTCCCTCCTTGACTAGATCGCGGATGGAATTGAAGCGTCTTTTGATGTGCTTTGTTCTCTTGTGAAACCTGGATTCCTTCGCCAAGGCTATGGCTCCAGTGTTGTCACAAAAGATTTTCATTGGACCCGATGCACTAGGTATTACACCTAGATCGGATATGAACTCCTTCATCCAGACTCCTTCATTTGCTGCTTCCGAAGCAGCTATGTATTCCGCTTCACACGTAGATCCCGCCACGACGCTCTGCTTGGAACTGCACCAACTGACAGCTCCACCGTTCAATAAAAATACATATCCGGTTTGTGACTTTGAGTCATCCGGATCAGTGTCAAAGCTAGAATCGACGTAACCGTTTACGACGAGCTCTTTGTCACCTCCATATACGAGAAACATATCCTTTGTTCTTTTCAGATACTTTAGGATGTTTTTGACCGCTGTCCAGTGATCCACTCCTGGATTACTTTGGTACCTCCCTGCTAGTCTTATAGCAAGGCACACATCAGGTCTGGTACACAGCATTGCATACATGATAGATCCTATGGCTGAGGCATAGGGAATGACTTTCATTTTCTCTCTATCTTCTGCAGTGGTCGGGCATTGAGTCTTACTCAACTTCATACCTTGTAAAACAGGCAAGAACCCTTTCTTTGACTGATCCATTTTGAACTTCTTCAAAATCTTATCAAGGTATGTGCTTTGTGAAAGTCCAATTAAGCGTCTTGATCTATCTCTATAGATCTTGATACCTAATATATAAGCAGCTTCACCGAGGTCTTTCATTGAAAAACTCTTATTCAAGTATCCTTTTATGCTATCCAGAAATTCTATATCATTTCCAATCAACAATATGTCATCTACATATAATATTAGAAATGCTACAGAGCTCCCACTCACTTTCTTGTAAATACAGGCTTCTCCAAAAGTCTGTATAAAACCATATGCTTTGATCACCTCATCAAAGCGTATATTCCAACTCCGAGATGCTTGCACCAGTCCATAGATGGATCGCTAGAGCTTGCACACTTTGTTAGCACCTTTTGGATCGACAAAACCTTCTGGTTGCATCATATACAACTCTTCTTTGAGATATCCATTTAGGAATGCAGTTTTGACATCCATTTGCCAGATTTCATAATCATAAAATGCGGCAATTGCTAACATGATTCGGACAGACTTAAGCATCGCTACAGGTGAGAAAGTCTCATCGTAGTCAACTCCTTGAACTTGTCGAAAACCTTTCGCAACAAGTCGAGCTTTGTAAACAGTAATATTACCGTCTGCGTCGGTCTTCCTCTTGAAGATCCATTTATTTTCGATGGCTTGCCGATCATCGGGCAAGTCAACCAAAGTCCATACTTTGTTCTCATACATGGATCCCATCTCAGATTTCATGGCTTCAAGCCATTTTGCGGAATCTGGGCTCATCATCGCTTCCTCATAGTTCGTAGGTTCATCATGGTCTAGTAACATGATTTCCAGAACTGGGTTGCCGTACCACTCTGGTGCGGAACGTACTCTGGTTGATCTACGACGTTCAGCAGAAACTTGATCCGAAGTTTCATGATCATTATCATTAACTTCCTCACTAATTGGTGTAGGAATCACTGGAACAATTTCCTGTGGTGTACTACTTTCCAATCCGGGAGAAGGTACAATTACCTCATCAAGTTCTACTTTCCTCCCACTCACTTCTTTCGAGAGAAACTCTTTTTCTAGAAAGGATCCGTTCTTAGCAACGAATATTTTGCCTTTGGATCTGTGATAGAAGGTGTACCCAACAGTCTCTTTTGGGTATCCTATGAAGACACATTTTTCCGACTTGGGTTCGAGCTTATCAGGTTGAAGTGTTTTCACATAAGCATCGCAGCCCCAAACTTTAAGAAACGACAACTTTGGTTTCTTGCCAAACCATAGTTCATAAGGTGTCGTATCAACGGATTTAGATGGTGCCCTATTTAACGTGAATGCAGCTGTCTCTAAAGCATAACCCCAAAACGATAGTGGTAAATCGGTAAGAGACATCATAGATCGCACCATATCCAATAAAGTACGGTTACGACGTTCGGACACACCATTACGCTGTGGTGTTCTAGGTGGCGTGAGTTGTGAAACTATTCCACATTGTTTCAAATGAAGACCAAACTCGTAACTCAAATATTCTCCTCCACGATCAGATCGTAGGAACTTTATTTTCTTGTTACGATGATTCTCTACTTCACTCTGAAATTCTTTGAACTTTTCAAATGTTTCAGACTTGTGTTTCATTAAGTAGATATACCCATATCTGCTCAAATCATCAGTGAAGGTCAGAAAATAACGATACCCGCCGCGAGCATCAACACTCATTGGTCCACATACATCAGTATGTATGATTTCCAACAAATCTGTTGCTCGTTCCATAGTTCCGGAGAACGGAGTTTTAGTCATCTTGCCCATGAGGCATGGTTCGCAGGCACCAAGTGATTCATAATCAAGTGATTCCAAAAGTCCATCATTATGGAGTTTCTTCATGCGTTTTACACCAATATGACCTAAACGGCAGTGCCACAAATAAGTTGCACTATCATTATTAACCTTGCATCTTTTGGTTTCAATATTATGAATATGTGTATCACTACAATCGAGATCCAATAAGAATAGACCACTCTTCAAGGGTGCATGACCATAAAAGATATTATTCATAAAAATAGAACAACAATTATTCTCTGATTTAAATGAATAACCGTCTCGCAATAAACAAGATCCAGATATAATGTTCATGCTTAACGCTGGCACCAAATAACAATTATTTAGGTCTAAAACTAATCCCGAAGGTAGATGTAGAGGTAGCGTCCCGACGGCGATCACATCGACTTTGGAACTGTTTCCCACGCGCATCGTCACCTCGTCCTTAGCTAATCTTCGTTTAATCCGTAGTCCCTGTTTCGAGTTACAAATATTAGCAACCGAACCGGTATCAAATACCCAGGTACTACTACGAGCTTTAGTAAGGTACACATCAATAACATGTATATCACATATACCTTTGTTCATCTTGCCATCCTTCTTATCCGCCAAATACTTGGGGCAGTTCCGCTTCCAGTGTCCAGTCCCCTTGCAGTAGAAGCACTCAGTTTCAGGCTTGGCTCCAGATTTGGGTTTCTTCGTGGAAGTAGCAACTGACTTGCTATTCTTTTTGAAGTTCCCTTTCTTTCCCTTGCCCTTTTTCTAGAAACTAGTGGTCTTGCTAACCATCAACACTTGATGCTCCTTTTTGATTTCTACCTCCGCAGCTTTGAGCATAGCGAAGAGCTCAGGAATTGTCTTTTGCATCCCTTGCATGTTATAGTTCATCACGAAGCCTTTATAGCTTGGTGGCAGTGATTGAAGAACTCTATGAATAACACTATCCTCGTCAACTTTGCAACCAAGTTGAGTCATATGATTGTAGTACCCAGACATTCTGAGCAAGTGTTCACTGATAGAACTATTCTCCTCCATCTTGCAGCTGTAGAACTTATTGGAAATCTCATATTTCTCAATTCGGGCATTTGCTTGAAATATTAACTTCAACTCCTGGAACATCTCATATGGTCCATGACGTTCAAAACGTCGTTGAAGTCCCGGTTCTAAGCCGTAAAGCATGGCACACTGAACTATCGTGTAGTCATCAGACCGCGACTGCCAGACGTTCAAAGCGTCTACATTAGCGGAAGGGGGCTTGTCACCTAGCGGTGCTTCAAGGACATAATTCTTCTGTGCAGCAATGAGGATAATCCTCAGGTTACGGACCCAGTCCGTGTAATTGCTACCATCATCTTTCAACTTAGCTTTCTCTAGGAATGCATTAAAATTCAAAGGAACGGTAGCACGGGCCATTGATCTATAACGACATAGATATGCAAAACTATCAGGACTAAGTTCATGATAAATTAAAGTTCAATTTAATCATATTAATTTAAAGAACTCCCACTTAGATAGACATCCCTCTGGTCATCTAAATGATCACGTGATCCAAATCAACTAAACCATGTCCGATCATCACGTGAGATGGAGTAGTTTTCAATGGTGAACATCTTATGTTGATCATATCTACTATATGATTCACTCTCGACCTTTCGGTCTCCAGTGTTCCGAGGCCATATCTGTATATGCTAGGCTCGTCAAGTTTAACCCGAGTATTCTGCGTGTGCAAAACTGGCTTACACCCGTTGTATTTGAACGTAGAGCTTATCACACCCGATCATCACGTGGTGTCTCGGCACGACGAACTTTCGCAACGGTGCATACTCAGGGAGAACACTTATACCTTGAAATTTAGTAAGGGATCATCTTATAATGCTACCGTCGTTCTAAGCAAAATAAGAAGCATAATAAGATAAACATCACATGCAATCAAAATATGTGACATGATATGGCCATCATCTTGTGCTTTTGATCTCCATCTTCAAAGCACCTTCATGATCACCTTCGTCACCGGCGCGACACCTTGATCTCCATCGTAGCATCGTTGTCGTCTCGCCAACTATTGCTTCTACGACTATCGCTACCGCTTAGTGATAAAGTAAAGCAATTACATGGCGATTGCATTTCATACAATAAAGCGACAACCATATGGCTCCTGCCAGTTGCCGATAACTTTACAAAACATGATCATCTCATACAAAACCGTATAACTCATCATGTCTTGACCATATCACATCACAACATGCCCTGCAAAAACAAGTTAGACGTCCTCTACTTTGTTGTTGCAAGTTTTACGTGGCTGCTACGGGCTTAGCAAGAACCGTTCTTACCTACGCATACAAAACCACAACGATGTTTCGTCAAGTATGTGCTGTTTTAACCTTCACAAGGACCGGGCGTAGCCACACTTGATTCAGCTAAAGTGAGAGAGACAGACGCCCGCCAGTCACCTTTAAGCAACGAGTGCTCGTAACGGTGAAACCAGTCTCGCGTAAGCGTACGCGTAATGTCGGTCCGGGCCGCTTCATCTCACAATACCGCCGAAGCAAAGTATGACATGCTGGTAAGCAGTATGACTAGTATCGCCCACAACTCATTGTGTTCTACTCGTGCATATCATCTACGCATAGACCTGGCTCATGATGCCACTGTTGGGGAACGTAGTATTTTAAAATTTTCCTACGATCACGCAAGATCTATCTACCAGATGCATAGCAACGAGAGGGAAGAGTGTGTCTACGTACCCTCGTAGACCGGGAGCGGAAGCGTCAAGTGACGCGGTTGATGTTGTCGAACTTCTTCGCGATCCAACCGATCAAGCACCGAACATACGGCACCTCCGCGTTCAGCACACGTTCAGCTTGATGACGTCCCACGAGCTCTTGATCCAGTTGAGCTTCACGGGAGAGTTTCGTCAGCACGACGGCGTGGTGACGGATATGATGTGTTCACCGGCGCAGAGCTTTGCCTAAGCTCCGCGACGGTATGACCGAGGTGTGATTCTGTGGAGGGGGCACCGCACATGGCTAAAACAATTCAACTTGTGTGTCTTTGGGTGCCCCCCTGCCCCCGTATATAAAGGAGCAAGGGAGGGAGGCCGGCCGGCTCTTCCTGGTGCGGCTAGGGAGTGGACTCCTACTAGGAATAGGATTGCAATCCTATTCCTAGTAGGATTCACCAAAAGAAGGAAGAGGGAAAGGAATAGGAGAGGTGCCGCCCCCCCCCAATCCTAGTCCAACTAGGAACCCTAGGTGGGGGCACCGGCCAGCCCTATGGGCTGCCTCTCTCTTTCCCTTTAGGCCCACTATGGACCATCCCCTCTCGTAGGGGGTGTTGGAAATATGCCCTAGAGGCAATAATAAAAGAGTTATTATTATATTTCCTTGTTCATGATAATCGTTTGTTATCCATGCTATAACTGTATTGATTGGAAACTCAAATACATGTGTGGATAAATAAGACAAACTTTGTGTCCCTAGTAAGCCTCTTCAGGACTAGCTCGTTGATCAAAGATGACCGCGGTTTCCAGGTCATAGACATGAGTTGTCATTCGATAACGGGATCACATCATTAGGAGAATGATGTGATGGACAAGACCCAAACGTTAAACATAGCTTTTGATCGTATCAGTTATCGCTATAGTTTTCTGCATGTCAAGTATAAGTTCCTATGACCATGAGATCATGTAACTCACTGACACCGTAGGAGTGCTTTGTGTGTGCCAAACGTCGCAACGTAACTGGGTGACTATAAAGGTACTCTACAGGTATCTCCGAAGGTGTCTGTTGAGTTAACATGGATCGAGACTGGGATTTGTCACTCCGTGTGACGGAGAGGTATCTCCGGGCCCACTCGGTAATACATCATCTCAATGAGCTCAAAGTGACTAAGTAGTTAGTCACGGGATTATGTATTACGAAACGAGTAAAGAGACTTGCCGGTAACGAGGTTGAACTAGGTATAGAGATACCGACGATCGAATCTCGGGCAAGTAACATACCGACGAGACAAAGGGAACTGTATACGGGATTGCCAGAATCCTTGACATCGTGGTTCATCCGATGAGATCATCGAGGAACGTGTGGGAACCAATATGGGTATCCAGATCCCGCTATTGGTTATTGACCTGGGAGTGTCTCGGTCATGTCTGCATAGTTTCCGAACCCGCAGGGTCTACACACTTAAGGTTCGGTGACGCTAGGGTTGTTAGTGAGAACAGTGCATGGTTACCGAAGGTTGTTCGGAGTCCCGGATGAGATCCCGGACGTGACGAGGGTCTCCGGAATGGTCCGGGGACGAAGACTGATATATAGGATGAGAGTGTTCGGAGTCCGGAAGTGTTCCGGGGAGCACCGGGAAGTCGGCGGATGACCGAAAGGGGTTTTCGGGGTCCCGGAAAGAGTTTCGGGCCTAATGGGCCACAAAGGGGAGACGCAACAGCCCTCATAGGGCTGTGCGCCCCCCCGGGCCCTCTCCTCATGCGCAAGGGGGGCTGGCCCCCCCTAGGGCTGCCGCACCCCTATGGAGTAGGGGGCAAGGCACTTGGGGGGGGGGGGAAACCCTGGCACCTTGGCCGCCGTCCCCTTCCCATCTGCCCTGGCCGCCGCCCCTAGGGATAAACCCTAGGGCGCCCCCTCCCCTCTCTCCCCCCTATATAAAGAGAGGCAGAGGGAGGGCAGCCACACACGTTCGTGCCTCGGCGCTGCCCTCCCTCTCCCACATCCATCTTCGTGAACTCCGCGGTGCTTAGCGAAGCCCTGCTGGAATCCTCCACCACCATCTCCACCATGCCGTCGTGCTGCCGGTGTCTCCATCAACCTCTCCTTCCCCCTTGCTGGATCAAGAAGGAGGAGACGTCCCCGAGCTGTACGTGTGAAGAACGCGGAGGCACCGTTGCTTCGGTGCTAGGATCTTCGGCGATCTGAATCGCGGCGAGTACGACTCCATCAACCGCGTTCTTGAACGCTTCCGCTTAGCGATCTACAAGGGTATGTGGATCCAACTCTCCCCTCGTAGATGCATCTCCTAGATTGATCTTGGTGAACGTAGGAAAATTTTTTGTTTCCCATGCAACGTTCCCCAACAGTGGTATCAGAGCCAGGTTCTTGCGTAGATGCTTTCACGAGTAGAACACAAAAGGGTTTGTGGACGTTGATGTTTAGATTGCTTCCCTCCTTAGTCTTTCTTGATTCAGCGGTATTATGGGATGAAGCGGCCCGGACCAACTTTACATGTCCACGTACATGAGACCGGTTCCATCGACAGACATGTGACTTTTGTTGCATAAGATGGCTGGCGGGTGTCTGTCTCTCCTATCTTAGTTGAATCGGAACAGAACAAGGCGGTCCTTGTAGAAGGTTAAATAGCAACTTAAATATCACCGTTGTGGCTTTGCGTAGGTAAGAAGCGTTCTTGCTAGATACCCATAGCAGCCACGTAAAACATGCAACAACAAATTAGAGGACGTCTAACTTGTTTTTGCAGGGTATGTATGTGATATGATATGGCCAATGACATGACGAGATATATTTGATGTATGAGATGATCATGTTGTAATAGTTAATATCGACTTGCATGTCGATGTATACGGCAGCCGGCAGGAGCCATAGGGTTGTCTTTAATTTTTGTATGACCTGCATGTCAATCATTAAGCGCTTTGTAATGCTTTACTTTATCGCTAAACGGTAGCAATAGTAGTAAGAGCATGGTGGGCGCACGACAACCCCGAAGGCGACACGATGATGGAGATCATGATGATGGAGATCATGGTGTTACGCCGGTGACGATGGAGATCATGCCGGTGCT
This sequence comes from Secale cereale, assembly GCA_902687465.1. Lineage (NCBI taxonomy): Eukaryota > Viridiplantae > Streptophyta > Magnoliopsida > Poales > Poaceae > Secale > Secale cereale. The sequence continues at coordinate 658,119,394 of LR738714.1, forward strand.
TTGGAGATGGAGATCAAAAGCACGAGTTGATGGCCATATCATGTCACTTATGATTTGCATGTGATGTTAATCCTTTTATGCATCTTATTTTGCTTAGGACGACGGTAGCATTATAAGATGATCCTTCACTAAAATTTCAAGATAAAATTGTGTTCCCCCCGAGTGTGCGCCGTTGCGAAGGTTCGTCGTTTCGAAGCACCACGTGATGATCGGGTGTGATAGACTCTACGTTCGCATACAACGGGTGCAAGCCAGTTTTGCACATGCAGAACACTCGGGTTAGACTTGACGAGCCTAGCATGTACAGACATGGCCTCGGAACACGGAAGATCGAAAGGTCGAGCATGAGTCATATAGTAGATATGATCAACATGCAGATGTTCACCATTGACACCACCTCATCTCACGTGATGATCGGACTTGGGTTGGTGAATCTGGATCATGTCACGCTCGAATGACCATAGGGATGTCAATTTGAGTGGGAGTTATAAATAATTTGATTAGGTAATAACTCACTTATCATGAACAATAGTCTAAAATGTCTTTGCAAATCTTTTGTTGTAGATGGCTCGCGCAGTAGCTCCCCTGAATTTTAATGCGTTCCTAGAGAAAGCTAAACTGAAAGATGATGGGAGCAACTTTGTGGACTGGCTCCGCAATCTGAGGATCATCCTCACAGCTGCCCAAAAGATTTATGTCTTAAATGCACCGCTAGGTGAACCCCCCGCTCCTCAGGCCTCTGCGGACGTTATGAACGCCTGGCAGTCGCGTTCGGATGACTACTCAGTAGTGCAGTGTGCCATATTGTATAGCTTGGAAGGAGGACTTCAAAGGCGTTTTGAACGTCATGGAGCATATGAGATGTTCCAGGAGTTGAAGTTCATCTTTGAAAAGAATGCCAAGATCGAGAGGTATGAGACCACCGATAAATTCTTTGCTTGCAAGATGGAGGAGAATTCGTCTGTCAGTGAGCACTTACTGAAGATGTCTGGGTACTATACCCGCATAGCTGATCTGGGACTTGTGTTCCCGGATGAGGCTATCATTGACAGAATTCTCCAGTCACTCCCGCCTAGCTACAAGAGCTTCGTGCAGCAGTATAACATGCAAGGGATGAACAAAACCATCGCCGAGCTGTTTTCGATGCTGAAAGTCGCTGAGGCAGACATGTTGGAAATATGCCCTAGAGGCAATAATAAATTGGTTATTATTATATTTCCTTGTTCACGATAATCGTTTATTATCCATGCTAGAATTGTATTGATAGGAAACTCAGATACATGTGTGGATACATAGACAAACACCATGTCCCTAGTAAGCCTCTAGATGACTAGCTCGTTGATCAATAGGTGGTTACGGTTTCCTGACCATGGACATTGGATGTCGTTGATAACGGGATCACATCATTAGGAGAATGATGTGATGGACAAGACCCAATCCTAAGCCTAGCACAGATCGTGTAGTTCGTATGCTAAAGCTTTTCTATATGTCAAGTATCTTTTCCTTAGACCATGAGATTGTGCAACTCACGGATACCGTAGGAATGCTTTGGGTGTACCAAACGTCACAACGTAACTGGGTGGCTATAAAGGTGCACTACAAGTATCTCCGAAAGTGTCTGTTGAGTTGGCACGAATCGAGACTGGGATTTGTCACTCCGTGTGACGGAGAGGTATCTCTGGGCCCACTCGGTAGGACATCATCATAATGTGCACAATATGTGATCAAGGAGTTGATCACGGGATGATGTGTTGCGGAACGAGTAAAGAGACTTGCCGGTAACGAGATTGAGCGAGGTATCGGCATACCGACGATCGAATCTCGGGCAAGTGCTATACCGATAGACAAAGGGAATCGTATACGGGATTGATTGAATCCTTGACATCGTGGTTCATCCGATGAGATCATCGTGGAACATGTGGGAGCCAACATGGGTATCCAGATCCCGCTGTTGGTTATTGGCCGGAGAGTTGTCTCGGTCATGTCTACATGGTTCCCGAACCCGTAGGGTCTACACACTTAAGGTTCGATGACGCTAGGGTTATAGGGAAAGTATGTACGCGGTTACCGAATGTTGTTCGGAGTCCCGGATGAGATCCCGGACGTCACGAGGAGTTCCGGAATGGTCCGGAGGTAAAGATTCATATATGGGAAGTCCTGTTTTGGTCACCGGAAAAGTTTCGGGCGATATCGGTAATGTACCGGGACCACCGGGAGGGTCCCGGGGGTCCACCAGGTGGGGCCACCAGCCCCAGGTGGCTGCGTGGGCTAAGTGTGGGAGGGGACCAGCCCCAAGGGGGCTGGTGCGCCCCCCCACCAAGTCCCAGGGCGCCTCCAAGAGGGGAGGGGGGCAAACCCTAAGGCAGTTGGGCCCTAGGGCCCAATAGTGGTGCGCCTCCCCCTCTCTTCCCCTTGGCCGCCCCCCTAGATGGGATCTAGGGCTGGCCGCACCCTAGGGGAGGGAAACCCTAAAGGGGGGCGCAGCCCTCCCTTCCCCCTATATATATGTGAGGTTTTAGGGCTGCTGGACACACGAGAACGTCTCCCTCTTGGCGCAGCCCTACCCCTCTCCCTCCTCGTCTCTTGCAGCGCTTGGCGAAGCCCTGCTGGAGTCCCGCGCTCCTCCACCACCACCACGCCGTCGTGCTGCTGTTGGATGGAGTCTTCCCCAACCTCTCCCTCTCTCCTTGCTGGATCAAGGCGTGGGAGACGTCACCGGGCTGCACGTGTGAAGAACGCGGAGGCACCGTCCGTTCGGTGCTAGGATCTTCGGCGATCTGAATCGCGGCGAGTACGACTCCATCAACCGCGTTCTTGAACGCTTCCGCTTAGCGATCTACAAGGGTATGTGGATCCAACTCTCCTCTCGTAGATGCATCTCCTAGATTGATCTTGGTGAACGTAGGAAAATTTTTGTTTCCCATGCAACGTTCCCCAACAGTGGCATCATGAGCTAGGTTCTTGCGTAGATGCTTTCACGAGTAGAACACAAAGGGGTTTGTGGGCGTTGATGTTTAGATTGCTTCCCTCCTTGGTCTTTCTTGATTCAGCGGTATTATGGGATGAAGCGGCCCGGACCAACTTTACATGTCCACGTACATGAGACCGGTTCCATCGACAGACATGCGACTTTTGTTGCATAAGATGGCTGGCGGGTGTCTGTCTCTCCTATCTTAGTTGAATCGGAATAGAAAAAGGCGGTCCTTGTAGAAGGTTAAATAGCAACTTAAATATCACCGTTGTGGCTTTGCGTAGGTAAGAAGCGTTCTTGCTAGATACCCATAGCAGCCACGTAAAACATGCAACAACAAATTAGAGGACGTCTAACTTGTTTTTGCAGGGTATGTATGTGATATGATATGGCCAATGACATGATGAGATATATTTGATGTATGAGATGATCATGTTGTAATAGTTAATATCGACTTGCATGTCGATGTATACGGCAACCGGCAGGAGCCATAGGGTTGTCTTTAATTTTGTATGACCTGCGTGTCAATCATTAAGCGCTTTGTAATGCTTTACTTTATCGCTAAACGGTAGCAATAGTAGTAAGAGCATGGTGGGCGCGCGACAACCCCGATGGCGACACGATGATGGAGATCATGATGATGGGGATCATGGTGTGGCGCCGGTGACGATGGAGATCATGTCGGTGCTTTGGAGATGGAGATCAAAAGCACGAGTTGATGGCCATATCATGTCACTTATGATTTGCATGTGATGTTAATCCTTTTATGCATCTTATTTTGCTTAGGACGACGGTAGCATTATAAGATGATCCCTCACTAAAATTTCAAGATAAAATTGTGTTTCCCCCGAGTGTGCGCCGTTGCGAAGGTTCGTCGTTTCGAAGCACCACGTGATGATCGGGTGTGATAGACTCTACGTTCGCATACAACGGGTGCAAGCCAGTTTTGCACATGCAGAACACTCGGGTTAGACTTGACGAGCCTAGCATGTACAGACATGGCCTCGGAACACGGAAGACCGAAAGGTCGAGCATGAGTCATATAGTAGATATGATCAACATGTAGATGTTCACCATTGACACCACCTCATCTCACGTGATGATCGGACTTGGGTTGGTGGATCTGGATCATGTCACGCTCGAATGACCAGAGGGATGTCAATTTGAGTGGGAGTTATAAATATTTTGATTAGGTAATAACTCACTTATCATGAACAATAGTCTAAGATGTCTTTGCAAATCTTTTGTTGTAGATGGCTCGCGCAGTAGCTCCCCTGAATTTTAATGCGTTCCTAGAGAAAGCTAAACTGAAAGATGATGGGAGCAACTTTGTGGACTGGCTCCGCAATCTGAGGATCATCCTCACAGCTGCCCAAAAGGTTTATGTCCTAAGTGCACCGCTAGGTGAACCCCCCGCTCCGGCCTCTGTGGACGTTATGAACGCCTGGCAGACGCGCTCGGATGACTACTCAGTCGTGCAGTGTGCCATGTTGTATAGCTTGGAAGGAGGACTTCAAAGGCGTTTTGAACGTCATGGAGCATATGAGATGTTCCAGGAGTTGAATTTCATCTTTGAGAAGAATGCTAAAATCGAGAGGTATGAGACCACCGATAAATTCTTTGCTTGCAAGATGGAGGAGAATTCGTCTGTCAGTGAGCACTTGCTGAAGATGTCTGGGTACTACACCCGCATAGCTGATCTGGGACTTGTGTTCCCGGAGGAGGCTATCATTGACAGAATTCTCCAGTCACTCCCACCTAGCTACAAGAGCTTCGTGCAGCAGTATAACATGCAAGGGATGAACAAGTCCATCGCCGAGCTGTTTTCAATGCTGAAAGTCGCTGAGGCAGACATCCAGAAGGAGTATCAAGTGTTGATGGTCAATAAAACCACCAGTTTCAAGAAAAATGGCAAGGGCAAGAAGGGTAACTCTAAGAAGGGTGGCAAAGCAGTTGCTCATCCAGTGAAGAAACCCAAGGCAGGGCCCAAGCCAGAGACTGAGTGTTTCTATTGCAAGGGGAACGGCCACTGGAAGCGGAACTGCCCCAAGTATCTGGCAGACAAGAAGGGGGCCAACAACAACAACAAGCAAGGTATATGTGATATACATGTTATTGATGTGTACCTTACCAACTCTCGTTGTAGTGCCTGGGTATTTGATACCGGTTCGGTTGCTCACATTTGCAACTCTAAACAGGAACTACGGAATAAACGGAGGCTGGCGAAGGACGAAGTGACGATGCGCGTGGGGAATGGTTCCAAGGTTGATGTGATCGCCGTCGGCACGCTCGCTCTTCGATTACCATCGGGATTAGTTATGAACCTGAATAATTGTTATTTAGTGCCTGCGTTGAGCATGAACATTATATCTGGATCTTGTTTATTGCGAGACGGTTACTCATTTAAATCAGAGAATAAAGGTTGTTCTATTTATATGGGTAATATCTTTTATGGTCATGCACCCGAAGTAAGGGGTTTATTCTTATTGAATCTCGATAGTGATGATACACATGTTCATAACATTGATGCCAAAAGATGTAGAGTAGATAGCGATAGTACCACTTTCTTGTGGCACTGCCGTCTAGGTCATATCGGCGTGAAACGCATGAGGAAGCTCCATGCTGATGGACTTTTGGAGTCTCTTGATTTTGAATCACTTGACACATGCGAGCCGTGCCTCATGGGCAAGATGACTAAGACCCCGTTTTCAGGAACAATGGAACGGGCAAGTGACTTATTGGAAATCATACATACTGATGTGTGTGGCCCGATGAGTGTCACGGCGCGCGGTGGATATCGTTATTTTCTCACCTTCACTGACGACTTAAGTAGATATGGGTATATTTACTTGATGAAGCATAAGTCTGAAACGTTTGAAAAGTTCAAGCAATTTCAGAGTGAAGTTGAGAATCATCGTAACAAGAAGATCAAGTTCCTACGATCTGATCGAGGGGGAGAGTATCTGAGTTATGAGTTTGGCAATCACTTAAGAAAATGTGGAATCGTTTCACAGTTGACGCCACCTGGAACACCACAGCGTAATGGTGTGTCCGAACGTCGTAATCGAACCCTATTAGATATGGTGCGTTCTATGATGTCTCTTGCCGATTTGCCACTATCGTTCTGGGGATATGCGTTAGAGACAGCTGCATTCACTTTAAATAGGGCTCCATCTAAGTCCGTTGAGACAACACCGTAAGAACTGTGGTTTGGTAAGAAACCTAAGTTGTCTTTTCTCAAGGTTTGGGGTTGCGATGCTTATGTCAAAAGGCTTCAGCCAGAAAAGCTCGAACCCAAAGCGGACAAATGTGTCTTCATAGGATACCCAAAAGAAACGGTTGGGTACACCTTCTATCTCAGATCCGAGGGCAAAGTGTTTGTCGCTAAGAACGGGTCCTTTCTCGAGAAAGAGTTTCTCTCGAAAGAATTGAGTGGGAGGAAGGTAGAACTTGATGAGGTTATTGAACCTCTACTTCAACCAGAGAGTAGCGCAGCACAGAAAGATGTTTTTGTGGAGCCTACAACAGTTGAAGAGGAAGCCAATGATGATGATCAAGAAGCTTCTGATCAAGTTACTACCGAACCTCTTAGGTCGACAAGGGTACGCACTGCACCTGAGTGGTTTGGTAACCCTGTCTTGGAGGTCATGTTGTTGGACAACAGTGAACCTACGAGCTATGGAGAAGCGATGGTGGGCCCGGATTCCGACAAATGGTTAGAGGCCATGAAATCCGAGATGGGATTCATGTATGAAAACAAAGTATGGACTTTGGAAGTATTACCTGAAGGGCGGAAGGCCATTCAGAATAAATGGATTTTTAAGAAGAAGACGGACGCTGACGGCAATGTCACCGTGTATAAAGCTCGACTTGTGGCAAAGGGTTTTTCACAAGTTCAAGGGATTGACTACGATGAGACTTTCTCACCCGTAGCGATGCTTAAATCCGTCCGAATCATTTTAGCGATAGCTGCATATTTCGATTATGAAATTTGGCAGATGGATGTCAAAACAGCGTTCCTTAACGGTTTTCTTAAGGAAGAGTTGTATATGATACAACCGGAAGGTTTTGTCGATCCAGAGAATGCTGACAAAGTATGCAAGCTCCAGCGTTCCATTTATGGGCTGGTGCAAGCATCTCGGAGTTGGAATCTTCGCTTTGATGAGGTGATCAAAGCGTTTGGGTTTGTACAAGTTTACGGAGAAGCTTGTATTTACAAGAAAGTGAGTGGGAGCTCTATAGCGTTTCTAATATTATATGTGGATGACATATTGCTGATTGGAAACAATATAGAATTTTTGGATAGCGTGAAGGGGTATTTGAACAAGAGTTTTTCGATGAAGGATCTCGGTGAAGCTGCTTTCATATTGGGCATCAAGATCTATAGAGATAGATCAAGACGCTTGATAGGACTTTCACAAAGTACATACCTTGATAAAGTTTTGAAGAAGTTCAAAATGGATCAATCCAAGAAGGGGTTCTTGCCGGTATTGCAAGGTACAAAGTTGAGTAAGACTCAATGCCCAGTGACTGCAGAAGATAGAGAAAAGATGAGTGTCGTCCCCTATGCTTCAGCCATAGGCTCTATCATGTATGCAATGATGTGCACAAGACCAGATGTCAGCCTTGCCATAAGTATGGCCGGGAGGTTTCAAAGTAATCCTGGTATGGATCACTGGACATCGGTCAAGAATATCCTAAAGTACCTGAAAAGGACTAAGGAAATGTTTCTCGTTTATGGAGGTGATCAAGAGCTCGTCGTAAAGGGTTACGTCGATGCAAGCTTTGACACTGATCCGGATGACTCTAAGTCTCAAACCGGATACGTATATATTCTCAACGGGGGAGCGGTAAGCTGGTGCAGTTCCAAGCAAAGCGTGGTAGCCGATTCTACATGCGAAGCGGAGTACATAGCTGCCTCGGAGGCGGCAAAGGAAGGTGTCTGGATGAAGGAGTTCATGACAGATCTTGGAGTTGTGCCTAGTGCACTAAACCCAATGACTCTGTTTTGTGACAACACTGGTGCCATTGCTCTAGCCAAGGAACCAAGGTTTCACAAGAGGACCAGACACATAAAGCGACGCTTCAATTCCATCCGCGATTCAGTCAAGGAGGAGGACATAAGTATTTGCAAAGTACACACGGATTTGAATGTTGCAGATCCGTTGACTAAGCCTCTTCCACGGGCTAAGCATGATCAACACCAAGACTCTATGGGTGTTAGATTCATTACCTTGTAATGCTAGATTATTGACTCTAGTGCAAGTGGGAGACTGTTGGAAATATGCCCTAGAGGCAATAATAAAAGAGTTATTATTATATTTCCTTGTTCATGATAATCGTTTGTTATCCATGCTATAACTGTATTGATTGGAAACTCAAATACATGTGTGGATAAATAAGACAAACTTTGTGTCCCTAGTAAGCCTCTTCAGGACTAGCTCGTTGATCAAAGATGACCGCGGTTTCCAGGTCATAGACATGAGTTGTCATTTGATAACGGGATCACATCATTAGGAGAATGATGTGATGGACAAGACCCAAACGTTAAACATAGCTTTTGATCGTATCAGTTATCGCTATAGTTTTCTGCATGTCAAGTATAAGTTCCTATGACCATGAGATCATGTAACTCACTGACACCGTAGGAGTGCTTTGTGTGTGCCAAACGTCGCAACGTAACTGGGTGACTATAAAGGTACTCTACAGGTATCTCCGAAGGTGTCTGTTGAGTTAACATGGATCGAGACTGGGATTTGTCACTCCGTGTGACGGAGAGGTATCTCCGGGCCCACTCGGTAATACATCATCTCAATGAGCTCAAAGTGACTAAGTAGTTAGTCACGGGATTATGTATTACGAAACGAGTAAAGAGACTTGCCGGTAACGAGGTTGAACTAGGTATAGAGATACCGACGATCGAATCTCGGGCAAGTAACATACCGACGAGACAAAGGGAACTGTATACGGGATTGCCAGAATCCTTGACATCGTGGTTCATCCGATGAGATCATCGAGGAACGTGTGGGAACCAATATGGGTATCCAGATCCCGCTATTGGTTATTGACCTGGGAGTGTCTCGGTCATGTCTGCATAGTTTCCGAACCCGCAGGGTCTACACACTTAAGGTTCGGTGACGCTAGGGTTGTTAGTGAGAACAGTGCATGGTTACCGAAGGTTGTTCGGAGTCCCGGATGAGATCCCGGACGTGACGAGGGTCTCCGGAATGGTCCGGGGACGAATATTGATATATAGGATGAGAGTGTTCGGAGTCCGGAAGTGTTCCGGGGAGCACCGGGAAGTCGGCGGATGACCGAAAGGGGTTTTCGGGGTCCCGGAAAGAGTTTCGGGCCTAATGGGCCACAAAGGGGAGACGCAACAGCCCTCATAGGGCTGTGCGCCCCCCCTGGGCCCTCTCCTCATGTGCAAGGGGGGCTGGCCCCCCCTAGGGCTGCCGCACCCCTATGGAGTAGGGGGCAAGGCACTTGGGGGGCGGGGGGAACCCTGGCCCCTTGGCCGCCGCCCCCTTCCAATCTGCCCTGGCCGCCGCCCCTAGGGATAAACCCTAGGGCGCCCCCTCCCCTCTCTCCCCCCTATATAAAGAGAGGCAGAGGGAGGGCAGCCACACACGTTCGTGCCTCGGCGCTGCCCTCCCTCTCCCACATCCATCTTCGTGAACTCCGCGGTGCTTGGCGAAGCCCTGCTGGAATCCTCCACCACCATCTCCACCACGCCGTCGTGCTGCCGGTGTCTCCATCAACCTCTCCTTCCCCCTTGCTGGATCAAGAAGGAGGAGACGTCCCCGAGCTGTACGTGTGAAGAACGCGGAGGCACCGTTGCTTCGGTGCTAGGATCTTCGGCGATCTGAATCGCGGCGAGTACGACTCCATCAACCGCGTTCTTGAATGCTTCCGCTTAGCGATCTACAAGGGTATGTGGATCCAACTCTCCCCTCGTAGATGCATCTCCTAGATTGATCTTGGTGAACGTAGGAAAAATTTTTGTTTCCCATGCAACGTTCCCCAACAGGGGGTTCCGGTAACCCCCTCCGGCATTCCCGATAAATCCGAAACTTTTCCGAAACACTTCCGGTGTCCGAATATAGTCGTCCAATATATCAATCTTTATGTCTCGGACATTCCGAGACTCCTCGTCATGTCCGTGATCTCATCCGGGACTCCGAACTACCTTCGGTACATCAATACTCATAAACTCATAATACCGATCGTCATCAAACGTTAAGCGTGCGGACCCTACGGGTTCGAGAACTATGTAGACATGACCGAGACTCATCTCCGGTCAATAACCAATAACGGAACCTGGATGTTCATATTGGCTCCTACATATTCTACGAAGATCTTTTATCGGTCAGAACCGCATAACAACATACGTTGTTCCTTTTGTCAAACGGTATGTTACTTGCCCGAGATTCGATCGTCGGTATCTCTATACCTAGTTCAATCTCGTTACCGGTAAGTCTCTTTACTCGTTCCGTAACACATCATCTCGTGACTAACTCATTAGTCTTTTGCTTGCAAGGCTTATTGTGATGTGTGTTACCGAGAGGGCCCAGAGATACCTCTCCGACACTCGGAGTGACAAATCCTAATCTTGATCTATGCCAACACCACGAATACTTTCGGAGACACCTGTAGAGCATCTTTATGATCACCCAGTTACGTTGTGACGTTTGATAGCACACAAGGTGTTCCTACGGTATTCGGGAGTTGCATAATCTTATAGTCATAGGAACATGTATAAGTCATGAAGAAAGCAATAGCAATTAAACTAAACGATCATAATGCTATGCTAACGGATGGGCCTTGTCCATCACATCATTCTCCTAATGATGTGATCCCGTTGATCAAATGACAACTCATGTCTATGGCCAGGAAACATAACCATCTTTGATCAATGAGCTAGTCTAGTAGAGGCATACTAGGGACATGCTGTTTTGTCTATGTATTCACACATGTACTAAGTTTCCGGTTAATACAATTCTAGCATGAATAAAAGACATTTATCATGATATAAGGAAATACAAATAACATCTTTATTATTGCCTCTAGGGCATATTTCCTTCATTCTCCGACTTGAACTAGAGTCAATAATCTAGATTACAAAGTGATGATCCTCACACCCATGGAGTCTTGGTGCTGATCATGTTTTGGCCGTGGAAGAGGCTTAGTCAACGGGTCTGCAACATTCAGATCCGTATGTATTTTGCAAATCTCTATGTCTCCCTCCTTGACTAGATCGCGGATGGAATTGAAGCGTCTTTTGATGTGCTTTGTTCTCTTGTGAAACCTGGATTCCTTCGCCAAGGCTATGGCTCCAGTGTTGTCACAAAAGATTTTCATTGGACCCGATGCACTAGGTATTACACCTAGATCGGATATGAACTCCTTCATCCAGACTCCTTCATTTGCTGCTTCCGAAGCAGCTATGTATTCCGCTTCACACGTAGATCCCGCCACGACGCTCTGCTTGGAACTGCACCAACTGACAGCTCCACCGTTCAATAAAAATACATATCCGGTTTGTGACTTTGAGTCATCCGGATCAGTGTCAAAGCTAGAATCGACGTAACCATTTACGACGAGCTCTTTGTCACCTCCATATACGAGAAACATATCCTTTGTTCTTTTCTGATACTTTAGGATGTTTTTGACCGCTGTCCAGTGATCCACTCCTGGATTACTTTGGTACCTCCCTGCTAGTCTTATAGCAAGGCACACATCAGGTCTGGTACACAGCATTGCATACATGATAGATCCTATGGCTGAGGCATAGGGAATGACTTTCATTTTCTCTCTATCTTCTGCAGTGGTCGGGCATTGAGTCTTACTCAACTTCATACCTTGTAAAACAGGCAAGAACCCTTTCTTTGACTGATCCATTTTGAACTTCTTCAAAATCTTATCAAGGTATGTGCTTTGTGAAAGTCCAATTAAGCGTCTTGATCTATCTCTATAGATCTTGATACCTAATATATAAGCAGCTTCACCGAGGTCTTTCATTAAAAAACTCTTATTCAAGTATCCTTTTATGCTATCCAGAAATTCTATATCATTTCCAATCAACAATATGTCATCTACATATAATATTAGAAATGCTACAGAGCTCCCACTCACTTTCTTGTAAATACAGGCTTCTCCAAAAGTCTGTATAAAACCATATGCTTTGATCACCTCATCAAAGCGTATATTCCAACTCCGAGATGCTTGCACCAGTCCATAGATGGATCGCTTGAGTTTGCATACTTTGTTAGCATCTTTTGGATCGACAAAACCTTCTGGTTGCATCATATACAACTCTTCTTTGAGATATCCATTTAGGAATGCAGTTTTGACATCCATTTGCCAGATTTCATAATCATAAAATGCGGCAATTGCTAACATGATTCGGACAGACTTAAGCATCGCTACAGGTGAGAAAGTCTCATCGTAGTCAACTCCTTGAACTTGTCGAAAACCTTTTGCAACAAGTCGAGCTTTGTAAACAGTAATATTACCGTCTGCGTCGGTCTTCCTCTTGAAGATCCATTTGTTTTCGATGGCTTGCCGATCATCGGGCAAGTCAACCAAAGTCCACACTTTGTTCTCATACATGGATCCCATCTCAGATTTCATGGCTTCAAGCCATTTTGCGGAATCTGGGCTCATCATCGCTTCCTCATAGTTCGTAGGTTCATCATGGTCTAGTAACATGATTTCCAGAACTGGGTTGCCGTACCACTCTGGTGCGGAACGTACTCTGGTTGATCTACGACGTTCAGCAGAAACTTGATCCGAAGTTTCATGATCATTATCATTAACTTCCTCACTAATTGGTGTAGGTATCATTGGAACAATTTCCTGCGATGTACTATTTTCCAATCCGGGAGAAGGTACAATTACCTCATCAAGTTCTACTTTCCTCCCACTCACTTCTTTCGAGAGAAACTCTTTTTCTAGAAAGGATCCGTTCTTAGCAACGAATATTTTGCCTTCGGATCTGTGATAGAAGGTGTACCCAACAGTCTCTTTTGGGTATCCTATGAAGACACATTTTTCCGACTTGGGTTCGAGCTTATCAGGTTGAAGTGTTTTCACATAAGCATCGCAGCCCCAAACTTTAAGAAACGACAACTTTGGTTTCTTGCCAAACCATAGTTCATAAGGTGTCGTATCAACGGATTTAGATGGTGCCCTATTTAACGTGAATGCAGCTGTCTCTAAAGCATAACCCCAAAACGATAGTGGTAAATCGGTAAGAGACATCATAGATCGCACCATATCCAATAAAGTACGGTTACGACGTTCGGACACACCATTACGCTGTGGTGTTCCAGGTGGCGTGAGTTGTGAAACTATTCCACATTGTTTCAAATGAAGACCAAACTCGTAACTCAAATATTCTCCTCCACGATCAGATCGTAGGAACTTTATTTTCTTATTACGATGATTCTCTACTTCACTCTGAAATTCTTTGAACTTTTCAAATGTTTCAGACTTGTGTTTCATTAAGTAGATATACCCATATCTGCTCAAATCATCAGTGAAGGTCAGAAAATAACGATACCCGCCGCGAGCATCAACACTCATTGGTCCACATACATCAGTATGTATGATTTCCAACAAATCTGTTGCTCGTTCCATAGTTCCGGAGAACGGAGTTTTAGTCATCTTGCCCATGAGGCATGGTTCGCAAGCACCAAGTGATTCATAATCAAGTGATTCCAAAAGTCCATCATTATGGAGTTTCTTCATGCGTTTTACACCAATATGACCTAAACGGCAGTGCCACAAATAAGTTGCACTATCATTATTAACCTTGCATCTTTTGGTTTCAATATTATGAATATGTGTATCACTACAATCGAGATCCAATAAGAATAGACCACTCTTCAAGGGTGCATGACCATAAAAGATATTATTCATAAAAATAGAACAACCATTATTCTCTGATTTGAATGAATAACCGTCTCGCAATAAACAAGATCCAGATATAATGTTCATGCTTAACACTAGCACCAAATAACAATTATTTAGGTCTAAAACTAATCTCGAAGGTAGATGTAGAGGTAGCGTGCCGACGGCGATCACATCGACTTTGGAACTGTTTCCCACGCGCATCGTCACCTCGTCCTTAGCTAATCTTCGTTTAATCCGTAGTCCCTGTTTCGAGTTACAAATATTAGCAACCGAACCGGTATCAAATACCCAGGTACTACTACGAGCTTTAGTAAGGTACACATCAATAACATGTATATCACATATACCTTTGTTCATCTTGCCATCCTTCTTATCCGCCAAATACTTGGGGCAGTTCCGCTTCCAGTGTCCAGTCCCCTTGCAGTAGAAGCACTCAGTTTCAGGCTTGGCTCCAGATTTGGGTTTCTTCGTGGAAGTAGCAACTGACTTGCTATTCTTTTTGAAGTTCCCTTTCTTTCCCTTGCCCTTTTTCTTGAAACTAGTGGTCTTGCTAACCATCAACACTTGATGCTCCTTTTTGATTTCTACCTCCGCAGCTTTGAGCATAGCGAAGAGCTCGGGAATTGTCTTTTGCATCCCTTGCATGTTATAGTTCATCACGAAGCCTTTATAGCTTGGTGGCAGTGATTGAAGAACTCTATCAATAACACTATCCTCGTCAACTTTGCAACCAAGTGGAGTCATATGATTGTAGTACCCAGACATTCTGAGCAAGTGTTCACTGATAGAACTATTCTCCTCCATCTTGCAGCTGTAGAACTTATTGGAAATCTCATATTTCTCAATTCGGGCATTTGCTTGAAATATTAACTTCAACTCCTGGAACATCTCATTTGGTCCATGACGTTCAAAACGTCGTTGAAGTCCCGGTTCTAAGCCGTAAAGCATGGCACACTGAACTATCGTGTAGTCATCAGACCGCGACTGCCAGACGTTCAAAGCGTCTACATTAGCGGAAGGGGGCTTGTCACCTAGCGGTGCTTCAAGGACATAATTCTTCTGTGCAGCAATGAGGATAATCCTCAGGTTACGGACCCAGTCCGTGTAATTGCTACCATCATCTTTCAACTTAGCTTTCTCTAGGAATGCATTAAAATTCAAAGGAACGGTAGCACGGGCCATTGATCTACAACGACATAGATATGCAAAACTATCAAGACTAAGTTCATGATAAATTAAAGTTCAATTTAATCATATTAATTTAAAGAACTCCCACTTAGATAGACATCCCTCTGGTCATCTAAATGATCACGTGATCCAAATCAACTAAACCATGTCCGATCATCACGTGAGATGGAGTAGTTTCAATGGTGAACATCTTATGTTGATCATATCTACTATATGATTCACGCTCGACCTTTCGGTCTCCAGTGTTCCGAGGCCATATCTGTATATGCTAGGCTCGTCAAGTTTAACCCGAGTATTCTGCGTGTGCAAAACTGGCTTACTCCCGTTGTATTTGAACGTAGAGCTTATCACACCCGATCATCACGTGGTGTCTCGGCACGATGAACTTTCGCAACGGTGCATACTCAGGGAGAACACTTATACCTTGAAATTTAGTAAGGGATCATCTTATAATGCTACCGTCGTTCTAAGCAAAATAAGAAGCATAATAAGATAAACATCACATGCAATCAAAATATGTGACATGATATGGCCATCATCATCTTGTGCTTTTGATCTCCATCTCCAAAGCACCGTCATGATCACCTTCGTCACCGGCGCGACACCTTGATCTCCATCGTAGCATCGTTGTCGTCTCGCCAACTATTGCTTCTACGACTATCGCTACCGCTTAGTGATAAAGTAAAGCAATTACATGGCGATTGCATTTCATACAATAAAGCGACAACCATATGGCTCCTGCCAGTTGCCGATAACTTTACAAAACATGATCATCTCATACAAAACCGTATAACTCATCATGTCTTGACCATATCAAATCACAACATGCCCTGCAAAAACAAGTTAGACGTCCTCTACTTTGTTGTTGCAAGTTTTACGTGGCTGCTACGGGCTTAGAAAGAACCGTTCTTACCTACGCATACAAAACCACAACGATGTTTTGTCAAGTATGTGCTGTTTTAACCTTCACAAGGACCGGGCGTAGCCACACTTGATTCAGCTAAAGTGAGAGAGACATACACCCGCCAGTCACCTTTAAGCAACGAGTGCTCGTAACGGTGAAACCAGTCTCGCGTAAGCGTACGCGTAATGTCGGTCCGGGCCGCTTCATCTCACAATACCGCCGAAGCAAAGTATGACATGCTGGTAAGCAGTATGACTAGTATCGCCCACAACTCATTGTGTTCTACTCGTGCATATCATCTACGCATAGACCTGGCTCATGATGCCACTGTTGGGGAACGTAGTATTTTAAAATTTTCCTACGATCACGCAAGATCTATCTACCAGATGCATAGCAACGAGAGGGAAGAGTGTGTCTACGTACCCTCGTAGACCGGGAGCGGAAGCGTCAAGTGACGCGGTTGATGTTGTCGAACTTCTTCGCGATCCAACCGATCAAGCACCGAACATACGGCACCTCCGCGTTCAGCACACGTTCAGCTTGATGACGTCCCACGAGCTCTTGATTCAGTTGAGCTTCACGGGAGAGTTTCGTCAGCACGACGGCGTGGTGACGGATATGATGTGTTCACCGGCGCAGGGCTTCGCCTAAGCTCCGCGACGGTATGACCGAGGTGTGATTCTGTGGAGGGGGGCACCGCACACGGCTAAAACAATTCAACTTGTGTGTCTTTGGGTGCCCCCCTGCCCCCGTATATAAAGGAGCAAGGGAGGGAGGCCGGCCGGCCCTTCCTGGTGCGGCTAGGGAGTGGACTCCTACTAGGAATAGGATTGCAATCCTATTCCTAGTAGGATTCACCAAAAGAAGGAAGAGGGAAAGGAATAGGAGAGGTGGCGCCCCCCCAATCCTAGTCCAACTAGGAACCCTAGGTGGGGGCGCCGGCCAGCCCTATGGGCTGCCTCTCTCTTTCCCTTTAGGCCCACTATGGACCATCCCCTCTCGTAGGGGGTTCCGGTAACCCCCTCCGGCATTCCCGATAAATCCGAAACTTTTCCGGAACACTTCCGGTGTCCGAATATAGTCGTCCAATATATCAATCTTTATGTCTCGGACATTCCGAGACTCCTCGTCATGTCCGTGATCTCATCCGGGACTCCGAACTACCTTCGGTACATCAATACTCATAAACTCATAATACAGATCGTCATCAAACGTTAAGCGTGCGGACCCTACGGGTTCGAGAACTATGTAGACATGACCGAGACTCATCTCCGGTCAATAACCAATAGCGGAACCTGGATGTTCATATTGGCTCCTACATATTCTACGAAGATCTTTTATCGGTCAGAACAGCATAACAACATACGTTGTTCCTTTTGTCAAACGGTATGTTACTTGCCCGAGATTCGATCGTCGGTATCTCTATACCTAGTTCAATCTCGTTACCGGTAAGTCTCTTTACTCGTTCCGTAACACATCATCTCGTGACTAACTCATTAGTCTTTTGCTTGCAAGGCTTATTGTGATGTGTGTTACCGAGAGGGCCCAGAGATACCTCTCCGACACTCGGAGTGACAAATCCTAATCTTGATCTATGCCAACACCACGAATACTTTCGGAGACACCTGTAGAGCATCTTTATGATCACCCAGTTACGTTGTGACGTTTGATAGCACACAAGGTGTTCCTACGGTATTCGGGAGTTGCATAATCTCATAGTCATAGGAACATGTATAAGTCATGAAGAAAGCAATAGCAATTAAACTAAACGATCATAATGCTATGCTAACGGATGGGTCTTGTCCATCACATCATTCTCCTAATGATGTGATCCCGTTGATCAAATGACAACTCATGTCTATGGCCAGGAAACATAACCATCTTTGATCAATGAGCTAGTCTAGTAGAGGCATACTAGGGACATACTGTTTTGTCCATGTATTCACACATGTACTAAGTTTCCGGTTAATACAATTCTAGCATGAATAAAAGACATTTATCATGATATAAGGAAATACAAATAACATCTTTATTATTGCCTCTAGGCCATATTTCCTTCACACATCACACGTCACATGCTGCAAAAACAAGTTAGACGTCCTCTAATTGTTGTTGCAAGTTTTACGTGGCTGCTATAGGTTTCTAGCAAGAACGTTTCTTACCTACGCCAAAACCACAACGTGATATGCCAATTTCTATTTTCCCTTCATAAGGACTCTTTTCGTCGAATCCGATCCGACTAAAGTGGGAGAGACTGTCACCCGCTAGCCACCTTAAGCAACTAGTGCATGTCAGTCGGTGGAACCTGTCTCACGTAAGCGTACATGTAAGGTCGGTCTGGGCTGCTTCATCCCACGATGCCACCGAATCAAGATAAGACTAGTAGCGGCAAGAGAATTGAACAAATCTACGCCCACAACTGCTTTGTGTTCTACTCGTGCAAGATACTACGCATAGACCTAGGTCAGATCCCACTGTAGGGGAACGTAGCAGAATTCAAAAAATTTCTAAGCTTCACCAAGATCAATCTAAGGAGTCATCTAGCAATGAGGGAGAAAGGAGTGCATCTACATACCCTTGTAGATCACGAGCGGAAGCGTTCAAGAGAACGTGGATGATGGAGTCGTACTCGTCGTGATCCAAATCACCAATGATCCTAGCGCCGAACGGACGGCACCTCCGCGTTCAACACACGTACGGTGCAGCGACGTCACCTCCTTCTTGATCCAGCAAGGGGGACGGAGAGGTTGATGGAGATCCAGGAGCACAACGGCGTGGTGGTGGATGCAGCGGTATTCCAGCAGGGCTTCGCCAAGCAACACTAGAAGGAGGAAGGGGTGTCACGGGGGGAGAGGGAGGCGCCAGGGGCAAGGGTGCGGCTGCCCTCCCTCCCCACACTATATATTGGGGCCCTGGGGGGCCGGCCCTAGGAGATCCAATCTCCTAGGGGGGCGGCGTCCTAGGGGGGAACTTGCCCCCCAAGGCATGTGGGGCGCCCCCACCCCTAGGTTTCCCAACCCTCGGCACAGGGGGAAGCCCAAGGGGGGCGCACCAGCCCACTATGGGCTGGTTCCCCTCCCCCTTCGGCCCATGGGGCCCTCTGGGATAGGTGGCCCCACCCGGTGGACCCCCGGGACCCTTCTGGTGGTCCCGGTACAATACCGGTGACCCCCGAAACTCTCCCGATGGCCGAAACTGGACTTCCTATATATAATTCTTTATCTCCGGACCATTCTGGAACTCCTTGTGACGTCCGGGATCTCATCCGGGACTCCGAACAACATTCAGGTTACCGTGTGCATATATCGCTACAACCCTAGCGTCACCGAACCTTAAGTGTGTAGACCCTACGGGTTCGGGAGACACGTAGACATGACCGAGACGACTCTCCGGTCAATAACCAACAACAGGACCTGGATACCCATGTTGGTTCCCACATGTTCCTCGATGATCTCATCGGATGAACCACGATGTCAAGGATTCAATCAATCCCGTATACAATTCCCTTTGTCTATCGGTATAGTACTTGCCCAAGATTCGACCATCGGTATACCGATACCTTGTTCAATCTCGTCATGGCAAGTCTCTTTACTCGTTCCGTAATACATCATCATGTGACCAACTCCTTAGTCACATTGAGCTCATTATGATGATGTCTTACCGAGTGGGCCTAGAGCCTAAAGGCAGCTCACAAAAAGCCCAGAGCCTAAAGGCAGCTCACAAAAAGCCTAGAGCCTAAAGGCAGCTCACAAAAAGCCTAGAGCCTAAAGGCAGCTCACAAAAAGCCTGGAGCCTGGCAGCTCGCAAAAAGCCTCGATTTAGAGCATGGCAGCTCACAAAAAGCCTCGAATTTGGAGCCTGGCAGCTCGCAAAAAACCTCGACTACATGGTCTTATTTGCCAAAAATGCTTTGTTTCTATGATTTTGCAAATTTTGTTTTTAAACAAGTCTATTACTGTGGGATTGGGCAACTGCAAGGTTGACCATATATCTGCAAAGTTAAAAGTCTGGGTCAGGAACACCAGCATGAATTAAAAGTCTGGGTCATGAACACCAGCATGAGTTAAACTGGCATTCAGTATAACTCGGATCAGCCATCAGGCAAGAGCCAAGTAAGAGAGCCAAGAGCCTCATCAGCACCTACGCCTTCAATTATGCCTACCGGATTAAGGACTTCAGGTACACTTAATCCGAGGTATGACGTATCTTTGGTATAAATAGTTATTCCTTATATATATATATATATATATATATATATATATATATATATATATATATATATATATATATATATAGGAGCAGTGTAATGGGTCCGGTGGTAAACCGCCAGGACATCCTTTAGCCTCATTCATGCAGGCACAGATAATATAAACGGATCAAGCATGGCAAAACAAAGGATTAAATTGGCAGATGCCAAGTCAAGCTGTGCCATCCATATTGGGAGAAAGACAATGTTTCAACTATCCTATTACAAGGCACCTGCAGGCCCGAATAGATTAAAGTTTTGGTAAAAATGTTCAGCAACTACAAATTAAACCGGACGGTTTACGACTCCTCTTCATGCTGCGAAGGCTGAGGGTCAACTTGTTCCGGGTCTTCATCAGCTTCAGACAATGGCTGGAAACCAGGAGCGCGCCAATCAATCTTGGAGAGTGCACGAAAATACATTTCTTCATCAATAAGATCTGACGGATCAATATCTGGAGCGAAAGTATGGCCATGAACTGGTGGGATCAGATTTTTAGTATCGTAAACCGGCCGCTCTACCCGCTCATTTTCTAAGTCATAGGCCGGATGATACCTTGTCAAAACCGCTTCATCGGCAAGCTTACTGGCAAGCGGGCGCATGTCCGTAGTAAGAGCACGAAGGTCTGCGGCAGAAAAGATTGACCCGTCCTCTTTGTTGCTGGGATAGCCGTTCATAGCTTCCTCCGGGTCAAAGTCAGGAACCCATGCTTTAGCCCGGGTCAGCGCCATAAGAGAACCAGCCCGTGCAGCAGACTTCTTCACCTCCACCAGACGCACAGGTAGGACAGATAGCTTCTCCAAAGTGGCTTGGATGGTAGTTGGTGCCGGTTTGTTATGGTACATAGCACTAATAACCCTTTGAGCGCCGGAATAAAGCTGCTCCACCAGGGTATAAGATGCCTTGAGCTTCTTCCGGACATCATCTCCAAGATGAGTTATGCGCCTCCCTATATTCGTTTGTTGAGTTAAACCGGAGCGGAACAAAGATTGCAAGGATGAAAAACATATACAGATGGGTGCTCACCGAAGATAGCAGAAGTCATGAGTTCTATGTGCTGTCTTAAACCAGTCAACTCCTGCGTAACCAGATTAAGAGCAGCTTCAGCTTCCTTTGCTCTTTTTTCAAGAGCATTCCTCTGCACTTCCCATCTGGACCGCTCCGCTTCAAAGTCTTTTTTCAATTTCTCCATATTGGTCAAGGTAAGCACAAGTTCTTCCTTTGCTTTGGCGGAGGCAGTTTCATTAACAGCCAAGCTATTCCGGAGCTCAGTTACCTCCAAAGCCCTCTGGGTCAAGTTAGCCTACCAGGAAATCAAACGGATTAGAAAGACATATCAATCAAGTCTCAAGCACATAACAAGTTATGCGCTTGACACTTGGGGGCTAATGTGTAATTGAAGTAAAGAAAGAATTTTTTTCAGACAAGTCCCAAGCGCATAAACAAATTATGCCCTTGGCACTTGGGGGCTAATGTAAATTCATTCCCAGGCATAATGGAAGTGCCGGTTCACCAACAATGAAGCTAAACCGGCACTTGGGGGCTACTATGGCCTAAAGACAGGATTGCAGAAGTTACAAAGCAGAGACAGAAGCAAAAGGAAAGAAAATCACTTCATACTTATATGTCCTTCATCATATTAACCAATCCGGCTTCGTAATCGCGGCTGGTAAAGAGCCGGTTCAGATACCCGGAATGAAGTTCCTAGGCACTCAACTGGGCATAGCTGGATAAGTCTGTGCTCCACTTGCCTTTGTCTTGTTGAGATTTTTCTTCCTTGGCAGTATGTCTGGCCAGGGTGACAGGCTCGGTGGGAGCAGTGAAGCCTAGACCGGTTATCACAATGTCTGCGGATGAGGCAGCAGTTGGTTGGAGGGGGACAGTAGTAGGCGCCGGGCTAGCAGATGCTGGGTTGGTCCGAGGAGGGCTAACCGGACAGGGCTTGCCGGTTCAGCCGTGTTTTCCACGTTGTCACCTCCCGGGGCAACAACATCATCATGATCGATAGGAATGGGATCATCAAATTGAGCTTTAGGATTATCTTTCGGAAGAATGGCCGCTTCAGGGTCATCGGCCGGTTCAGCGGTAGTAGTTTCAGCAGCCACTTTGTTTGCTTTCGCCTTCTTGCTAGGCTTCGGCATTCTGGTAAAAATCAAAAGAACAATGAGAATCATGAAGTTAAAAACATGAAGGTAAACCAGATGTTTGAAAGAAGGACTTACCCAGGCACGGTCTTAAGCACTGGGACCTGCGTAGCAGTTGACTCGCCGGAAGAGGATAGAGGAGCCTCCTGATAGTTAGGATCAGACGGTTTAAGCGGTTTACGTATGAGGCCGGCTTTTGGATGAAGGAGAGTTGGAGAAAGTAAAACCTCGGAGCGACGCCTGCGAGCCGGCGTAAGAGGTATTCCGGATGACTCAACCACATGGCCGCTGTGGCGCGTGGTCCGGCGTGCTTCATGCTGCTGTTTCTTCAAAAGAAAGTTGGGATCCAATTGAGCATAAGGATGAGAAAATGGATATTTCCAGGACACCCGGCGGACTCTGGAGGGCAACGGTTCCGAATCAGAAGAGAGAGAAATTACCTCAACTCCCGTCGCTTTACTTCCTGCCGCCAGATCCTGCGGAAAGTCATTATTAACATAAATTTAGACAAAGGGAAATCAAAGGATATAAGGGTTAGTTGGTACCTCAGAGTCCGGATCATCTTCCTCAGGGTGTGAACCGGAGGCAGCAACAGCCTTCTTCTTCTTAACAGCATAAGTTTTCCTGCGTGGTTGCCTGGCCGGTTTATCTTGAGATTTTCTCTTCCAGAAGGGATCATTGGCCTGTGCAAAAGATAAGTAATAAATGGAAGATAATTGATATGGCCAGATTAAAACAAACAGGAAAAGATCGGGAAGGACTTACCGCTGGCGGTTTATTGGTTTCGTAGAACGGAGCTAAACCTGTCCGGCTGCATTCCTCCAGAGGGATGTTTAGCATTTTCTTCGCGGACTCAGTAACTTCGTCTTCAGGAAGTATTATGTCAGTGTGGCGCTGAGGGTCATCCAGTTTGCCGGAGTATTCACACATCAGACTTGAGCGCCGGCTTAATGGGAGGATGCTCCAAGAAAGCCAGCAGCGAACAAAGTCGACTCCAGTTAAGCCGTTGGCTACGAAGGCCCTGAGCTTAGAAAGTTGAGGGGCAAACCGGGCACGATCCGGGGCACTGGGGCGTAGCGGCAGGGGGTGATCCGTTGCTAGGCGATAGGTGCGGTAACCCGGCAGTGGGTTCTCTCCTTCAGGCTAAGTATCCCTACAATAGAACCATGTTTGGTTCCATTCTTTTGGGTGGCTGTGAAGGGCAGCATGAGGGAAACTCACATCCTTTCTCTTTTGGAGACTGACGCCACCCAACTCCTGATGCGGCCCGTCAGTAAACTCCGTCCGCCGGTTCAGATGAAAAAAGTCTCGGAACAGATCCACTGATGGTTCTTCTTGAAGATATGCTTCTGAGAAGACTTGAAAATTGTAGATGTTTGACATAGAATTTGGGCCTACATCCTGAGGGTGGAGCTGAAAAGCGGCTAACACATCCCGGAA
This sequence comes from Secale cereale, assembly GCA_902687465.1. Taxonomy (NCBI): domain Eukaryota; kingdom Viridiplantae; phylum Streptophyta; class Magnoliopsida; order Poales; family Poaceae; genus Secale; species Secale cereale. Next base: position 658,143,204 of record LR738714.1, read on the forward strand.
GAACTTTGAACCGGGAGGGCTGAAACCCCGGGCCAGGTGATCAAAGAAAACAATGATCTCTCCTTCTTGGGGTGTAGGAGGACACTCCTTTCCTGGGGCCCGCCAGTGCAGAACTTCCTTAGGACCCAGAATACCGATTGAAGCAGCGTTTATTAAGTCATCCTTAGTGATCCGGGAAGGAGCCCAGTTGCAAGCGACAAATTGCTTGGCCATCGGTTTGGGTAAGGAAGTGCTGAAAAGTACAGTGCAAAATCCGGTTTACCAATTGCTAAAGTATAAGCCGGTGCATTCTATAAAGTTATGGGCCTAATTGTCGGTTTAAGCAAGGGACTAATGGTATTACTAATCCGGAAGCAAATATGAGCGAGACAGCTACCGGTTCGTGATGATGGAAAAGAATACGCTAAACCGTCAATTACGGGATACGGGCTTACATCTAAACCGTCAGTAAAACATATGACGTGCAAGTATGGCTAAACCGGGAAGATAAGCTACAAGTCTAAAGTATGAAGAAACAGTTTCCACAAAGAGCTGAAGTAAACATGGATCTAAGGCATAAGGAAAAGATGGAATAAATACAAGTTATATTCAGGAATGACCGCGGAGTTTCTTTACAGATCGAATCTAAACTGATAAAGCTAGAGGAACTAGGGTTATGATGGCGGAGAGGAAATGCATGGATTTGGGTCAAAGTCTAAATAAGTTTGAATCTACAGCAAGGCTGACCTACGGGGATGAACAACAAAGCTTCAAGGGTTCATGGCGAAGCTATGGAAGAAACCCTAGAGTAAGATCTATGGGGAAGAAAAAGGAGTACCTGAATAAGTAGAGGACGGCGGCGAAGTTTTTCTGGAGACGTTCAGGTCGATGCAGCGGCCTGGCTCGAGGATGACGACGAGCTCGGGGAGCGGCGGCAGAGCTTCGAGCGATGGAGATGGAGGAAGAAGAAGGCAGAAGGGGAAAAGAGGTATGCCCCAGCAGTATTTATAAGCCGAAGAGGTAAAAACGGTAAGCGCAAGAATCGAGGATGCCAGAGATTGGATAAAGATTGAGTTGTCGCCTCGATTTTCGGTGCGGCATTTAAGAAAAGTAACAGACAGGTGCGAGCATTAAATGCGGAGATGATGTCACGACGAATTAAGGCGATTCCAGGAGATGACGTCATGGCCGGTTTATGAAGAAAATAAGGTTGTGGAAAGGAGATTTGCGCAAGACTTAGAAGACTGACATGAACAAGTTCAAATCAATCTGGGGCCTAATGTCAGGGATATTACTAGCAGGTATAAACCGGCCAGGAAGGTCCGGATTACACTGACAAGGTTGTATTATTACAAGCCCAGTAGAGTAGGTACAAGAGATTACAACCCATAGAGGTTTGGGCCCATGTATAAGGCCCACGGTCTGTAAACCGTCGTATCATGTAACTTGGGATGTAAGACAGAAAGAGTAGAGACCGAGGCGGACACGTTTATGAGCCGGCCTCGGGACTCTGTAAACCGGACCGGGCGTCGCCTCCTATATAAAGGGACGACCCGGCGACGGTTCAAGGAACAAGAAACAACAGCTCGAGACACAGGCCAGCGGATTCGCTCCCTGTTCATCGACGCACAAGCAATAGACGTAGGCTTTTACCTTCATCGAAGGGGCCGAACTAGTATAAAACTCCCTGTGTCCTTTGTCCGCTTTAACCTCTTCAAGATAACCCGCGCGATGGCCTCACACCTAAGTCCTCTAAACCGGACATCTGCCATGCTAATTCCACGACAGTCTCGGTTCGTGCCAACTCAACAGATACTTTCGGAGATACCCGTGGCGTACCTTTATAGCCACCCAGTTACGTTGTGACGTTTGGCACACCCAAAGTATCCCTACGGTATCCGGGAGTTGCACAACCTCATGGTCTAAGGAAAAGATTCTTGACATTGGAAAAGCTTTAGCATTACGAACTACACGATCTTGTGCTAGGCTTAGGATTGGGTCTTGTCCATCACATCATTCTCCTAATGATGTGATCCCGTTATCAATGACATCCAATGTCCATGGTCAGGAAACTGTAACCATCTATTGATCAACGAGGTAGTAACTAGAGGTTTACCAGGGACACGTTGTGGTCTATGTATTCACACATGTATCACTGTTTCCGGATAATACAATTCAATCATGAATAACAGAGAATTATCATGAACAAGGAGATATAATAATAACCATTTTATTATTGCCTCTAGGGCATATTTCCAACACTCAATGCAACCGGAAGAAGTTGCGTAATAATCACGTGGCAGTCATGAGACTTTAGGTTCTGGAACTTTTTCTCTGGCATATTTATTATTCCCTTTATATTCGATGAGAAGCCAGACGGGACCTTCATACTGAGCTGGCATGAAAATAAGATTTCCTTGTCTTCTTTGGTAAGAACGTAGCTGGCAGGACCTTCATACTGCTTTGGAGACATGCCGTCTTTTTTGTGCAAACGTTGCAGGTCCTCCCGTGCATCCAGTGTATCTTTTGTTTTCCCATACACGGCCAAGAAGCCTAGCAGGTTCATGCAAAGGTTCTTCGTCACGTGCATCACGTCGATTGAAGAGCGGACCTCTAGGTCTTTCCAGTAGGGTAGGTGATACGTCTCCAACATATCTATAATTTTTTATTGTTCCATGCTATTATTTATGAAGTCTTGGATGTTTAATGAGCTTTATCATTCACTTTTATATCATTTTTGGGACTAACCTACTAACCCAAAGGCCCAGTCCGGATTGTTGTTTTTTTGCCTATTTCAAGGTTTCGCAGAAAAAGAATATCAAACGGAGTCCAAACGGAATGAAACCTTCGCGAGAGATATTTTTGGAGGAAATCACGCACAGGAAACTTCAGGACCAAGTCAGGGAACAGAGGGGCTGCCCTCGTGTGGCCCCCGGTGCCCTCCTTCTTCCTATATATATCCACGTACCCCAGAAACTCCATACGCAGAGAGAAAACCCTAATTCCACCGCCGTAGCTTCTGTTCCCGTGGAGATCCCATCTTGGAGCCTGTTCCGGAGCTCCACCGGAGGGGGATCCATCACGGAGGCCTTCATCATCATCATCATCGCCCTCACCATGAGTTGTGAGTAGTTTACCGCAAACCTTCGGGTCCATAGCTAGTATCTAGATGGCTTCTTCTCTCTCTCTCTCTCTCTCTCTGGATCTCAATACAAAGTTCTCCTCGATCTTCGAGGAGATCTATTCGATGTAATCTCCTTTTGCGGTGTGTTTGTCGAGATCCGATGAATTTTGAGTTTATGATCAAGGTTATCTATGCAAGATATTTGGTTCTTCTCTGAACTTTTTATGTGTGCTCATAATATCCTTGCAAGTCTCTTCGAAATATTGGTTTGGTTTGGCCTACTAGATCTATAGTTCTTGCAATGGGAGAAGTGCTTGGCTTTGGGTTCAATCTTGCGGTGTCCTTTCCCAGTGACAGTAGGGGCAGCAAGGCACGTATTGTATTGTTGCCATCGAGCATAAAAAGATGGCGTTTACATCATATTGCTTGAGTTTATCCCTCTACATCATGTCATCTTGCTTAAAGCGTTACTCTGTTCGTATGAACTCAATACACTAGATGCATGCTGGATAGCGGTCGATGTGTGGAGTAATAGTAGTAAATGCAGGCAGGAGTCGGTCTACTTGTTTCGGACGTGATGCCTATATACAATGATCATGCCTAGATAGTCTCATAATTATTTGCTTTTCTATCAATTGCTCATTGTTTACCCGCCGTAGAATATCGCTATCATGAGAGAAGCCACTAGAGAAAACTATGGCCCCGGGTCTATTCTCAACATATCAATCTACATCTACTTTACTTTTACTGCTTTTATTTGCTGTTTTATTAAACCAAAAATACCAAAAATATAAACTATCATCTCTATCAGATCACACTCTTGTAAGTGACCGTAAAGGGATTGACAACCCCTTATCGCGTTGGCTGCGAAGTTCTTATTTGTTTGTGCAGGTGCGAGGGACTGGCGCGTGGTCTCCTACTGGATTGATACCTTGGTTCTCAAAAACTGAGGGAAATACTTACGCTACTTTGCTGCATCTCCCTTTCCTCTTCGAGGGAATACAACGCAAGCTCAAGACGTAGCAAGAAGAATTTCTGGCGCCGTTGCCGGGGAGGCTTACGCAAAAGTCATATACCAAGTACCTATCACAAACCCTTATCCTTCGCATTACATTTATTTGCCTCTCGTTTTCCTCTCCCCCAATTCACCCTTGCCATTTGATTCGCCCTTTTTTCGCCGTGTGTTTATCGTTCGCTTGCTTCTTGTTTGCTTGTGTGTGTTGGATTGCTTGCTTGTCACTATGGCTCAGAACAATACCAAATTGTGTGACTTCTCCAATACCAACAACAATGACTTTATTAGCACTCCGATTGCTCCTATTACCGATGCTGAATCTTGTGAGATCAATGCTGCTTTGTTGAATCTTGTCATGAAAGATCAATTCTCCGGCCTTCCTAGCGAAGATGCCGCTACCCATCTAAACAACTTCGTTGATTTGTGTGATATGCAAAAGAAAAGGGATACAGATAATGATATTGTTAAATTGAAGTTATTTTCGTTTTCACTTAGAGATCGTGCTAAAACTTGGTTCTCCTCTTTGCCTAGAAATAGTATTGATTCATGGAATAAGTGCAAAGATGCTTTATCTCTAAGTATTTCCCACCTGCTAAGATCATCTCTCTTAGAAACGATATTATGAATTTTAAGCAACTAGATCATGAGCATGTTGCACAAGCTTGGGAGAGAATGAAATTGATGATACGTAATTGCCCTACACATGGTTTGAATCTATGGATGATTATTCAGAACTTTTATGTTGGCTCGAATTTTGCTTCTAGAAATCTTTTAGATTCGGCCGCCGGAGGCACTTTCATGGAAACCACCTTAGGAGAAGCTACCAAACTCCTAGATAATATTATGGTTAATTATTCTCAATGGCACACCGAAAGATCTACTAGTAAAAAAGTGCATGCTATCGAAGAAATTAGTGTTTTGAGTGGAAAGATGGATGAACTTATAAAATTATTTGCTGCTAAGAGTGCTTCTTCTGATCCTAATGATATGCCCTTGTCCACTTTGATTGAGAATAACAATAAATCTTTGGATGTGAATTTTGTTGGTAGGAATAATTTTGGTAACAATGCTTATAGAGGTAATTTTAATCCTAGGCCTTTTCCTAGTAATTCCTCTAACAATTATGGTAATTCCTACAACAACTCTTATGAAAAGATGCCTTCTGAATTTGAAAGTAGTGTTAAAGAGTTTATGATCTCGCAAAAAATTTCAATGCTTTGCTTGAAGAGAAATTGCTTAAAGTTGATGAATTGGCTAGAAGTGTGGATATAATTACTCTTGATGTTGATTCTTTAAAACTTAGATCTATCCCACCTAAGCATGATATCAATGAGTCTCTCAAAGCCATGAGAATTCCCATTGATGAATGCAAAGAAAGAACCGCTAGAATGCGTGCTAAAAGAGAAGATTATATTAAATCGCGTTCTTCTAGTTATCATGAAAATAAAGATGAAGATCTAAAAGTTATTGATGTGTCTCCTATTAGATCCTTGTTTTCTAGTATTAATCTTGATGAGAATAGGATTAGAGATGATTCTGCTTTAAGGTGCCCCAATGATTCGGAGTTTTAGATCTTGATGCTAAAATTGCTAAAAGTGGGAACAAAGAGATTAAAACTTTGCATAGTGATGAACCCACTATTTTGGATTTCAAGGGATTCAATTATGATAATTACTCTTTGATTGATTGTATTTTGTTGTTGCAATCCGTGCTAAATTCTCCGCATGCTTATAGTCAAAATAAAGCTTTCACTAAACATATAGTTGATGCTTTGATGCAACCTTATGAAGCAAAACTTGAGTTAGAAGTTTCTATACCTAGAAAGATCTATGATGCGTGGGAACCTACTATGAAAATAAAAATAAAAGATCATGAATGCTATGCTTTGTGTGATTTGGGTGCAAGTGTCTCCACTATCCCAAAAACTTTGTGTGATTTGCTAGGATTCCATGAACATGATGATTGTTCTTTAAATTTGCATCTTGCGGATTCCACTATTAAGAAACCTATGGGAATAATCAATGATGCTCTTATTGTTGCCAATAGTAATTATGTGCCCGTAGATTTCATTGTTCTTGATATAGATTGCAATCCTTCATGTCCTATTATTCTTGGTAGACCTTTCCTTAAAACGATTGGTGCAATTATTGATATGAAGGAAGGAAATATTAGATTCCAATTTCCATTAAGGAAAGGCGTGAAACACTTTCCTAGAAATAAAATCAAATTACCATATGAATCTATCATGAAAGCCACTTATGGATTGACTTCCAAAGATGGCAATACTTAGATCTATCTTGTATCGTGCCTAGCTAGGGGCGTAAAACGATAGCGCTTGTTGGGAGGCAACCTAATTTTTTGTTTTTTGTTTTTGTTGCTGTTAGGGAATAAATATTGCATCTAGCCTCTGATTATATGTAGTTTCATGTTTTGTTTAGTGTTTGTGCCAAGTAGAACATTTGGGAAGGCATGTGTGAAGTTTATATGATCTTGCTGTGAAAAACAGAATCGTTAGCGCTGGCTAAAGTAGTCATGGGATTTTACTGGAGCGTGCTTTTTAGTTGATTCTTTTTGCTGCTGATTGGTAGACAAATTTCACAAATTTACCAATTTAGTTTGTATTTTTTGGAGTTCCGGAATTAGGCGAACCCTGCAGATTACTACAGACTGTTCTGTCTTTGACAGATTCTGTTCTTCGTGTGTTGTTTGCTTATTCCGATGCATCTATGAGTAATACTGGAGGATATGAACCATAGAGAAGTTGGAGTACGGTAGGTTTAACACCAATATAAACAAATAATGAATTCACTGCTGTAGTGGTTTGCTTTCTCATACTAATGGAGCTCACGAGAATTTTTCTCTAAGTTTTGTGTTGTGAAGTTTTCAAGTTTTGAGTATTGCTTTGATGACTATGGAACAAGTAGTAGCAAAGGCCTAATCTTGGGGATGCCCATGATACCCCAATTAAATTCAAGATAATCAAAAACCTAAGCTTGGGGATGCCCCGGGAAGGCATCCTCTCTTTCGTCTTCATCCATCGGTAACTATACTTGGAGCTATATTTTTATTCGTAACCTGTTATGTGTTTTGCTTGGAGCGTCCTGTATAATTTGAGTCTTTGCTTGTTAGTTTGCCATAATCATCCTTGCTGGACACACCTATTTGATAGAGTTAAATATGGCCTAGGAATTGTTAGAACACTCTATGTGCTTCACTTATATCTTTTGACTTGAATAGTTTTTGCTCTAGTGCTTCACTTATATCTTTTAGAGCGTGATGGTGGTAATATTTTGTAGAAATTGTTGAACTCTCATGATTCACCTATATCTATTTGAGAGTCTACTAAAACATCATGGTAATGTGTTTAGGCTAAAGAAACTAGTCTTCACATGATAAACATCCAATGTCAGTGTAGTAAAAAAAATCACATCAAGTGCATTGAATAGAATGATATGTTGGATACATGATAATTGTTTTGAGACACGAGGATAGTGATATTAGAGTCATGCTAGTGGAGTTATTATGAATTTGAGAAATACTTGTGTTAAGGTTAGTGATTCCCGTATCATGCACGTATGGTGAACCGCTATGTGACGAAGTTAGAGCATGAGGTATTTGTAGACTGCCAACCTTTGTGTGGAGGTCGGGGGCGCGCGATGGTTAACTCCTACCAACCTCCCCCCTAGGAGCATGCGTTGATTGCTTTGTTTTGATGACTCATTGATTTTTTGCAATAAGTATATGAGTTCTTATGACTAATGTTGAGTCGATGGATTATACGCACTCTCACCCTTCCACCATTGCTAGCCTCTCTTGTACCGCACAACTTTTGCCGGTGCCATAAACCCACTATATATCCTTCCTCAAAACAACCACCATATTGTTCCTCAAAACATCCACCATACCTACCTATCATGGCATTTCCATAGCCATTCCGAGATATATTGCCATGCAACTTTCCATCATTCCGTTTATATGACACGCATCATATTGTCATAGTGCCATGCATGATCATGTAGTTGACATCGTAGTTGTGGCAAAGCCACCATACATAATTTTTCATATATGTCGCTCTTGATTCATTGCTCATGCCGGTACACCGCCGGAGGCATTCATGTAGAGTCATACTTGTTGTAGTATCGAGTTGTAATTTCGAGTTGTAACAAAAAGTGTGATGATCATCATTATTAGAGCATTGTCCCGTGTGAGGAAAGGCCAATAAAAAAGGGAGATGGCCCAAAAAAATAGAGAGGGGCTAATAAAAAAAAAGAGAAGAAGCCCCTCCAAAAAAATGAGAGAAAAGAGAGAAAGGACAATTGCTACTATCTTTTTCCACACTTATGCTTCAAAGTAGCACCATGTTCTTCATTGTAGAGAGTCTCATGCTTAGTCACTTTCATATACTAGTGGGAATTTTCATTATAGAACTTGGCTTGTATATTCCAACGATGGGCTTCCTCAAATGCCCTAGGTCTTCGTGAGCAAGCAAGTTGGATGCACACCCACTAGTTTCTTTTGTTGAGCTTTCATTCATATTTAGCTCTAGTGCATCCGTTGCATGGCAATCCCTAATCACTCACATTGATATCTATTGATGGGCATCTCCATAGCCCGTTGATACGCCTAGTCGATGTGAGACTATCTCCCTCCTTTTTGTCTTCTCCACAACCACCTCTATTCCACCCATAGTGCTATATCCATGGCTCACGCTCATGTATTGCGTGAAAATTGAAAGGTTTGAAAAGATAGAGTATGAAAACAAATGCTTGGCTGAAATAGGGGTTGTGCATGATATGAATATTTTGTGTGATGAAGAGGGAGCATAGCCAGACTATATGATTTTGTAGGGATAACTTTCTTTAGCCATAGTATTTTGAGAAGACATGATTGCTTTGTTAGTATTGCTTGAAGTATTGTTATTTCTTATATCAATATAGACTTTTATCTTGAATCTTTCATATCTGAACATTCATGCCACAATTAAGAGAATTACATTGAAAAACTATATTGGTTAGCATTCCACATCAAAAATTCTCTCTTTATCATTTACCTACTCGAGGACGAGCATGAATTAAGCTTGGGGATGCTTGATACGTCTCCAACGTATCTATAATTTTTTATTGTTCCATGCTATTATTTATGAAGTCATGGATGTTTAATGGGCTTTATCATTCACTTTTATATCATTTTTAGGACTAACCTACTAACCCAAAGGCCCAGTCTAGATTGCTGTTTTTTGCCTATTTCAGGGTTTTGCAGAAAAAGAATATCAAACGGAGTCCAAACGGAATGAAACCTTCGCGAGAGATATTTTTGGAGGAAATCACGCACAGGAAACTTCAGGACCAAGTCAAGGGACAGAGGGGCTGCCCTCGAGGGTGGGGGGCGCGCCCCCTTCCCAGGGCGTGCCCCCTGCATCGAGGCTCCCTCGTGTGGCCCCCGGTCCCTCCTTCTTATATCCACGTACCCCAGAAACTCCATACGCAGAGAGAAAAGCCTAATTCCACCGCCGTAGCTTCTGTTCCCATGGAGATCCCATCTTGGAGCCTGTTCCAGAGCTCCACCGGAGGGGGATCCATCATGGAGGCCTTCATCATCATCATCATCGCCCTCACCATGAGTTGTGAGTAATTTACCGCAGACCTTCGGGTCCATAGCTAGTATCTAGATGGCTTCTTCTCTCTCTCTCTCTCTCTCTCTCTGGATCTCAATAAAAAGTTCTCCTCGGTCTTCGAGGAGATCTATTCGATGTAATCTCTTTTTGCGGTGTGTTTGTCGAGATCCAATGAATTGTGAGTTTATGATCATGGTTATCTATGAAAGATATTTGGTTCTTCTCTGAACTTTTTATGTGTGGTCATAATATCCTTGCAAGTCTCTTAGAATTATTGGTTTGGTTTGGCCTACTAGATCTATAGTTCTTGCAATGGGAGAAGTGCTTGGCTTTGGGTTCAATCTTGCGGTGTCCTTTCCCAGTGACAGTAGGGGCAGCAAGGCATGTATTGTATTGTTGCCATCAAGGATAAAAAGATGGGGTTTACATCATATTGCTTGAGTTTATCCCTCTACATCATGTCATCTTGCTTAAAGCGTTACTCTGTTCGTATGAACTCAGTACACTAGATGCATGCTGGATAGCGGTCGATGTGTGGAGTAATAGTAGTAGATGCAGGCAGGAGTCGGTCTACTTGTCTCAAACGTGATGCCTATATACAATGATCATGCCTAGATAGTCTCATAATTATTCACTTTTCTATCAATTGCTCGACATTAATTTGTTTACCCGTCGTAGAATATCGCTATCATGAGAGAAGCCACTAGATAAAACTATGCCCCCCGGGTCTATTCTCAACATATCAATCTACATCTACTTTACTTTTACTACTTTTATTTGCTGTTTTATTAAACCAAAAATACCAAAATTACAAACTATCATCTCTATCAGATCTCACTCTCGTAAGTGATCGTAAAGGGATTGAAAACCCCTTATCGCGTTGGCTGCGAAGTTCTTATTTGTTTGAGCAGGTGCGAGGGACTGGCGCGTGGTCTTCTACTGGATTGATACCTTGGTTCTCAAAAACTGAGGGAAATACTTACGCAACTTTGCTGCATCTCCCTTTCCTCTTCGAGGGAATACAACGCAAGCTCAAGAGGTAGCAGTAGGTACCAAAATATAGATTTGTTCTTCCACATGGGTGCGCGTTCCTCAGCGTCATTCAGAATAGATAGGCCGCCCGAACACTTTCCAAAGATTACCTATAAATCATTGACCATAGCAAGTACGTGATCACCGGTACGCATGGCGGGCTTCTTCCAGTGATCTGCCTCGCCTTTGAAATGGTTGCCTTTCTTTCGACATTGATGGTTGGTTGGAAGAAATCGACGATGCCCCGGGTACACATTCTTCCTGGATTTATCCAGGTATATACTTTCGGTGTCATCTAAACCGTGCGTGCATGAGTGGTATCCCTTGTTTGTTTGTCCTGAAAGGTTACTGAGAGAAGGCCAATCATTGATGGTTACAAACAGCAACGCATGTAGGTCAAATTCCTCCTGGTTGTCCTCATCCCACACACGTACACCTTGTCCATTCCACAGCTGTAAAAGTTCTTCAACTAATGGCCTTAGGTACATATCAATGTCGTTGCCGGGTTGCTTAGGGCCTTGGATGAGTATTGGCATCATAATGAAATTCCGCTTCATGCACAGCCAATGAGGAAGGTTATAGATACATAGAGTCACGGGCCAGGTGCTGTGATTGCTGCTCTGCTCCCCAAAAGGATTAATGCCATCCGCGCTTAAACCAAACCATACGTTCCTTGCGTCACCTGCAAACTCCTCCCAGTATGTTCTCTCGATTTTTCTCCACTGCGACCCGTCAGCGGGTGCTCTCAACTTCCCATCTTTCTTACGGTCATCTGCGTGCCATCGCATCAACTTGGCATGCTCTTTGTTTCTGAACAGACGTTTCAACTGTGGTATTATAGGAGCATACCACATCACCTTGGCAGGAACCCTCTTCCTTGGGTGCTCGATGTCAACATCACCAGGGTCATCTCGTCTGATCTTATACCGCAATGCACCGCATACCGGGCATGCTTTCAAATCCTCGTACGCACCGCAGTAGGGGATGCAGTCATTAGGGCATGCATGTATCTTATGCACCTCAAATCCTAGAGGGCATACGACCTTCTTTGTTGCGTACGTACTGTCAGGCAATTCGTTATACTTTGGAAGCTTCTTCTTCAATATTTTAAGTAGCTTCTCAATCCTTTGCCACTGCAGCAATTCCAGTATGGTACCGAGCTTTGTGTTGCCATCTTCGCAATTGAGTACAATCCCTTTTTTTGTAATCCTCTAACATGCGATCGAACTTCAGCTTCTCCTTTTCACTTTCGCACTGTCTCCTTGCATCAACAATGACCCGGCGGAGATCATCATCGGGCACAATATCGTCTGGTTCCTCTTGATCTTTAGCAGCTTTCCCCATTGCAGCATCACCGTATTCCGGGGGCACATAGTTCTCATCGTCCTCTTCTTCTTCGCTGTCTTCCATCATAACCCCTATTTCTCCGTGCTTGGTCCAAACATTATAGTGTGGCATGAAACCCTTATAAAGCAGGTGGGTGTGAAGGGTTTTCGAGTCAGAGTAAGACCTCGTATTCCCACAGCTAGGGCATGGACAACACATAAAACCATTCTGCTTGTTTGCCTCAGCCACTTCGAGAAAATTATGCACGCCATTAATGTACTCGGAGGTGTGTCTTTCACCGTACATCCATTGCCGGTTCATCTGCGTGCATTTATATATAATTAAGTGTGTCAAAAACCATTACAGAACATCATGGATAAATAAGTGATCAAATTAATAGAAGTTCGTCATCACATTAAATTCAAAGTACATACATAGCTCTGCAGAGCAAATAATTAAACCATACATTGAAACTATGTAAAACATTTCAACGCAACAACAAATGCGATCATAATCGCAACCAAGGTAACAATTGATCCAACAGCATAATGATACAAAGCCTCAGTATGAATGACATATTTTCTGATCTTTCTAATCTTCAAACGCATTGCATCCATCTTGATCTTGTGATCATCGACGACATCCGCAACATGCAACTCCAATATCATCTTCTCCTCCTCATTTATTTTTTATTTTTTTCCTTCAAGTACTCTCTTGACAATAGGGTCCATCTTGATCTTGTGATCATCGACGACTTCCGCAACATGCAACTCCAATATCATCTTCTCCTCCTCATTTATTTTTTATTTTTTCCTTCAAGTATTTGTTTTCTTCTTCAACTAAATTTAATCTCTTGACAATAGGATCCATCTTGATCTTGTGATGATCGACGACTTCCGCAACGTGCAACTCCAATTCCATCTTCTCCTCCTCAGTTTTTTCCAATTTTTTCTTCAAGTAAATGTTTTCCTTTTCAACTAAATTTAACCTCTCCACAAGAGGGTCGGTTGGAATTTCCGGTTCAACTACCTCCTAGATAAAAACATCTATGTCACGTTGGTCGCCATAATTTTCATAAACACTAAAACAAATAATTATAAATTAAAGATAATATACCACATCCGAACATAGACAGGACGAGGGCCGGCGTGGGTGGATACCAAAACCATCGCACTATATAATAACAAGCAATAATAAAAGTAAGAAAATTAGACAACTATCTATCTAAATCAATAATAACAAGCAATAATAAAGTAAGAAAGTTAGACAAATATCTATCTAAAGCAATAATAACAAGCAATAATAAAAGTAAGAAAATCATAGACAGAACAAGAGGCTCACCATGGTGGTGCCGGCGACGAGATCAGCACGGGCGATCGACGGCGGTGAAGACGGGGACGGGACATGATGAACCGCTAAATCTAGACAAATCTCGGAGAAAATGAAGCTTGGAGGTCAAGCTTCGAGAGGAGAAAGCTTAACTAGTGTGGTTCGGGCATTTCATCGAACACCTCATGTGCATATGAGGTGAGCTAGAGCACCATAAAGCTCTCCCCCCTCGCCAGTCAGAAAAAACAGAGCGGTGTGGAGTGCTCTGCTAGCCGGCGATGGGGTATATATAGGCACCCCATTGATCCCGGTTTGTGGCTGGAACGGGGACTAAAGGCCCCCCTTCTGTCCCGGTTCCAGCCACGATCGGGGACCAATGGGTGTGGGCCAGGAGCGAGGACCATTGGTCCCGGTTCGTGCCTGGAACCGGGACAAATGGGTCCAGACGAATCGGGACAGATGCCCCACGAGGCCCGGTCGCCCCCCTGGGCGCATGGGTCCCGGTTCGTGACTGAACCGGTAACTAATGGGCTGGCCAGGCCCCAACCAAAGCCCTGTTTTCTACTAGTGATCATGGGTATGATAGGCTTGATCATTGTTGTGCCTCGTGTGGTCCTTCTTGTTAGTGTAGAATAATATACACTTGGAGGGCATGTATTGTTTCATTTGATCATATCAAAAATTAATATTTGCTTATTCGGCCTTTTTGGTTTGTTTTGACAAATGGTAATATATTCATCTCATCGGGATCAGACGGTGTTCATGTTCTCCATCATGGTCCTCCCCTCAGGGCATTGTTCTTGGAGCAGTCACTGGTTGGAGGGACTAGTGGGTTCATGAGCATGGTGGGGTCATCACGACAGTCGTTATGATTGGTGGTGATGGTTTTGCGGCTTCTATGGCAACGACGGCGGGGGTGAGAGGTGTCGGGCTCAGGACAATGGTTGTGATAGTCGTCTCTTCTCCGACGTGTCAGCTGGCTTGTCTCAGGTTGTTTGTTGTTGTGAAGTCAGAGCTGACGTGGCTAGTCCGGATGGCAACGTTGACTAGCGGCAGGTGGTTTGTTCGGTTGTCTTTCATGGCACCAGACTTGCATAGTTCTCCTTCATAGGTCTCCATCAAAATCGGAGCTAGTTGTCCCCATCATGGATGATTGAGTGATTGGCACGGGTCTTCAAGTGGCTTTGCATGGCCTCTGCAAGTGTAGACTGGGCTGATGGTCATCTGCGGGAAAGTCACAATCACTTACATAGAGAGAATGGATGGCAATAACGTTTGTCCAGGAGAAGTGATGATGATGACGTCAATGTGCCAGCTCTGTCAGGTTTTCTTCACAATGGTTTGTGTGAGGTATTGTTCTGACAATTTCCATCCGGCTTTTCATTAATTAACTATAAGCAACTATCTTCTTATATTAATTTCTTGCAAGTGATTCTTAGAGCATCTCCAACAGGCGCGCTAAGCGGCGCGCCCAAAAAAACCATTTACCGCGCGCGCAACGCCTGTTTTGCCGCGGCGCGCAGTGCTGGCTCCAGCAGCAGCGCTATTTTGCAGCGCGCGCGTGCTGCTCCAGCGGTGCCCAAAAAATACAGCGCGCGCACACTTTTTTTTCATACTAAAAATTGCATTTTATACAAAGATAGATAGTTCACCATAGATAAAAAACATAGTTCTAAAACATAGGTAAAACATAGATAGATAGTAAAACATAGATAGATAGATATATAGTTCGAAAACATAAAAAAAAACTAATCACTCCAGTCATCATCATCGCCTTCGTTGTTGCTGTCGGAGGAGGTCGACAGCCAGATGTCGAATCAGCGGTCATCTTCATCAGCGAAGATCGATTGGCCGCCGGCATCGCGGATGGCGCTCTGCTGACACGCCAACTCCCTCCGACGACGCCTGTCCTCGCGGCGACGTTCCCAGAACTGATGCTCGGCGACGACGTCCTCCGGGTGGAGGCGGCTCCACTCCGCCATGCGCCGCTCGTCCTCCTGGGCGACGAGGAGGCGGTTCTGCGCCGCCGTGTGCTCCGCACGATCGCGTGTGGTGTGTAGACGAGGCGGCGGGGCGAGCTCCAACGCCTGCTCGAGCGTGCGGGCGTCGTCGAAGTTCATCTGACGACGCGGCCTGCCTAGGCGCCACGCCGCCGCGTTGTACGCGCGGGCGGCCTCGTGCGCCGTCTCGTAGGTGCCGAGGGGGAGCCGGAGATCGCCGGAGCGTATCTCGGCGTAGAAGCCGCCGCCGTTCGGGCGCTCGCGGACGCCGCGGTAGCCCGACGAAGAACGGCGGCGCGGCGGCATGGTGGCGCGTCGGGGGCGGCGGCGGTGCTCCGGTGCGGCGGCGGTGCTCCGGTGCGGCGGTCGGGGTCAGCGGGCGCGAGAGAGAGGAGGAGAGAGGGAGAGGGAGCGGTGCAGCGAGGACGGGCGCGCGCGGGGCGTTTTATAGGCGCGCGGGGCGCGCCGCCGCAAAAAAGGCGCGCGAGAGGCCGCCGTTTCGCGCGCGCGCAAGCGGTACCCGCGCGCGCAAGCGGTACCCGCGCGCGCGTCTTTCCCGCCGCCGCTGGAGCGCGTTATTTTTCCCGCGCGCGCGAAATCGCCGGTTTAGCGCGCGCGCCCCTTTTTCAGCGCCTGTTGAAGATGCTCTTATATTAATTAAAATATGAGAAAGAGATACTTACCTCCGCTTTAGGAAAAATCTTTAAAAAAAAGACGTCGGGCTCTCCATTTTGGATTATAATCCAAACAAAAAATACCGGTCGAAATTTTTAATTATTGTGCTACAGTTCATCTGGCTTGATCGGTTATTTTTTCCGAGAGTACGCAAATTGCGTACCTTAGCTTTATAGAAGGAGAGAAATACAGCCATACAACCACATCTACCTCTCGCTGCGAACAATGAGCGTAGCACAACTCCACACCAGACACAAACAACGACAACCACACGCGACTACACAACTACGACATACAAGAGCCTTCCCAGAATCGACAGCCTCGCCACGTCTCGACCGACACCGATGATCACCGAAGAACAGCAACTCTAGCTTCCTTGCTAGAGCCAGCGACGACCGAACATAGCGCCAGAAAAGAACGATCCGGGCAGCGGTGCACGCCGGAGGAGCGCAACATAGGGCCTCTTATCTCCCAGCACGATGCTCCCAACAGAGAAACAACGTAAGAAGACGCCGTCATCGTGTCGATCCTACGAATCAAGGCTTTCGCCCCGGAGATGTTTGCCGATACAAGGCAACGTGGTAAATGGAGCTACACTCGGCGACGCCTCCCGGAAGGGGAATGACACCAACGGGTGCCATTGACACCGGTCCGACCAAGGCCGAACAGAATTTTCATCTGTAGCATTGCACATTTCCACGCCTCCAAGATTCCAGCCAGCCCCGAAAGATGTCTCGCACCGCCAACACCGCAGCCACTTGCAGTCGGAGCCACATATCACTGCCGAGGAAGCACACCTCAAGCCACCACCTTCAACACACTTGGAACCACAGGAACCACCAAACGATGCGAGGACCAGATCCGTCGCGATGGCCTTCACCCGCACCTAGGGACTGCCACACAGGTGGATCTGACCCGCACCATCAACCACACTTCGACGCCAACTTCACCGAGGTATCACCGCCGGCACCTCACACGTAGGTGGTCGGGCGCTTGCTGCTCGCCAGTGCCTGCCTAGTCGAGCCTCGCAGCGCCGCCGCCTCCATGGCTGCGCATGCGCTGCCGCCTCCGACGAATTCAGCACACCACCCACATCCACTCTCCCGCTGCACCCCTCGTGCAGATCCAGGGGACCACCGTCGTGCATTCCGCCATGAACCAGCCTCCCGCAGCACCCGACCGGGAGCCGTCCGACGCGGCAAATCTGGCCCGAGAACCTTGGATCCGCGCAAGGGAGGGTGTCGGCCAGCCGACCCGACGCCGACCAAGGGCGCCACCACGGCGCCACATGCCAGACGAGGTCGCGCCTAGCCGAGCAGGGCCGCACCGCACCGCCCGGAGCAGGGCACCGCCGACCCCAGACACCGCCGGCTCGACCCGCGCCACCCGGAGCAAGGCCACGCCACGCCGCCCAGACGAGAACCACGGGCGCGCCACGCCTCACCAGAGCCACCCCGCCCGCCGCCGGCACGCGATGACCACGCCGGCGAGTGGACCTCCGCGACAGATCTGGACGTCCCGCGCCGCCTGGAGCCTGGAAAGGAGGGGAGAACCCGCAGTCGCCGACACGCAGAGTAGAGTGTTTTGAAACGAAACGGGACGAGACAGCTAGCTGCTGCGTTGTACGTGCATCACAATGGCAGATAGCCATTACACGCATCAAAAGCGGTCTACCTGCGTGAGCCATTGGGACAGGGTTGTGCGTCAGAGTAAAAAAGGGGAACCGATAGGCGCCGGTCGACCGGCCCAATTTGGGCCGGTCAGCCCGCAGCCATCCGATTTGGTGGGATCAGAACCGTTCACATTGTCTTTCCTCGTGCGTGTGTACGAAGGGTTTTCCCCCTGCGTTCTCATCGTTCCTTTTCCCTGTCACCGGCCGTCCTCGTCATCGGCAGTCCTTGTCGCCAGTTGTCGTCCTCGTCGGCCGGCCTCGTCGCCGGCTCTAGCTCCGTCCATGCAACACCTGCATCTCTGCGGTTGCATCAAAAACCATGCGTGGTTCCAGCAAAAAAAGGCATGTTTCCAGCAGAAAAATAAAAAAATGATTCCACCTCCGCATAATAGAAAAAACTGCACTGCCAAGAAACAGACCCAAAAATCATGGTTCCAACAAAACAAAACTACGATTCCAGCAAAATAATGACCCTAGTTCTAGCAAAAAAGCAATGGCTCGCCGTCTCTGGATCGCCGCAAAAATTTTAGCCGGTCCCAGCAAAACAAACACACGGTTCCAGTAAAAAAGAGATCGCCGTCTCTGGACCGCAGCAAAAAATTTAGCCGGTCCTAGCAAAACAAACACACGGTTCCAGCAAAAAAGAGATCGACGTCTCCGGATTGCAACAAAAATTCTAGCCGGTCCCAGCAAAAAAGAGATCGACGTCTCCGGTTGAAGCAAAATTTCTCGCCGGTGCCAGCAAAACAAGACACCAGTTCCAGCATCTGAGATAGCTGGTTCCAGCATCCCTACCTCTGGTTGCAGATTCTTCCTCGACAGTCGCAGCACCGAGCATCGCCTAGTCCCCACCTGGTTGCAGCTCCTCCCCTGGCGGTTCCAGCACCAGCGGTGACTGGTTCCAGCATCGATGGTAGCTGGTTCCAGCACCCAGCAGCGCCCCGTTCCAGTAGGACCAGCACCGCATATGATGCCCACATCATCGTCGTTTCCACAAGGTTCGCACCACCTCCGTCAGCTACTACCATAGCAGCAACCCCTGGTTGATGCGGCGACCATCATAGCAGCCGCCCACGGCTGGGGAGGGGTGGAAGGAGTCGCTGGGAGAGGAAACAAGCAAGGTTCGTCATTGGGTTATGGCGAGCGAGAGAGAAGGAAGGGGATCTATGGGAACGCGAAGAGTGGAGGAGCGATGCTTGAGTAGATAAGGTCGAGATCTAAAACGGTTTGCGGGTCCTTTGCGGGTCCCATAGAGATGACGTGGCACAAGCGGGCGTGCTGAATCTCACAGGGATCCAACGACGTGCGCAAGATGGATATAAACAATTCCCGTAAAAAAAATGCGTTGTACGTACGCCCAGATTTCTTGCATGAGAAGGGAGAGTAAAAAATAATTACATGCGTGGTGGACCAGGAGCGAGTCAGGAGGCCTCGCCCAAGACTTAACCCAGACAATCGTGTCTCTCCAGATTAAATTAAGTATCCACAATTAAGAAAAGAACATTAATTAGAGAGTCCTACGATGTATTTTTTCAAGAAAATTTCTGATCTATTCATTTTCAATCATGACAATATAATGAATACCAAAAATAATAGAAATTATATCTAGATCCGTAGACCACCTAGCGACGACTACGAGCACTGAAGCGGGACGAAGGTGCGCCACCGTCATCGCCCCTCCATCGCCGAAGTCGGGCACAACTTGTTGTAGTAGACAGTCGGGAAGTCATCATGCTAAGGCCCTCCACACGCCCACCAACGGTGCTAAGTCCTACGATGTTATGCATGTACCAACTACACGGTGCAATATATGAACAACTCATATAAACAAACGCCACCGTCAAACAAAAAATTACCGTGAAAAAACAAACGCCATTGGGTACATGCCAGCACGCCATTGAATTTCGAGCGCTGCCTACTTTGTTTCTGTTGCATATACAGGAAATATCGGTCGGCTTTGATTCGTTTGCCTACAAGGTGGTGCTGCTGATTGGTGTGAAAAGCATAGACAACGTTGACCTCTCCAATTTCACCTCCTGCATCAGATCATCCGACCAAGATACACAATTAGTCGAGCTAAACCATGGACGGTGTAGAGATGATCGACATCCAAAACACCGATCATGGTGGCGGCGTCGGAGCATAACCTGGTTGCCCTCAATTTAGGACACTAGTTGTTGGGGCCCGCCATTGCGGGCCTCCTGAGAGGTAGCTGGGCGGTGCCAGGTGGGAAAGCGCCCCTTTCAGTTTCCTGTTTTCGATATGTTTGACACAGGTGCATGCAAGCGCCGATACATGTAGATATGTAGCTCCCATAGACAAATAAAAAGTCAGCCGCTAATACGTGAAAATAATAGGAAGTCTGAAAATAAATCAGTTGCAATCACTTGTACAATATAACTGGATACACACCAAATTATCATAACTACGCTCTAAACAATCAGCATTAGCCATTATAAGCTTCAAAATGCTAATATAGTTTATGCTTCATAGGGGCCAGAGAAATAAGATCAGCTCCTCTTAAATACCTTCACGTTCCATTGTCGCTTACTTCAAAAATAAATTGTTGCCTTTCTTCATTTTGTTGATGGTAACCTAAAAGCAAAACATAGTGCATCAAGAAGTGGTAGAAGGATTATGAAAAGATCTGGTGCTTCCTAACAGTGTGTAGCTGCCAGCGAAAACCACATTCCTAGAGACACTCTTGAGCGTGAGCACCGTGTAGCTGTCAGCGAAATCTGCCCGTCGACAAAATCATATGGAATCATGAAGTGACTCTGTCAGCACTTGCGAAATTGAAGTAAAAGTCCCTTGGTGAAAATAAAGGGTGCATGGCTCATCCCCTATTGATATAGCACTGGGTGCACTCTATGCAATGTGAAAATAGAGATACAGTGTTGATGCAGGTTATTTATTTACAAATATAAGGCTTGTCTGCATTGCTAACTTATTCCAATTACCCGCTTCCATAATGAGAGGCGAATTATGAAATGAAATAATAACAAAAATATATGAGGGCTTAAGCCAAAGAAGAAAGCTTATAGAAGGCAATATCATTAGGTGAGGGTGGACGACTTTTCACAATCAACAAAAAAAATGATATATTGAAAGAAAATACTAACTAAATATATGAGGGTGTCAAGTAAAGAATTAAGATATTCATCCAGCAAATAGAAAAAGGAACCTGCAATATTGACAGAAACTAATAAATACTATAGATGATAACGATCACTAGGTGAAATTCATAATAGTTTATTTTCCTACATTGAACCAGATTTCGGCACCAGAAACACAAACCATGACCCCGAGAGGCCAACAAAGAGATGACAGGGGGTGTTGCGCTTGAATCATACCTTTTATGGGACCAAAAACTCGACATATGGTTCAAGTATTCGATGTTCACCCTCTCCACCTAGTAGTCGCTCGTCATCCTGCAACAATAGCCACAGATGGCAAGATGAGATAGAATATGACAACACCCTTTAACAACCAAATAACTGCATTTAGTTATATGAGAGGAAAAGCAAGTCAAAGCAAACTATTAAATCAGTTTTATCAAATAGAAACCGCACACACATGGACAAAAAATAGTTTGTCTTCCTTATAATGACGCTAATCGACAAATACATAGGAATCACACAAAAATAGATCTTCAGCAATCTCTTGCAAAGAAAACCCATGGATTGTGCTGACAATAGTAAAATCAGTGAACTATTAACAAGAAAGAATTTCTAAATTACAGTGAACATGAACAATTGTAAGAGAAATGAAAATTCCCCATTTTTTTACTTTGGGCCATGTGAAAAAAATTCATGCATTTAGCCATACAAAATGAAAGACAAATATGTAAACACACATGTTTTAGTTAAAAGATATTGACAGAAACATTTGTCCTGAGTCGGCAAAGGAAAAGGATATGCAACATAAGTGTCCCCCGAAGCTGCAATTCCAACAATCTGTTCTACAATCAAAGGTTCCTGAAATTGATGATATGAAATCATCTTGAGTAATAGGAAACCACACCATAACCAAAATTATCAGCAAGCAAAGTCGCATTCAATTTTGAATGCAAGCATATAAAATATGTGCATAAAAGTTTACAGAGGAAGTACAGTTTACAGCGAGGGTACAGTTTAAGACAAAGTAAATAAGCTCCATGCACTATGCAAACAGAACAGAAATCACCATATACATTTTCTATGCACCAACATATAACCCACTAAAGAACAGAGAACAATTTCTGTGCATCCATATATACTCACTAAAACACAAAGAGCATGGTAATTGTTCCTCTATTGTCTTCATGTGCCCACATACGATTATCTCTCATAATTACTGATAACATTCTCCTTGCTAAGTAAACTACACGAATCAAAAGCCTTGCTAAGTAATGTTTTAGAAACAAACATGAGAAAAATGCTTGGGAACATGAAAAAAATATTGCCTTCAGCACGAATAAATGTTTCAGCATTTGTGTTGATTCTTGTACACCAAGATTCGCAAATTCTGGAACATTCTTTGAATAAACCATCCATACCCAGGATATATCAAATACTTGCACATGAAAATGAAGAAGAAACCTGGTAGAAATCATGCATCAGTAGAGTTTAAAACATGATATAAGGTGACAAAAGTACGTCAGATTGACAATAAATAACAGATTGCTCCATCGGCACCCATTGTTGTTGAGAACATCAAATTAAAATTCCATATTTATGAGAAAACCAACAAATCTTGTGGCCTCTTATATACAAAGAAAGGACATGTACAGAGCGACCATATACACTTACTATGAAAACTCACTATTTAGCAAGCGGACTCCTTCATTCGGCGACCAGGAGGTGGGGACATGATCGTGGGATTTGGACTCGGAAGCAGTAGGGCAGCAGATGCTCATGTGGGATCAAAACAAATGGAAGAGGTGTATTAATTGGTCTTGGAAAGATAGTAAAGAAGCAAGCAAGTAAGGAAATTAAGATAAATAAAAAACAGTCTAGAGCAGCAAAAGCAGGGAGAGGGGCAGAGGCACGACCTTGTATGGGGAGTAGTCGAGGTCAAAATCACGACGATGTCTCATCCAGCTCGTCGGCTTGCGCTTGGGTACCGGTCGCCCTCCTCATCGATGGAGACAGGCGGCTGCTGCACCAAATATGAGAGACGGAAGTAGAGGTGAGGTTTAGAGCTCGAGTGGAGTAGAGAGGAGGAGGGCAGATGAATTCACCGTTACAAAGGAGGCAAGGCCCGACGCACCACGTGCACCTCATGGCCATCGGGCGCGGGAGGACCGTCCATGAGGCGGAGCCACGCGTGGGGGTGGGGAAGGCCACGGAGACGAGCCGCCGGAAGAAGAGGAAGTCACCTCGAGCTCCACCCCTTCTCCTCCTCCTGCATGCGTTCGTGGTGACCACTCGTGCGCAGCGCACGCATGCTGATGGTCGGTCGTACCACGTCGTGAGCAGGCGGGCAGGCACCCCACACGCATGTACAATTGCCTGCTTAATTGGTCGAGCGATCTGTGCGTGGATGTGCAGATCCTTCGAACCGTAGCACTGTTGGTGGAGACGACAAGGCCAGCGGTCGCGCTCGAATAACACCCACGAACTGTACAAGAATATAGTATGTTTAGCTATAAAACCTTGTATGCGTTTGATTTGGAAAACTTCATATTAGGTTAAGTAAACAATGAAAAAATAATCCTAGCAATATTATTAGAAAATAAATGAGCACATAGCATTATTTCAGGGTTCATATATTTATCCTTCCATGTGACTATAGAAAGCTCCCCTTGATTCAGTCCGAAGGCACAGAGTATACAAGATTCTGCATGAGCTGGACCGTTATCACCAAATGGATTGGATTCACAAGTTTCACAATTCTTCTAACATATACATGTATCAATTCTATTAGATTAGGGAAAGTTGTTGCTACTCTCGGATGTAGATACACCCGAGTTTTCAAAACTTTGAAAAATGTGATTAATCGAATTCTACTAACTGATTAACAACTCACGCAGTCCTCCACACACACAAACTGAATGTCTCTTTTCAACTAGCTAGGAGGGGATGTAATTAAATAACAAAGCTACCTTCAAATTAAGGCCAGATGAGGACCTCAGCAGCTGCTAAGCCTATCTGTTCCCTCTGCCGAGCGCACGACGGTGGTCCTCTCCTCCACCGGCACCGCGTCGAGACGTCGTTCCGAGGCGTCCATGAGGAGGGGCGACCGAAGAGGAAAGTGTTCGTGGGGTGGCATGACATGGAGAAGGATCTGTGGAGGAAGACGGCAATGACCTTCGCTTCCTGCCGTCAGCTCCTGTACACCAAACCCGGCACAACTGTCGTCGATCCGCTCCGCCTCGCCTCGCACCGCCTTCTACTACTCCCGGTCGACAACGACTCCGGGCCTCTTGAACGGTGCTCCGGGCCTGCATCGGCGCGTGGCGGTAGCCGCTGCCTCTATTTGGGTCACGTGCAACATCCTCATATGTACTCTGAACACCAATTTGTAAGTAGGTACATCCATAAGATAGCATTTGCCACAGATGAGGCCCGAGGCAATAATGAGGTCTCCTGGAATAAAAAGACCAATTAGATGTTTCATGGGAAAATCACAGGGAATTTTAAATGCATCAAAGAAGCATGAACAGATGTTGAATCGCCCTTACGTTTGAATTGTCATACCGATACATTTGACTTTGGCAGCACTATGTTCTGAATAACAAGTCGCCTCCACAACATTAGCAGAAGTACCCAATAAAGCATGGTGCAGATTTCTGATGAAATAACACAATAATCAGCCAATAATGACATGTAAGTCCCACCCGTCAAAAATGAACTCAACTTGAAAAAGAGTATATTTGAATTACTTTGCACCTAGAATGCATCAAATATTATAAGTAGATTGAGCATGAAATCACTCAAATCAAGGTGTCCGAGCCTTTTAAGCTGATCTATCCTTCTGACCTGAACACATGGATTGTACCTACAATTGCGAATTTAGATCAATAAATTTGCAAAAGCATATATAGAAAGCAGTCAAAATGATAATAGTACTTGTATGGCTACATCACTCTACACAATATGTGGCTCTTGGTTTTTGAAGATCATAGATCAAATTGACTGCTAGCCAACAAGTAGAGAACTTCGTTTGTACTAATCAACAATCAAATTAGAGGTTGCCCCTGTCCCATCTCTGAGTCATGTGGGTCTCAATTGCAATGCAAACTAAAACATTGCACATTAGATGTCCCTGGTAATCCAACAAGAACCAGACTCTCAATGTCTAGTA
This sequence comes from Secale cereale, assembly GCA_902687465.1. Taxonomy (NCBI): domain Eukaryota; kingdom Viridiplantae; phylum Streptophyta; class Magnoliopsida; order Poales; family Poaceae; genus Secale; species Secale cereale. The sequence goes on from LR738714.1 coordinate 658,168,257, forward strand.
TATAATGCAGAAATTAAATACCTTGAACGAGTATTCCAATACTCACATGTGCAGCAGATTTTGCTTATGCAGATAGATCAAACCATTCAAAATCTGTCTCTTTTCCAGCGATCAAGGACATATCTTGACGAGATTTCTGAAGATGATGTGAACCAAACTATGGATTAGTCCTGTGTGGCTGGTCATCCCGGTGGGCAAGGTCGAAGATGAGGATGCGGGCACCGGGGACGACCACCTGCAGGCGCGGCTGCTCCCCTCCTCGCTTCCAGATGCGGCCACTCCTCACCTTGGACAGCGGCCGAGACATCGACCTGGGTCTAGCAAATCGAGAGATCCAATGAAGGTGGTCCCACCGTGCTCGTCGGCTGCGTCGTGGCCCTCCTTCCTCTGCCATACTTGGGGAAGAAAGGGAGGGTGGAGGAGCTGGTGTTCGGGCCGCTGCTGGCACTACAGCGAGGAGCCGGTGGCGGAGGCGGCGGAGCTCGGGGCGGGGATAGAGGAGGCGGACTCTGGTGCCGGGCGCTGGAGCAGCCGGGATGCGCCGATGGGGCAGTGGCGGTGGCAACCTACGGAAGGGAGGAACGGGGAGGTTGCGTGATACTGTACGATCTGTTTGGAGAGAAAGAAAAAGAGGGTGGGCCTCTTGCTTCGCGAGGAAGGGAAGGCACCGATGCCCTGCGCATTTTTACCCATCTTTGTTTTTCCTCTCTCTCTAGCACAGTAAAATTGACGAGGTGGAAGGAATGCGTGAGGAGGCGCCCTTCCTGCGTAGCTTATTGTTTTGGATGGATCGATAGGATTGTTATGCCTCCTAGTGTTGACCCTAACCCAGATGGACATGCCGCGCCAACGGAGCCCGAGCAATGTAGCATATATGCATGTGTGTGCTATGCGGTCCTCGTCGAGCTCGTTATCAGCACCATTTTTGTCGCTCTGATGATGCTCAACATACAGTTCCATCAGACAACCTTTGGGGGTCGAGCGTTGCATGTCATAGAACATGTCGTCGCTATGATAGGCCCGTTCATTGTGGTACTTGGATTTGTTTTTCTCTTTAGTGTTATACTCGAGACATTTGTTGGGAACCCCGAGAGGTATATAATGGTAGATTTATTATTCATGTAAATTGATATAGACTCGCGAGGGTTGGTTATGTTTTAGTTTTTTTGTATGGAAGCGTGTTCTGAATTTCTAATTAGCTATTTGTGTATATGTTTGATTAGTCCACTCTCTCACAATGCATTATAGATTCATTTAGCAGTTTTATTATTAGACCCTTTACACAACATTTTATACATGTGTTTGTCATTTTGTGTTTCTCAGGCGGCTTATTCTTCATCCCGTGAGATCTCTTAGTTCTCGCACAACACAGAGCACTATTGATCCACAATGAGATTCATGTAAGATTTCACCTTTTCTACTCTAAGAACAAATATTTTTTTTACAGCACATGTACAAATTGTTATAGTGGTATTAATAATTTTCGATTTGTGTGAATACATTTTAAGTTTTTAGGGCATGTTCCTTTTCCATCGTTCCAAGAATTGGTCAAGTACTTAAGGCGCTCCTATTGTCTAGGGCATTAGTTCAGTGTTTTTATTCGGCACTTGTGGTTATTGCAAGGACTCATTGAATATATCGTTTGGGTTCATAATATATACAAAGTTGCTCCTGCTGCTCAACCTAGGGCCTTGACCATCATACAAAGATGTATCGTACTTAGGAGCAACTACTACAAAAACTGAGTCAATGAAGTTGGCCTTTCAACGATCTCGGAAAATAGAGGATATGGAGTTGAGTGATATTACATGTGTATGCCACCCCCAAGTGAACTCACAGTGTTCTCTCTCGAGCCCTGATTCAGCCCCACAACCACCATTCCCCTCCTGGAGAGCAAACACTAGAAGCATCCACACCCATGACTCGCACTATGTGTTGCCATAAGGAGGCCGCCACCATGCATCCCCCGCCTTCCTCCACCCCCCAGCGGTACAAAGTCCGTCCTCACTAGCCCTCGTCTTCCCCTCGTTGGTCCCGCCAGGTTGGCCAGCTCTCTGCTTAATTACCTAAGCATGACCGCAACCTGAGTGCAACCACCAGCGTAACTAGGTCGGCCACCTTCTCTGTCTTCCCGAGACCGGCCTCCTCTTCCGCCTCTTCGACATAGACACCACTCCTATGCACGTGCTCTACCTCCCTGATCGGCCACAATACACGTACACGGGCTTCCCGCCTGGGCGAGCGATCGAAAACAAAAGTTCTTGAGCCAAAGGGATCTATGGCTCTAGTTTTTGTAATGCGGAGATGAAAGCCAGCAGTTGCCTGGGGTGTTGAGGAATTAGCAGTTAAGAAGGAGTATCAAACACACCACTAGACAAGTGAGATAGCTATTTGTTTTGGCACAATCTGATCGACGTATCTTTCGGGCATGGGGAGAAAGAATTGTGATGCCTTGCAACTCTAATCTTGACAGCTTCCCATGGCAGCATAGCCCGGGCAACATAGCAGATGCACCTTTTCTGCTTGGCAGCATTCATCGAGCTTGTTATTATTATGTATTTACTTTTAACAAGAAAACGTCCGACCTATTCATCAACTGTCGAGGTATTACGAATGCTAGAAGTAAAATTGACATCCAAGTCTGTAGACCATCTAGCAACAACTGCAAGTACTGGAGCGAGCCGAATTAACACCATGCAAGTACTGGAGCGAACCGAATTAACACCATTGTCATCCAACTGATGACGCTCTGCAAATTCTAACCACCCTTGGCATTTTGGGTCCCTTCTTTTCCTTCGGTTTATAGAGTAGGCCCTCGATAGAAATCCATAGGGGGCGTTGAATGATAAATTTATTCATAGAAAACTGTCACAATGCTTGTTGTTGTCTCCTTTTTTCCATATCTAAAAGTGTATTTACTTCATCAACAAGTTACGTATGCATTTTAGATGAATCGATTGATTTTGCTATTTGTCGGAGGACAAGTCACAGCGCTGTGCAGAGCCACATCTCTCGCCGGGCACTTGTACGATTGATAATGTAGGGGCTTCCTACACCTCATTCCTATGTACGTGCGGTTTGATCAGCCGCATTGGACAAAAACCATACAAGATATTTCGTACGTATAGCCGGGTTTGATCACACGTACTTATGGCCGCCATCAGAAAGAGTGGCAATAATGAATTAAGAAGCCTAGGTAATTACTCACTATACTAACAAAGTTGCTTTTGGAGCTCGGCCTCTATGGAGGCCTCCAAATTCAAATTTCATATTTTTTATGTTTCAAAATTTTCTGAAAAAATACAAATATGCATGAACGCATAACACACATTTGTGTAAATCTTCAAGGCAAAATATGTTGAAATGAGGGATGTGTAAAAAAAATCAATCAAATATGGGGCTTTTTAACACATGATACTATTCATCTTCACATGCCATGTTTTTTTTGTGTGCAGATCACATTTGAAGGTATTTCACCTTAAAAATGTACACACACACACCTAACATCCTTGTTTACTTGCACAATTGTTTTCAGATTTTTTTTAAACCGGAAAGTTTGAATTTTAAACTTTTCAAAATTTTCGAGCTCCAGTGAGCTCGGACACCAAAACAACGTTCTCCTATACTCCCCTCTCTTATAGTCCTAACAATAGTCAATTTTAAGTTGTGTATTTATATATATCCCGATTACCGGTACTCTCATCTATAGATAAGGATCCCTGCATGCACTACTTATCTATCCAAAGGCTTGGAACAGAGAAGATGGAAAAGTGATTTTATTCAAAATAAATGAAGCATTTCGGTTCCGGTCAAAAGCAACAGTCTGTAGTCCGTGCACCTGTCAAGGCCACACGACGCCACCATACAACCATTGGCAGGTAGCGCTCTGCCATGCTCACCCGC
>LR738714.1:658172197-658244764 GCA_902687465.1 Secale cereale
AAAAAAAAAAACGCTCTGCCATGCAGCCACAGCCCACAGATGAAAGAACAAAAGATAAAAGTAGACTAGTGGAGTACATTCAAATAGGAAACTAGCACCGACTATGAATTTCACTAATATTAAAAACATGTTTTGACAAATTAAAATTCTGAATATGTGATCTTTAAGGTCATAGTTAATCGTACCAAGAATAACTAACCCTAATCAGAAAGCCTAGCCTAAATAAACTTGAGCACCCAATCAAAAGGAAAATACCCTTCCTGCCTTGAGGACCAGTGGAAGACAGGGACATGAATCTGCTTGGGCCTCCACGCCGCCACGAGTACCCAAAGTAGCAAAAGAGAAACAAACACGACAAAGGCCCTGTTTGGATACTCTAACTTAGCTAGAGGTTAGAGTTAGTTTCTAGCTTATGACTATCCCTGAACTAACTCTAGCCAAAAAGGCGTTTGAATGACGGGGTTAGATTGACAATAAATGCACTTTCTCAATCATTTGGATGGAGGGAGTGATAGAGAGATATAATTTTTTGTGTTTTTTTAGAGGGCCCCAAAAGAACTAGCTCCAATTAGCACCTCTTGGGTGGGATAGTTTTTTTGGATGGGTTAGATGCAACTAGCTCAAACTAGCCCTCATGTTTGGATACTTTAGGGCTATATGAACCCAAACTAGCTCAAACTAACTCTAACCCATGGATCCAAACAGGGCCAAAGAATCGGAAACACCGGTCTCCCTCGATGCGTGGGCCAGGCACGCACAACGAAAGCCAACATCATTCAAAAGAGAAGCCAGAGGGAGTACTCTCTGTTTCCGAGCAAAGATTTTCGGATCGGAGGAGTTCTCAAACATGTATTCTTATTTTGGATTACAACAACAACAACAAAGCCTTTAGTCCCAAACAAGTTGGGGTAGGCTAGAGGTGAAATCCATAAGATCTCGTGACCAACTCATGGCTCCGGCACATGGATAGCAAGCTTCCACGCATCCCTGTCCATAGCTAGTTCTCTGGTGACACTCCAATCCTCCAGGTCTCTCTTAACGGACTCCTCCCATGTCAAATTCGGTCTACCTCGACCTCTCTTGACATTCTCCGCACGCTTTAGCCGTCCGCTATGCACTGGGGCTTCTGGAGGCCTGCGCTGAATATGCCCAAACCATCTCAGACGATGTTGGACAAGCTTCTCTTCAATAGGTGCTACCCCAACTCTATCTCGTATATCATCATTCCGGACTCGATCCTTCCTCGTGTGGCCACACATCCATCTCAACATACGCATCTCCGCCACCCCTAACCATTGAACATGTCGCCTTTTAGTCGGCCAACACTCGGCGCCATACAGCATCGCGGGTCGAACCGCAGTCCTGTAGAACTTGCCTTTTAGCTTTTGTGACACTCTCTTATCACAGAGAATGCCAGAAGCTTGGCGCCACTTCATCCATCCAGCTTTGATTCGATGGTTCACATCTTTATCAATACCCCCATCCTCCTGCAGCATTGACCCCAAATATCGAAAGGTGTTCTTCTGAGGCACCACCTGTCCATCAAGGCTAACCTCCTCCTCCTCACACCTAGTAATGCTGAAACCGCACATCATGTACTCAGTTTTAGTTCTACTAAGCTTAAACCCTTTCGATTCCAAGGTTTGTCTCCATAACTCTAACTTCCTATTTACCCCCGTCCGACTATCGTCAACTAGCACCACATCGTCCGCAAAGAGCATACACCATGGGATATCTCCTTGTATATCTCTTGTGACCTCATCCATCACCAAGGCAAAAAGATAGGGGCTCAAAGCTGACCCTATCTTAATCGGGAAGTCATCAGTGTCGACATCACTTGTTCGAACACTTGTCACAACATTATCGTACATGTCCTTGATGAGGGTAATGTACTTTGCTGGGACTTTGTGTTTCTCCAAGGCCCACCACATGACATTCCGTGGTATTCTTATTTTGGATTAAAAAAATTAATTTTTTTGCTAGTATTTCTCCTTGGCCGAACCCGAACCCAGTTGTTGCACAGAAAGTAAGCTATACGAATTCCTAAGATATTCCTACTCAATATTCGAAAATATATACGTACTAGTTATTGTCCAACAGAATTTAAAATCTTGTGACAAGGCTGAATCAATAATTATGTCTCGGAATACTTTTAATTAATGGTCGCTGTGAGGAGCCCGGAAACTGGAAGAAAACACATGTTGTCTCTTGGCATCGATGCCCTATCATAAAAAACAATGAGAAAGAAAGAATTAAGCACGCCTTGTGCCAGGAGAAAAAAGCTATTCTGAAGCCAAACCGCCGGACGTACGGGTGCATGCATGCATGTGCCTACGTGCGTCACCAGGGCCCGCACAGAAAGCGAAACCTCTTCTCCCGCAGCTGCGTTTCTCGTCCGGGAGAGGAAATAATTTATTTACGTCAAGCGCCAACAATTTTACTACCATGTCAAATTCGTCCGAGTAAGTAGTTTTTTCGGGATTACAGTCAAATACAATTTAAATTACAGATAAAGAGTTCAACATTCAACAACTTTTTTTTTATTACGAGAGAGAAGAGTCCTACTGCTTGAAGCAATAGCGTGCAGTAACATACTCCTAAACCAATCATGTTTGGGTTAGCCTTGGGAATTTGAGTCGGTTATATGCAGGGAGGAGGAGATGCCAATGGTGACTTCGGCGCCGGCGCCGGCTTCTTCTGTGGAGCTGGTGGGGTACTTGGGCGTCGCCATCGCGTTACTGCTGATCGGACCCCTCATGTGAGTGTCCTCGAATCTCTGCGCATGCACCCTAGCTCTCCGCCGAGCGGATTCTGCACGAATCCCAATCTCGCTCGGCCACATGCACAAGCACCCGAGCGCCGGCTCGCCGCCTACAAGTTGTGTACGTGCACACCCGCGCTTCGGCGGCAGGCCGCGTCCTGCTTGCGATGGACCCTACGCGCGAGCGCACCCCGCCGCCGTACAGCGACCCCACCGTATGTACCCCGTAGAATGTACACCATCCAAGAACTCGCAAGCGCATCTCACACCGGCGCCGGCCACGCACCGCACGTACACAACACACATCTCGCGAGCGTCCCAGCATCGGCATGCCACCTAGGAGTAGCTCACTGGCTGTCTATGAGGGATGTGATGCATTCTGTGCGCCGCTCCACCACGCGCCGGCCGCGGGCCGCGTCCTCGCTGTGATGCATTCTGCGCGCAAGCGCACCCGGCACCCTTGCCGGCCACCGGCGACCCCGACGCATGCACGCGGCAGAACGACACCGTCCACGCGCGCGAGCGCACCCCACGGCGGCACCGTTTCACGTACACCATGGACCTCTCGCGGGCGCCCGAGCGCCGGCTTGCGACCTACCTCGCTAGTTGGCGACATGTATATGTAGTGTACGCACTACTCCTCTAGTCACCGCCCGCAGGCCGCGTCATCGCTGTGATGCACGCTGCGCGCAAGCGCACCCTGACTGTGACTAGCGACTTAGCCGCGCGTACCCGGTAGAACGGACACCGTCCACCCGCATGCCGGGACACCCCACACCGGCGCCAACGCGCGCACCGAGTAGATACTCCACACCGGTCGCGAGCACCTCAACGCCGACTTACGACCAGTGCTGACTACGAGAGGTATACTCTGCATATGTATTGGCGCTCTGTTTTGGTCCGAAAATAGCGTTTTTTTGTTGTTAATCCGATTTACTTCTCTGCATATGTATCTGCTATTGTTCAGAGTGAATGTGTATGTGTCTGGCCCTCAACTATGATAGCTTTATGTTTGCAACCCAACATTTTAGACAATCGTGAAGACTAAGAACGTTGGGGCAGAGGAGCCGTACTCGTACATGGCTGTGTTGTTCAATGCAGCCGCAAACCTGATGTACGGCATTCCGGTTTTCGCCGACAAGACGAACAAGCCCCTCATGCTCGTGAACATGACCGGCATCGTCTTCGAGCTCGCTTACGTGACCATCTTCATCGTTCACGTCGTCGCCCAACACCGCCGTAACCCTCTGATCGCCCTCGTCGTCGTCGTGGTCGCAATCGTCGCGTTCCTTGGGCTGCTACTCGGCACGGTCGTCTTCGGGCACGTATAGTCGCACACCTACATGGGTTGGGTTGCGATGTTCTCCGGCATCGCGATGTATCTCGCGCCTGTCTTCAAAATGTGTTGCCGTGCCTGAGTTGCCGTGGCTGAGTTGTGCACTAACCTGTCTATGCATGAGTTTGTAGATCGGTGCTCTGAAGAATTCCGATCGGGGTGCAACGTGGAGGAAGCAAAATGTCCAATGGCACGACGCCAACAAGTCCCGCCCCGTCCTACCCCAGGGGCAGGGAGGAGGAGATGCCAATGGTGGCTCTGGCGCCGGCGTCGGCTTCTTCTGTGGAGCTGGACGGGACGCAGGTGCTGGTGGGGTACTTGGGCGTCGCCACCGCGTTACTGCTGATCGGATCCCTCATGTGAGTGTCCTCGAATCTCTGCGCATGCGCCCTAGCTCCCCGCCGAGCGGATTCTGCACGAACCCCAATATCGCTCGGCCACATGCACAAGCACCCGAGCGCCGGCTCGCCGCCTACAAGTTGTGTACGTGCACACCCGCGCTTCGGCGGCAGGCAGCGTCCTGCTTGCGATGGACCCTACGCGCGAGCGCACCCTGCCGCCGAACAGCGACCCCACCGTATGTACCCCGTAGAACATACACCATCCAAGAACTCGCAAGCGCATCTCACGCCGGTGCCGGCCACGCACCGCATGTACACAACACACATGTCGCGAGCGTCCCTGCGTCGGCATGCCACCTAGGAGTAGCTCACTGGCTGGCTACGAGGGATGTGTTGCATTCTGCGCGCCGCTCCTGCACGCGCCGGCCGCGGGCCGTGTCCTCGCTATGATGCATTCTGCGCGCAAGCGCACCCGGCACCCCGCCGGCCACCGGCGACCCGCCGCATGAACGCGGCAGAACGACACCGTCCACGCGCGCGAGCGCACCCCACGGCGGCGCAATTTCACGTACACCGTGGACCTCTCGCGGGCGCCCGAGCGCCGGCTTGCGACCTACCTCGCTGGTTGGCGAGATGTATATGTAGTGTACGCACTACTCCTCTAGTCACCGCCCGCAGGCCGCCTCGTGGCTGTGATGCACGCTGCGCGCAAGCGCACCCTGCCTGTGACTGGCGACTTAGCCGCGCGAACCGATAGAACGGACACCGTCCACCCGCACGCCGGGACACCCCACGCCGGCGCCAGCGCGCGCACCGGGCGGATACTCCACACCGGTCGCGAGCACCTCAACGCCGGCTTACGACCAGTGCTGACTACGAGAGGTATACTCTGCATATGTATTGGCTCTCTGTTTTGGTCCGAAAAATAGATTTTTTGTTGTTGTTCATCCGATTTACTTCTCTGCATATGTATCTGCTATTGTTCAGAGTGAATGTGTATATGCCTGGCCCTCAACTATGATAGATTTGTGGATGCAGCCCAACATTCTGGACGATCGTGAAGACTAAGAACATTGGGGCAAAGAAGTCGTACTCGTACATGGCTGTGTTGTTCAATGCAGCCGCAAGCCTGATCTACGGCATTCCGGTTTTCGCTGATAAGACAAACAAGCCCCTCATGCTCGCGAACATGACCGGCATCGTCTTCGAGCTAGCTTACGTGATCATCTTCATCGTTCACGTCGCCGCCCAACACCGCCGTAACCCTCTGATCGCCCTCGTCGTCGTTGTGGTCGCAATCGTCGCGTTCCTTGGGCTGCTACTCGGCACGGTCGTCTTCGGGCACGTATGGTCGCGCACCTACATGGGTTGGGTTGCGATGTTCTCCGGCATCGCGATGTATCTGGCGCCTGTCTTCAAAATGTGTTGCCGTGGCTGAGTTGTCGTGGCTGAGTTGTGCACTAATCTGTCTGTGCATGAGTTTGCAGATCGGTGCTCTGAAGAATTCCGATCGGGGTGCCGTGCAGAGGAAGCAACAACGTCCAATGGCACGGCGCCAACAAGTCCCGCCCCGTCCTACCCCAGGGGCAGGGAGGCGGAGATGTCAATGGTGGCTCCGGCGCCGGCGCCGGCTTCTTCTGTGGAGCTGGACGGGACGCAGGTGCTGGTGGGGTACTTGGGCGTCTCCACCGGGTTACTGCTGATCGGATCCCCCATGTGATTGTCCTCGAATCTCTGCGCATGCACCCTAGCTCCCCGTCGAGCGGATTCCTCACGAATCCCGATCTCGCTCGGCCACATGCACAAGCACCCAAGCGTCGGCTCGTCGCCTACAAGTTGTGTACGTGCACACCCGCGCTCCGTCAGGAGGCCGCGTCCTGCTTGCGATGGACCCTACGCGCGAGCGCACCCCACCGCCGAACATCGACCCCACCGTATGTACCCCGTAGAACGTTCACCATGCAAGAACTCGCAAGCGCATCTCACGCCGGCGCCGGCCACGCACCGCACGTACACAACACACATCTCGCGAGCGTCCCAACGTCGGCATGCCACCTAGGAGTAGCTCACTGGCTGGCTACGAGGGATGTGTTGCATTCTGCGCGCTGCTCCTCCACGCACCGGCCGCGGGCCGCGTCCTCGCTGTGATGCATTCTGCGCGCAAGCGCACCCGGCACCCCCGCTGGCCACCGGCGACCTCGCCGCATGCACGTGGCAGAACGACACCGTCCACGCATGCGAGCGCACCCCACGGTGGTGCCGTTGCACGTACACCGTGGACCTCTCGTGGGCGCCCGAGCGCCGGCTTGTGACCTACCTCGCTTGTTAGCGAGATGTATATGTAGTGTACGCACTACTCCTCTAGTCACCGCCCACAGGCCGCGTAGTCCCTGTGATGCACGTACGCGCAAGCGCACCCTGCCTGTGACCGGCGACTTAGCCGCGCGTACCCGGTAGAATGGACACCGTCCACCCGCACGCCGGGACACCCCACGCGGGCGCTAGCGCGCGCACCGGGCATATACTCCACACCGGTCGCGAGCACCTCAACGCCGGCTTACGACCAGTGCTGACTACGAGAGGTATACTCTGCATATGTATTGGCGCTCTGTTTTGGTCCGAAAAATAGAGTTTTTTCGTTGTTCATCTGATTTACTTCTCTTCATATGTATCTGCTATTGTTCAGAGTGAATGTGTATGTGCCTGGCCCTCAACTATGATAGCTTTGTGGATGCAGCCTAACATTCTGGACAATCGTGAATACTAAGAACGTTGGGGCAGAGGAGCCGTACTCTTACATGGCTGTGTTGTTCAATGCAGCCGCAAGCCTGATCTACGACATTCCGGTTTTCGCCGACAAGACGAACAAGCCCCTCATGCTCGCAAACATGACCGGCATCGTCTTTGAGCTCGCTTACGTGATCATCTTCATCGTTCACGTCGACGCCCAACACCGCCGTAACCCTCTGATCGCCCTCGTCGTCGTCGTGGTCGCAATCGTCGCGTTCCTTGGGCTGCTACTCGGCACGGTCGTCTTCGAGCACGTATGGTCGCGCACCTACATGGGTTGGGTTGCGATGTTCTCCGGCATCGCGATGTATCTGGCGCCTGTCTTCAAAATGTGTTGCCGTGGCTGAGTTGTCGTGGCTGAGTTGTGCACTAACATGTCTGTGCATGAGTTTGCAGATCGGTGCTCTGAATAATTCCGATCGGGGTGCAGCGTAGAGGAAGCAACAACGTCTAATGGCACGACACCAACAAGTCCCGCCCCGTCCTACCCCAGGGGCAGGGAGGAGGAGATGCCAATGGTGGCTCCGGCGCCGGCACCGACTTCTTCTGTGGAGCTGGACGGGACGCAGGTGCCGGTGGGGTACTTGGGCGTCGCCACCACGTTACTGCTGATCGGATCCCCCATGTGAGTGTCGTCGAATCTCTGCGCATGCACCCTAGCTCCCCACCGAGCGGATTCTGCACGAATCCCGATCTCGCTCGGCCACATGCACAAGCACCTGAGCGCCGGCTCGTCGCCTACAAGTTGTGTACGTGCACACCCGTGCTCCGGCGGCAGGCCGCGTCCTGCTTGCGATGGACCCTACGTGCGAGAGCACCCCGCCACCGAACAACGCCCCCACCGTATGTACCCCGTAGAACATACATTATCCAAGAACTTGCAAGCGCATCTCACGCCGGCACCGGCCACGCACCGCACGTACACAACACACATCTCACGAGCATCCCAGCGTCGGCATGCCACCTAGGAGTAGCTCACTGGCTGGCTACGAGGGATGTGATGCATTATGCGCGCCGCTCCTCCACGCGCCGGCCACGGGCTGCGTCCTCGCTGTGATGCATTCTGCGCGCAAGTGCACCCGGCACCCCCACCGGCCACCGGTCACCCCGCCGCATGCACGCGGTAGAACGACACCGTTTACGCGCGAGAGCGCACCCCACAGCGGCGCCGTTGCACGTACACCGTGGACCTCTCGCGGGCGCCCGAGCGCCGGCTTGCGACCTACCTCGCTGGTTGGCAAGATGTATATGTAGTGTACGCACTACTCCTCTAGTCACCGCCCGCAGGCCGCGTCGTCGCTGTGATGCATGCTGCACGCAAGCGCACCCTGCCTGTGACCGGCGACTTAGCCGCGCTTACCCGGTAGAACAGACACCGTCCACCCGCACGCTGGGACACGTACCCCACGCCGGCGCCAGCGCGCGCACCGGGCGTATACTCCACATCGGTCGCGAGCACCTCAACGCCGGCTTACGACCAGTGCTGATGACTACGAGAGGTATACTCTGCATATGTATTGGCGCTCTGTTTTTGTCCGAAAAATAGAGTTTGTTTGTTGTTCATCCGATTTACTTCTCTGCATATGTATCTGCTATTATTCAGAGTGAATGTGTATGTGCCTGGCCCTCAACTATGATAGATTTGTGGATGTAGCCCAACATTCTGGACAATCGTGAAGACTAAGAACGTTGGGGTAGAGGAGATGTACTCGTACATGGCTGTGTTGTTCAATGTAGCCGCAAGCCTGATCGACGGCATTCCGGTTTTCACCGACAAGACGAACAAGCCCCTCATGCTCGCGAACATGATCGACATCGTCTTCGAGCTCGCTTACGTGCTCATCTTCATCGTTCACGTCGCTGCCCAACACCGCCGTAATCCTCTGATCGCCCTCGTCGTCGTCGTGGTCGCAATCGTCGCATTCCTTGGGCTGCTACTCGGCATGGTCGTCTTTGGGCACGTATGGTCGCGCACCTACATGGGTTGGGTTGCAATGTTCTCCGGCATCGTGATGTATCTGGCGCTTGTCTTCAAAATGTGTTGCCGTTGCTGAGTTGCCGTGGCTGAGTTGTGCACTAACCTGTCTGCGCACGAGTTTGCAGATCGGTGCTCTAAAGAATTGCGACCGGGGTGCAGCGCAGAGGAAGCAACAACTGAATGAAATATGCCCTGAAGGCAATAATAAAGTTATTATTTATTTCCTTATATCATGATAAATATTATTATCCATGGTAGAATTTTATTAACCGGAAACTTAGTACATGTGTGAATACATAGACAAAACAGTGTCCCTAGTATGCCTCTACTAGACTAGCTCATTGATCAAAGATGGTTATGTTTCCTAACCATAGACATGAGTTGTCATTTGATCAAATGGGGTCACTTCATTAGGGGAATGATGTGATGGACAAGACCCATCCGTTAGCTTAGCACTATGATCGTTTAGTTTTACTGCTATTACTTTCTTCATGACTTATACATGTTCCTATGACTATGAGATTATGCAACTCCCGAATACCAGAGGAACACCTTGTGTGCTATCAAACGACACAACGTAACTGGGTGATCATAAATATGCTCTACATGTGTCTCTGAAGGTGTTCGTGGTGTTGGCATAGATCAAGAATAGGATTTGTCACTCCGAGTGTCGGAGAGGTATCTCTGGGCCCTCTCGGTAATACACATCGTAATAAGCCTTGCAAGCAAATGACTAATGAGTTGGTCACGAGATGATGTATTACGGAATGAGTAAAGAGACTTGCCGGTAACGAGATTGAACTAGGTATTGAGATACCGACGATCGAATCTCGGGCATGTAACATACCGATGACAAAGGGAACAACGTATGTTGTTATGCGGTTTGACCGATAAAGATCTTCATAGAATATGTAGGAGCCAATATGAGCATCCAGGTTCTGCTATTGGTTATTGACCGGAGGTGAGTCTTGGTCATGTCTACATAGTTCTCGAACCCGTAGGGTCGGCACACTTAACGTTTGATGACGATCGGTATTATGAGTTTATGAGTTCTGATGTACCGAAGATAGTTCGGAGTCCTGGATAAGATCACGGACATGACGAGGAGTCTCGGAATGTCTCTGACGTAAAGATTGATATATTGGACGACTATATTCGGACACCGGAAGCGTTCTGTAAAGTTTCGGAATTAACCGGAGTGCCGGGGGGTTACCGGAACCCCCCGGGGAAGCTATGGGCCTTAATGGGCCATAGGAGAAAGAGAGAAGGAAGGCCAGGGCTGGGCCACACGCCCCCCACCCCTTGGTCCGAATTGGACAAGGAAGGAGGGGGGGGGGGGGGCGGCGCCCCTTTCCTTCTCCCTCTCCCTCTCCTTCCTTCCCCCCTTCTCCCTCTTGGTGATTCCTACTAGGAATAGGATTGCAATCCTATTCCTAGTAGGATTGCTCCTCCTAGGCGTGCCATAGGGGCTGGCCTCCCCCCTTGCTCCTTTATATACGGGGGCAGGGGGCACCTCTAGACACACAAGTTGATCTCTCCAGCCGTGTGCGGTGCCCCCTGCACAGAAACACACCTCAGTCATACCGTTGCAGTGCTTAGGCGATGCCCTGCGCCGGTAACTTCATCATATCCGTCATCACGCCAACATGCTGATGAAACTCTCCCTTAAAGCTCAACTGGATCAAGAGCTCGTGGGACGTCATCAAGCAGAACGTGTGCTGAACGCGGAGGTGTCGTACGTTCGGTGCTTGATCGGTTGAATCGCGAAGAAGTTCGACTACATCAACCACGTCACTTGACGCTTCCGCTTTCGGTCTACAAGGGTATGTAGACACACTCTCCCCCTCGTTGCTATGCATCTGGTAGATAGATCTTGCGTGATCGTAGGAAAATTTTGAAATACTACGTTCCCCAACAGTGGCATCATGAGCCAGGTCTATGCGTAGATGATATGCACGAGTAGAATACAATGAGTTGTGGACGATACTAGTCATACTGCTTACCAACATGTCATACTTTTGTTCGGCGGTATTGTGAGATGAAGCGGCCCGGACCGACATTACGCGTACGCTTACGCGAGACTGGTTTCACCGTTATGAGCACTCGTTGCTTAAAGGTGACTGGCGGGTGTCTGTCTCTCTCACTTTAGCTGGATCAAGTGTGGCTACGCCCGGTCCTTGTGAAGGTTAAAACAACACATACTTGATGAAAAATCGTTGTGGTTTTTGTATGCGTAGGTAAGAACGGTTCTTGCTAAGCCCGTAGTAGCCACGTAAAGCTTGCAACAACAAAGTAGAGGACGTCTAACTTGTTTTTGCAGGGCATGTTGTGATGTGATATGATCAAGACATGATGAGTTCTACGTTATTGTATGAGATGATCATGTTTTGTAAAGTTATCGGCAACTGGCAGGAGCCATATGGTTGTCGCTTTATTGTATGAAATACAGTCGCCATGTAATTGCTTTACTTTATCACTAAGCGGTAGCGATAGTCGTGGAAGCAATAGTTGGCGAGACGACAACGATGCTACGATGGAGATCAAGGTGTCGCGCCGGTGACGAAGGTGATCATGACGATGCTTTGGAGATGGAGATCAAAAGCACAAGATGATGATGGCCATATCATGTCACATATTTTGACTGCATGTGATGTTGAGCTTATTATGCTTCTTATTTTGCTTAGTACGACGGTAGCATTATAAGATGATCCCTTACAAAATTTCAAGGTATAAGTGTTCTCCCTGAGTATGCACCATTGCGAAAGTTCGTCGTGCCGAGACACCACGTGATAATAGGGTGTGATAAGCTCTATGTTCAAATACAACGGGTGTAAGCCAGTTTTGTACACGCAGAATACTCGGGTTAAACTTGACGAGCCTAGCATATGCAGATATTGCCTCGGAACACTGGAGACCGAAAGGTCGAGCGTGAATCATATACTAGATATGATCAACATAAGATGTTCACCATTGAAACTACTCCATCTCACGTGATGATCGGACATGGTTTAGTTGATTTGGATCACGTGATCATTTAGATGACCGGAGGGATGTCTATCTAAGTGGGAGTTCTTTAAGTAATATGATTAATTGAACTTTAATTTATCATGAACTTAGTCCTGATAGTTTTTGCATATCTATGTTGTTGTAGATCAATGGCCCGTGCTACCGTTCCTTTAAATTTTAATGAATTCCTAGAGAAAGCTAAGTTGAAAGATGATGGTAGCAATTACATGGACTGGGTCCGTAACTTGAGGATTATCCTCATTGCTGCACAGAAGAATTATGTCCTTGAAGCGCCGCTAGGTGACAAGCCCCCTCCCGCTAATGTAGACGCTTTGAACGTTTGGCAGACGCGGTCTGATGACTACACGATAGTTCAGTGTGCCATGCTTTACGGCTTAGAACCGGGACTTCAACGACGTTTTGAACGTCATGGACCATATGAGATGTTCTAGGAGTTGAAGTTAATATTTCAAGCAAATGCCCGGATTGAGAAATATGAGATTTCCAATAAGTTCTATAGCTGCAAGATGGAGGAGAATAGTTCTATCAGTGAACACTTGCTTAGAATGTCTGGGCTACAATCATATGACTCAACTTGGTTGCAAAGTTGACGAGGATAGTGTTATTGATAGAGTTCTGTAATCACTGCCACCAAGCTATAAAGGCTTTGTGATGAACTATAATATGCAAGGGATGCAAAAGACAATTCCCGAGCTCTTCGCTATGCTCAAGGCTGCGGAGGTAGAAATCAAAAAGGAGCATCAAGTGTTGATGGTTAACAAGACCACTAGTTTCAAGAAAAAGGGCAAGGGAAAGAAGGGGAACTTCAAGAAGAATAGCTAGACAGTTGCTACTCCCACGAAGAAACCCAAGTCTAGAGCCAAGCCTGAAACTGAGTGCTTCTACTGCAAAAGGGACTGGACACTGGAAGCGGAACTGCCCCAAGTATTTGGCGGATAAGAAGGATGGCAAGGTGAACAAAGGTATATATGATATACATGTTATTGATGTGTACCTTACTAATGCTCGTAGTAGTACCTGGGTATTTGATACCGGTTCGGTTGCTAATATTTGTAACTCGAAACAAGGACTACGGATTAAACGAAGATTGGCTAAGGACGAGGTGACGATGCGTGTGGGAAATGGTTCCAAAGTCGATGTGATCGCCGTCGGCACGCTACCTCTACATCTACCTTCGGGATTAGTTTTAGACCTAAATAATTGTTATTTGGTGCCAGCGTTAAGCATGAACATTATATTAGGATCTTATTTGTTGCGAGACGGTTATTCATTTAAATCAGAGAATAATGGTTGTTCTATTTTTATGAATAATATCTTTTATGGTCATGCACCCTTGAAGAGTGGTCTATTCTTATTGGATCTCGATTGTAGTGATACACATATTCATAATATTGAAGCCAAAACATGCAAGGTTAATAATGATAGTGCAACTTATTTGTGGCACTGCCGTTTAGGTCATATTGGTGTAAAGCGCATGAAGAAACTCCATAGTGATAGACTTTTGGAATCACTTGATTATGAATCACTTGGTGCTTGCGAACCGTGCCTTATGGGCAAGATGACTAAAACTCCGTTCACCGGAACTATGGAGCGAGCAACAAATTTGTTGGAAATCATACAAATTGATGTATGTGGACCGATGAGTGTTGAAGCTCGCAGCGGGTATCGTTATTTTCTGACTTTCACTGATGATTTGAGTAGATATGGGTATATCTACTTGATGAAGCACAAGTCTGAAACATTTGAAAAGTTCAAAGAATTTCAGAGTGAAGTAGAGAATCATCGTAACAAGAAAATAAAGTTTCTACGATCTGATCATGGAGGACAATATTTGAGTTACGATTTTGGTCTTCATTTGAAACAATGTCGAATAGTTTCACAACTCACGCCACCCGGAACACCACAGCGTAATGGTGTATCCGAACGTCGTAACCGTACTTTACTGGATATGGTGCAGTCTATGATGTCTCTTACCGATTTACCACTATCGTTTTGGGGTTATGCTTTAGAGACGGCTGCATTCACGTTAAATAGGCACCATCTAAATCCGTTGAGACGACGCCTTATGAACTGTGGTTTGTCAAGAAACCAAAGTTGTTGTTTCTTAAAGTTTGGTGCTGTGATGATTATGTGAAAAAGCTTCAACTTGATAATCTCGAACCCAAGTCAGAGAAATGTGTCTTCATAGGATACCCAAAAGAGACTGTTGGGTACACCTTCTATCACAGATCTGAAGGCAAGATATTCTTTGCTAAGAATGAATCCTTTCTAGAGAAGGAGTTTCTCTCGAAAGAAGTGAGTGGGAGGAAAGTAGAACTTGATGAGGTAATTGTACCTTCTCCCGAATTGGAAAGTAGTACATCCCAGAAACTAGTTCCGGTGATTCCTACACCAATTAGTGAGGAAGCTAATGATGATGATCATGAAACTTCAGATCAAGTTTCTGCTGAACTTCGTAGATCAACCAGAGTTTGTTCCGCACCAGAGTGGTACGGCAACCCAGTTCTGGAAGTCATGTTACTAGACCATGATGAACCTACGAACTATGAGGAAGCGATGATGAGCCCCGATTCAGCGAAATGGCTTGAGGCCATGAAATCTGAGATGGGATCCATGTATGAGAACAAAGTGTGGACTTTGGTTGACTTGCCCGATGATCGGCAAGCCATCGAAAATAAATGGATCTTTAAGAGGAAGACCGACGATGACGGTAATGTTACTGTTTACAAAGCTCGACTTGTTGCGAAATGTTTTCAACAAGTTCAAGGAGTTGACTATGATGAGATTTTCTCACCCGTAGTGATGCTTAAGTCTATCCGAATCATGTTAGCAATTGCCGCATTTTATGATTATGAAATCTGGCAAATGGATGTCCAAACTGCATTCCTGAATGGATATCTTAAAGAAGAGTTGAATATGATGCAACCAGAAGGTTTTGTCGATCCTAAAGGTGCTAACAAAGTGTGCAAGCTCCAGCGATCCATCTATGGACTGGTGCAAGCATCTCAGAGTTGGAATATACGCTTTGATAAGTTGATCAAAGCATATAGTTTTATACAGACATGAGGTGAAGCCTGTATTTACAAGAAAGTGAGTGGGAGCACTACAGCCTTTCTGATAAGTATATGTGAATGACATATTGTCGATCAAAAATGATGTAGAATTTTCTGGAAAGCATAAAGGAGTGTTTGAAAGGAGTTTTTTCAAAGAAAACCTCGGGAAAGTTGTTTACACATTGAGCCTCAAGATCTATAGAGATAGATCAAGATGCTTGATAATTTTTTTTCAATGAGTACATACCTTGACAAGTTTTTGAAGTAGTTCAAAATGGATCAGTTAGAGAAGGAGTTCTTGCCTGAGTTGTAAGGTATGAAGTTGAGTAAGACTCAAAGCCCGACCTCGGCAGAAGATAGAGAAAGAATGAAAATCATTCCCTATGCCTCAGCCATAGGTTCTATAAAGTATGCCATGTTATGTACCAAACCTGTTGTGTACCTGACCATGAGTTTGGCAAGGAGGTACAAAAGTGATCCAGGAGTAGATCACTGGACAACGGTCAAACTTATCCTTAGTTACTGGATGACTAAGGAAATGTTTTATCGATTATGGAGGTGATAAAGAGTTCGTCGTAAAGAGTTACACCGATACAAGCTTTACACTATTCCAGATGACTCTAAGTATCAATCCGGATGCATATTGGAAGTGGGAGAAAATAGATAGAGTAGCTCCATGCAGAGCATTATAGACATAGAAATTTGCGAAATACATACGGATATGTATCTAACAGACCCGTTGACTAAACTTCTCTCACAAGCAAAACATGATCACACCTTATTACTCTTGGGTGTTAATCACATAGCGACGTGAACTAGATTATTGACTCTATTAAACCCTTTGGGTGTTGGTCACATGGCGATGTGAACAATGGGTGTTATTCACATAACGATGTGAACTGTCGGTATTAAAACACATGGAGATGTGAACTAGATTATTGACTCTAGTGCAAGTGAGAGACTGAAGGAAATATGCCCTAGAGGCAATAATAAAGTTATTATTTATTTCCTTATCTCATGATAAATGTTTATTATTCATGCTAGAATTGTATTAACCGAAAACTTAGTACATGTGTGAATACATAGACAAAACAGAGTGTCCCTAGTATGCCTCTACTAGACTAGCTCATTAATCAAAGATGGTTACGTTTCCTGACCATAGACATGAGTTGTCATTTGATCAACGAGATCACATCATTAGGAGAATGATGTGATGGACATGACCCATCCGTTAGCTTAGCATTATGATCGTTTAGATTTACTACTATTGCTTTCTTCATGACTTATACATGTTCCTATGACTATGAGATTATGCAACTCCTGAATACCAGAGGAACACCTTGTGTGCTATCAAACGTCACAATGTAACTGGGTGATCATAAAGATGCTCTACAGGTGTCTCCGAAGGTGTTCGTGGTGTTGGCATAGATCAAGAATATGATTTGTCACTCCGAGTGTCGGAGAGGTATCTCTGGGCCCTCTCGGTAATACACATCGTAATAAGCCTTGCAAGCAAATGACTAATGAGTTGGTCACGAGATGATGTATTACGAAACGAGTAAAGAGACTTGTCGGTAACGAGATTGAACTAGGTATTTGTAACATTCCAAATTTTCAATTTGGATTGTTATACATAGATCATATTGCATTGCATGCTCTTTGCATTTTTGTTTGTGGTGTTCCTCGAAATTCTAAGCAACTCAAGGACTTACGAAGAGAGTTGGGAATTTTACCATTTTCGTATTTGAGTTCGCTCGAATACCGGTAAGAGGAGAGTGTGATTCTAATTATTTTTCTCTCCTAAAAATATTTATAAATACAATATATGAGCGGAGATAATATTACTTCTCCAAAATAACAGAAATATTGGAGGAAAAATGTTAAAATCACTTTTGGTATTTTTCTGGATTTATTTGCATAGGAAAAATGCGCATTTTTCAAAATTGCATTTAGGTCCGGGAAAAATGTTCACTTTGTCCTAAATATTATTAGAGGACGGTGAAAATTTATTTCGGAATATTTGGAGTCCATTTAGTATTTCTTTCGTTAGTTTTTCTGCGCCAGGACTCTTTTAAAAAAAAAGTGCAAACCGACTTGGAGCCGTAGAGGCCCGGGACTCTGGGCTTTATAAGACGCCGCCCGGGGCCCAAGACAGCCCAAGCCGAGCCTTCCCGCTGCCCTAGCCTCGCGCCGCCGCCGCCGCACGCCTGCGCCACCGCCGCCACCGCACGCCCGCGCCGCCGCCGCCCCGCTGCGCCGCCGCCGCCGTTCGCCGCCCGCTGCCCGCAGCGCGCCGCCGCTCGCCGGACCGCCGCCGCCGGACCGCCGTCTCGCCGGAGTTCGTCGTTGAGGTAGTCATTGTTTTTTTTAAAGAACCAATCGGTTTTCGTAAACTGTAGATCTGTTTTTTTATTATGTTAGATCGGTTCGGTTTTTCGTCGGTTTAGTTATTTAGCGGACGTTCGTCCGTACGTTTGTTTTAACGAACGCTTTTCGTCCGTTAGCCGCAGACAGCGAACATTCGTTCGTTAGCCTGTTCGTCAGTTTTCTTTTTCGGGGTATTTATCCGCGATTATTCCAATCGCGATTTCTACCCTGATCTTGTTTTTCATTTTTTTTTCACTCGAGAGTCGGAATCAGGTGATTCAAAATCCCAGATCTTCGTCTCGATGCCCTCTTTACGTTTAACCAACTTGAACAAAGTTTTGGCTACTGTAAAATTTGACTTTATTCCAATTAGTAACCGGAGCTCGTTTCTTTCGCAGTTTGAGTTCCGTTGCTTCTTTCGAGTTGATTCTTTTTGCAAACCGGAGTTCTTAAGTTGAACTTTCTGGTTAGATCTGTTCTTTTGGATTTTTTTTGTGCATCATTGCTTGTTTGCTTATGTATACTAATGTTTGCTTCCGATAGAATACCCCGACTGTGAAGCGTGCTACTACGAGTCTCTAGGTTTTGTGAATCGTCAGCAAGGCAAGTAACACTTTGATCACTTTTATTACCCAGTTTTTATGCATTAGATCAAACCCTCACACATTGCATGAGTAGGATCTCTTAATTTGTGGGACTAGGAAGTAGATTGAGGTAGAACCTATTACCTGCATTATTTTCAAACCCCTGGGAGTTACTTCTACGTTTGCTTAGGTTGCTATGCTATGCTCGTAGACGTGGTTTGGGTTTGAGTGAAATCCATGACAAATGTGAGATGTTAAATAAGGTTTCAACTTAAGGTGGCTACTTGAATACACATCTGGGTGGATTGGTTGTAGGGCACGTGGGGAACCCAGTGTTGTCCTAGGAAATCCCGGGGTTCCGTGTGATTTTTCCTATGGAATGCCACCCAGGCTCAAAGGGATCATAAAACTATTCATGCTAGAAACTTCCGTGTGTAGCCACATGCCAATATGGGCTCTGGCATAGTTGAGTAAGTTGTGGGAAACCTTTCCGTGATGGGCTAGCAGATGTAGAGGGATTGTAGGTGTATCGGCCTATCTATCCGGTTAAGGGGACCTCTTCGGAAAGATTGTGTCTCGGTCATCCATTTCTCAAACACCATGCAGTGCGAGAAACCAAACGGAGGCGATCGAGTCTTGTGGGAAAAGTGCACAAACCTCTGCAGAGTGTACAAACTGATCATGATTAGCCGTGTCCCCGGTTATGGACATCTTGAGTATCTGGTACTAGAATTATTGGTTGATCTCATCACTCTATAATTTAATTTGTTGGGTTAATGCTGAACTTTTAATTTCGGATTGAGTTGGGGATACCTTCTCAATGATTTTAAACCAACATGATAGTTAAAATAAAATTTTATTCCTTTGTTGTAGGGAAAAATTGGCTTTACGCAAAAACTTTAACCTTAGAGCCTCCACCAGCCAAATATGCATATAGTATAGCCTTTATTCTGTTACTTGCATCCTTTGTGTTATCTTGCCAGCATATTCCATGTGCTGACCCGTTTTCGGGCTGCAAGATATCACGTTGCAGACTTTTCAGACGAGGAATAAGACGTGCTAGGTCGTTTGTCATGCACTCAGCTATGCCTTTGGAGTTGATGGACTCACTTTTCTTCCAAGCCTTTCGCTGTTATTTTGTTAGATGGCCTTAAGCCATAGATTTTGTAATAAGTTCTCATTGGAGACATTCGATGTAATAAGTGTGTGATTGCCACTCTGTTATAAATCCTTCAAGTACTGTGTGTGTCAGCATTACCGATCCAGGGATGACACAGAACACAGAGACTTTGGTCCATTCGGATCGTGGTCGCTACAAAGATGGTATTAGAGCACAAGCTGAATGTAGGACACGACCACTAAGACAGACCCTAGATCATTCTTCTCTACTCATTTTTGACTTCTCTCCATTTTCTACTTCTTTAGATGGTGGACCCAAGGAACAAGTTCACTCAACCGGATGAAGACACACCATTTGGACGACACTTGAAGGATGTAACTAGGTACCTGAACATAGGAATACCAAGCTTTACCGGGACCTACACTACCACTTTACCAGAAGAGGAGCGATGGAGCATTCAAGTTCAAATTCCCGGAAGAACCTTCGCACCATCCACTTGCTGGAAATATGCCCTAGAGGCAATAATAAAAGAGTTATTATTATATTTCCTTGTTCATGATAATCGTTTATTATCCATGCTATAATTGTATTGATTGGAAACTTAAATACATGTGTGGATAAATAGACAAACTTTGTGTCCCTAGTAAGCCTCTTCAGGACTAGCTCGTTGATCAAAGATGACCACGGTTTCCAGGTCATAGACATGAGTTGTCATTTGATAACGGGATCACATCATTAGGAGAATGATGTGATGGACGAGACCCAAACGTTAAACATAGCTTTTGATCGTATCAGTTATCGCTATAGTTTTCTGCATGTCAAGTATAAGTTCCTATGACCATGAGATCATGTAACTCACTGACACCGTAGGAGTGCTTTGTGTGTGCCAAACGTCGCAACGTAACTGGGTGACTATAAAGGTACTCTACAGGTATCTCCGAAGGTGTCTGTTGAGTTGACATGGATCGAGACTGGGATTTGTCACTCCGTGTGACGGAGAGGTATCTCCGGGCCCACTCGGTAATACGTCATCTCAATGAGCTCAAAGTGACTAAATAGTTAGTCACGGGATTATGTATTACGGAACGAGTAAAGAGACTTGCCGGTAACGAGATTGAACTAGGTATGGAGATACCAACGATCGAATCTCGGGCAAGTAACATACCGACGAGACAAAGGGAACTGTATACGGGATTGCCTGAATCCTTGACATCGTGGTTCATCCGATGAGATCATCGAGGAACGTGTGGGAACCAATATGGGTATCCAGATCCCGCTATTGGTTATTGACCTGGGAGTGTCTCGGTCATGTCTGCATAGTTTCCGAACCCGCAGGGTCTACACACTTAAGGTTCGGTGACGCTAGGGTTGTTAGTGAGAACAGTGCATGGTAACCGAAGGTTGTTCGGAGTCCCGGATGAGATCCCGGACGTGACGAGGGTCTCCGGAATGGTCCGGGGACGAAGATTGATATATAGGATGAGAGTGATCGGAGTCCGGAAGTGTTCCGGGGAGCACCGGGGAGTCGTCGGATGACCGAAAGGGGTTTCGGGGGGTCCCGGCAAGTGTTGCGGGCCTCATGGGCCATAAGTGGGAGACGCAACAGCCCTCATGGGGCTGTGCGCCCCCCCCTTGGGCCCTCTCCACCTGCGCCAAGGGGGCTGGGCCCCCCTAGGGCTGCCGCACCCCCTAGGCTTGGGGGGCAAGGCACCTAGGGGGGGGAAACCCTAGGCCCTGGCCGCCGCCCCTCCCCTTGGCCGGCCCCATCTCCCCTTGGCCGCCGCCCCTAGGGGGAAACCCTAGGGCGCCCCTCCCCTCTCTTCACCCCTATATAAAGAGAGGCAGAGGGAGGGCAGCCACACACGTTCGTGCCTCGGCGCTGCCCTCCCTCTCCCACAAACATCTTCGTCTATTCCGCAGTGCTTGGCGAAGCCCTGCTGGAATTCCTCCACCACCATCTCCACCACGCCGTCGTGCTGCTGGGTTTCTCCGTCAACTTCTCCTTCCCCCTTGCTGGATCAAGAAGGAAGAGACGTCCCCGAGCTGTACGTGTGAAGAATGCGGAGGCACCGTTCGTTCGGTGCTAGGATCTTCGGCGATCTGAATCGCGGCGAGTACGACTCCATCAACCGCGTTCTTGAACGCTTCTGCTTAGCGATCTACAAGGGTATGTGGATCCAACTCTCCCCTCGTAGATGCATCTCCTAGATTGATCTTGGTGAGCGTAGGAAATTTTTTTGTTTCCCATGCAACGTTCCCCAACAGTGGTATCAGAGCTAGGTTCTTGCGTAGATGCTTTCACGAGTAGAACACAAAGGGGTTTGTGGGCGTTGATGTTTAGATTGCTTCCCTCCTTGGTCTTTCTTGATTCAGCGGTATTATGGGATGAAGCGGCCCGGACCAACTTTACATGTCCACGTACATGAGACCGGTTCCATCGACAGACATGCGACTTTTGTTGCATAAGATGGCTGGCGGGTGTCTGTCTCTCCTATCTTAGTTGAATCGGAATAGACAAAGGCGGTCCTTGTAGAAGGTTAAATAGCAACTTAAATATCACCGTTGTGGCTTTGCGTAGGTAAGAAGCGTTCTTGCTAGATACCCATAGCAGCCACGTAAAACATGCAACAACAAATTAGAGGACGTCTAACTTGTTTTTGCAGGGTATGTATGTGATATGATATGGCCAATGACATGATGAGATATATTTGATGTATCAGATGATCATGTTGTAATAGTTAATATCGACTTGCATGTCGATGTATACGGCAACCGGCAGGAGCCATAGGGTTGTCTTTAATTTTTGTATGACCTGCGTGTCAATCATTAAGCGCTATGTAATGCTTTACTTTATCGCTAAACGGTAGCAATGGTAGTAAGAGCATGGTGGGCGCGCGACAACCCCGATGGCGACACGATGATGGAGATCATGATGATGGGGATCATGGTGTTGCGCCGGTGACGATGGAGATCATGCCGGTGCTTTGGAGATGGAGATCAAAAGCACGAGTTGATGGCCATATCATGTCACTTATGATTTGCATGTGATGTTAATCCTTTTATGCATCTTATTTTGCTTAGGACGACGGTAGCATTATAAGATGATCCCTCACTAAAATTTCAAGATAAAATTGTGTTCCCCCCGAGTGTGCGCCGTTGCGAAGGTTCGTCGTTTCGAAGCACCACGTGATGATCGGGTGTGATAGACTCTACGTTCGCATACAACGGGTGCAAGCCAGTTTTGCACATGCAGAACACTCGGGTTAGACTTGACGAGCCTAGCATGTACAGACATGGCCTCGGAACACGGAAGACCGAAAGGTCGAGCATGAGTCATATAGTAGATATGATCAACATAAAGATGTTCACCATTGACACCACCTCATCTCACGTGATGATCGGACTTGGGTTGGTGGATTTGGATCATGTCACGCTCGGATGACCAGAGGGATGTCAATTTGAGTGGGAGTTATAAGTAATTTGATTAGTTAAAAAACTCACTTATCATGAACAATAGTCTAAGATGTCTTTGTAAATCTTTTGTTGTAGATGGCTCGCGCAGTAGCTCCCCTGAATTTTAATGCGTTCCTAGAGAAAACTAAGCTGAAAGATGATGGGAGCAACTTTGTGGACTGGCTCCGCAATCTGAGGATCATCCTCACAGCTGCCCAAAAGGTTTATGTCCTAAATGCACCGCTAGGTGAACCCCCCGCTCCGGCCTCTGTGGACGTTATGAACGCCTGGCAGTCGCGTTCGGATGACTACTCAGTAGTGCAGTGTGCCATGTTGTATAGCTTGGAAGGAGGACTTCAAAGGCGTTTTGAACGTCATGGAGCATATGAGATGTTCCAGGAGTTGAAGTTCATCTTTGAAAAGAATGCCAAGATTGAGAGGTATGAGACCACCGATAAATTCTTTGCTTGCAAGATGGAAGAGAATTCGTCTGTCAGTGAGCACTTACTGAAGATGTCTGGGTACTATACCCGCATAGCTGATCTGGGACTTGTGTTCCCGGAGGAGGCTATCATTGACAGAATTCTCCAGTCACTCCCACCTAGCTACAAGATCTTCGTGCAGTAGTATAACATGCAAGGGATGAACAAATCCATCGCCGAGCTGTTTTCAATGCTGAAAGTCGCTGAGGCAGACATCCAGAAGGAGTATCAAGTGTTGATGGTCAATAAAACTACCAGTTTCAAGAAAAATGGCAAGGGCAAGAAGGGTAACTCTAAGAAGGGTGGCAAGGCAGTTGCTCATCCAGTGAAGAAACCCAAGGCTGGGCCCAAGCCAGAGACTGAGTGTTTCTATTGCAAGGGGAACGGCCACTGGAAGCGGAACTGCCCCAAGTATCTGGCAGACAAGAAGGGGGCCAACAACAACAACAAGCAAGGTATATGTGATATACATGTTATTGATGTGTACCTTACCAACTCTCGTTGTAGTGCCTGGGTATTTGATACCGGTTCGGTTGCTCACATTTGCAACTCTAAACAGGAACTACGGAATAAACGGAGGCTGGCGAAGGACGAAGTGACGATGCGCGTGGGGAATGGTTCCAAGGTTGATGTGATCGCCGTCGGCACGCTCGCTCTTCGATTACCATCGGGATTAGTTATGAACCTAAATAAATGTTATTTAGTGCCTGCGTTGAGCATGAACATTATATCTGGATCTTGTTTAATGCGAGACGGTTACTCATTTAAATCAGAGAATAAAGGTTGTTCTATTTATATGGGTAATATCTTTTATGGTCATGCACCCGAAGTAGGGGGTTTATTCTTATTGAATCTCGATAGTGATGATACACATGTTCATAACATTGATGCCAAAAGATGTAGAGTTGATAACAATAGTACCACTTTCTTGTGGCACTGCCGTCTGGGTCATATCGGCATGAAACGCATGAGGAAGCTCCATGCTGATGGACTTTTGGAGTCTCTTGATTTTGAATCACTTGACACATGCGAGCCGTGCCTCATGGGCAAGATGACTAAGACCCCGTTTTCAGGAACAATGGAACGGGCAAGTGACTTATTGGAAATCATACATACTGATGTGTGTGGCCCGATGAGTGTCACGGCGCGCGGTGGATATCGTTACTTTCTCACCTTCACTGACGATTTAAGTAGATATGGGTATATTTACTTGATGAAGCATAAGTCTGAAACTTTTGAAAAGTTCAAGCAATTTCAGAGTGAAGTTGAGAATCATCGTAACAAGAAGATCAAGTTCCTACGATCTGATCGAGGGGGAGAGTATCTGAGTTATGAGTTTGGCAATCACTTAAGAAAATGTGGAATTGTTTCACAGTTGACGCCACCTGGAACACCACAGCGTAATGGTGTGTCTGAACGTCGTAATCGAACCCTATTAGATATGGTGCGTTCTATGATGTCTCTTGCCGATTTGCCACTATCGTTCTGGGGATATGCGTTAGAGACAGCTGCATTCACTTTAAATAGGGCTCCATCTAAGTCCGTTGAGACAACACCGTATGAACTATGGTTTGGTAAGAAACCTAAGTTGTCTTTTCTCAAAGTTTGGGGTTGCGATGCTTATGTCAAAAGGCTTCAGCCAGAAAAGCTCGAACCCAAAGCGGACAAATGTGTCTTCATAGGATACCCAAAAGAGACGGTTGGGTACACCTTCTATCTCAGATCCGAGGGCAAAGTGTTTGTCGCTAAGAACGGGTCCTTTCTCGAGAAAGAGTTTCTCTCGAAAGAATTGAGTGGGAGGAAGGTAGAACTTGATGAGGTTATTGAACCTCTGCTTCAACCAGAGAGTAGCGCAGCACAAAAAGATGTTTTTGTGGAGCCTGCAGCGGTTGAAGAGGAAGCCAATGATGATGATCAAGAAGCTTCTGATCAAGTTACTACCGAACCTCGTAGGTCGACAAGGGTACGCACTGCACCTGAGTGGTATGGTAACCCTGTCTTGGAGGTCATGTTGTTGGACAACAGTGAACCTACGAGCTATGGAGAAGCGATGGTGGGCCCGGATTCCGAAAAATGGTTAGAGGCCATGAAATCCGAGATGGGATCCATGTATGAAAACAAAGTATGGACTTTGTAAGTATTACCTGAAGGGCGGAAGGCCATTCAGAATAAATGGATTTTTAAGAGGAAGACGGACGCTGACGGCAATGTCACCGTGTATAAAGCTCGACTTGTGGCAAAGGGTTTTTCACAAGTTCAAGGAGTTGACTACGATGAGACTTTCTCACCCGTAGCGATGCTTAAATCCGTCCGAATCATGTTAGCAATAGCTGCGTATTTCGATTATGAAATTTGGCAGATGGATGTCAAAACTGCGTTCCTTAACGGTTTTCTTAAGGAAGAGTTGTATATGATACAACCGGAAGGTTTTGTCGATCCAGAGAATGCTGACAAAGTTTGCAAACTCCAGCGTTCCATTTATGGGCTGGTGCAAGCATCTCGGAGTTGGAATCTTCGCTTTGATGAGGTGATCAAAGCGTTTGGGTTTGTACAAGTTTACGGAGAAGCTTGTATTTACAAGAAAGTGAGTGGGAGCTCTATAGCGTTTCTGATATTATATGTGGATGACATATTGCTAATTGGAAACAATATAGAACTTTTGGATAGCGTGAAGGGGTATTTGAACAAGAGTTTTTCGATGAAGGACCTCGGTGAAGCTGCTTTCATATTGGGCATCAAGATCTATAGAGATAGATCGAGACGCTTGATAGGACTTTCACAAAGTACATACCTTGATAAAGTTTTGAAGAAGTTCAAAATGGATCAATCCAAGAAGGGGTTCTTACCGGTATTGCAAGGTACAAAGTTGAGTAAGACTCAATGCCCAGTGACTGCGGAAGATAGAGAAAAGATGAGTGTCGTCCCCTATGCTTCAGCCATAGGCTCTATCATGTATGCAATGCTGTGCACAAGACCAGATGTCAGCCTTGCCATAAGTATGGCCGGAAGGTTTCAAAGTAATCCTGGTATGGATCACTGGACAGCGGTCAAGAATATCCTAAAGTACCTGAAAAGGACTAAGGAGATGTTTCTCGTTTATGGAGGTGATCAAGAGCTCGTCGTAAAGGGTTACGTCGATGCAAGCTTTGACACTGATCCGGATGACTCTAAGTCTCAAACCGGATACGTATATATTCTCAACGGGGGAGCGGTAAGCTGGTGCAGTTCCAAGCAAAGCGTGGTAGCCGATTCTACATGCGAAGCGGAGTACATAGCTGCCTCGGAGGCGGCAAAGGAGGGTGTCTGGATGAAGGAGTTCATGACAGATCTTGGAGTTGTGCCTAGTGCATTGAACCCAATGACTCTGTTTTGTGACAACACTGGTGCCATTGCTCTAGCCAAGGAACCAAGGTTTCACAAGAGGACCAGACACATAAAGCGACGCTTCAATTCCATCCGCGATTCAGTCAAGGAGGAGGACATAAGCATTTGCAAAGTACACACGGATTTGAATGTTGCAGATCCGTTGACTAAGCCTCTTCCACGGGCTAAGCATGATCAACACCAAGACTCTATGGGTGTTAGATTCATTACCTTGTAATGCTAGATTATTGACTCTAGTGCAAGTGGGAGACTGTTGGAAATATGCCCTAGAGGCAATAATAAAAGAGTTATTATTATATTTCCTTGTTCATGATAATCGTTTATTATCCATGCTAAAATTGTATTGATTGGAAACTCATATACATGTGTGGATAAATAGACAAACTTTGTGTCCCTAGTAAGCCTCTTCAGGACTAGCTCGTTGATCAAAGATGACCGCGGTTTCCAGGTCATAGACATGAGTTGTCATTTGATAACGGGATCACATCATTAGGAGAATGATGTGATGGACGAGACCCAAACGTTAAACATAGCTTTTGATCGTATCAGTTATCGCTATAGTTTTCTGCATGTCAAGTATAAGTTCCTATGACCATGAGATCATGTAACTCACTGACACCGTAGGAGTGCTTTGTGTGTGCCAAACGTCGCAACGTAACTGGGTGACTATAAAGGTACTCTACAGGTATCTCCGAAGGTGTCTGTTGAGTTGACATGGATCGAGACTGGGATTTGTCACTCCGTGTGACGGAGAGGTATCTCCGGGCCCACTCGGTAATACGTCATCTCAATGAGCTCAAAGTGACTAAATAGTTAGTCACGGGATTATGTATTACGGAACGAGTAAAGAGACTTGCCGGTAACGAGATTGAACTAGGTATGGAGATACCAACGATCGAATCTCGGGCAAGTAACATACCGACGAGACAAAGGGAACTGTATACGGGATTGCCTGAATCCTTGACATCGTGGTTCATCCGATGAGATCATCGAGGAACGTGTGGGAACCAATATGGGTATCCAGATCCCGCTATTGGTTATTGACCTGGGAGTGTCTCGGTCATGTCTGCATAGTTTCCGAACCCGCAGGGTCTACACACTTAAGGTTCGGTGACGCTAGGGTTGTTAGTGAGAACAGTGCATGGTAACCGAAGGTTGTTCGGAGTCCCGGATGAGATCCCGGACGTGACGAGGGTCTCCGGAATGGTCCGGGGACGAAGATTGATATATAGGATGAGAGTGATCGGAGTCCGGAAGTGTTCCGGGGAGCACCGGGGAGTCGTCGGATGACCGAAAGGGGTTTCGGGGGGTCCCGGCAAGTGTTGCGGGCCTCATGGGCCATAAGTGGGAGACGCAACAGCCCTCATGGGGCTGTGCGCCCCCCCTTGGGCCCTCTCCACCTGCGCCAAGGGGGCTGGGCCCCCTAGGGCTGCCGCACCCCCTAGGCTTGGGGGGCAAGGCACCTGGGGGGGGGGGGGAAACCCTAGGCCCTGGCCGCCGCCCCCCCCCTTGGCCGGCCCCATCTCCCCTTGGCCGCCGCCCCTAGGGGGAAACCCTAGGGCGCCCCTCCCCTCTCTTCACCCCTATATAAAGAGAGGCAGAGGGAGGGCAGCCACACACGTTCGTGCCTCGGCGCTGCCCTCCCTCTCCCACAAACATCTTCGTCTATTCCGCAGTGCTTGGCGAAGCCCTGCTGGAATTCCTCCACCACCATCTCCACCACGCCGTCGTGCTGCTGGGTTTCTCCGTCAACTTCTCCTTCCCCCTTGCTGGATCAAGAAGGAAGAGACGTCCCCGAGCTGTACGTGTGAAGAACGCGGAGGCACCGTCCGTTCGATGCTAGGATCTTCGGCGATCTGAATCGCGGCGAGTACGACTCCATCAACCGCGTTCTTGAACGCTTCCGCTTAGCGATCTACAAGGGTATGTGGATCCAACTCTCCCCTCCTAGATGCATCTCCTAGATTGATCTTGGTGAGCGTAGGAAAATTTTTTGTTTCCCATGCAACGTTCCCCAACACCACTGAGCCAATAGAGTTTTCTTTTGATGCACCAACCTGGAGCCTAGGAAAAAGCATGGCCGCCCACATCACGATGGGAAGGATCGGAGATGTCTACAAGCAGGTGCTGAAGGACACCATCTACCAGATTTTTGGACGCCGAGATGAGAATTGGGATATGATCAGCACCCGGAAGGATAGATCCATTGTAGCATTCATCCAGGAATTGAACCCGCACATTCGACGACAGGAGCACCAGATGTGCATTGGGATGATAGAGTTGAAGAAGGCACTAAACAGGAATTTGGAGCTAGAAGAAGAACTTAAGTCTACTCATGACGGATACGAGGAGGAGATGTTGATACTAGTGGAGAAGAATGATGATTTGACAAGGAAGCTAGGGGTATTCATGGGAGATCCAGCACCGGGAGGTGAAGAAGAGGAAGAAGAGCCTAAGGAAATTCGTCCCGAAGATTACATTATCATTGACGACACGGATTCAGAACCAGATGATAGTAAAGACGAGGACTATGAAGATGAAGCTGGAGCAGACATCATGGAATCGTCCGCCGATCAATATTTTTAGATGACCACCCTGTGACTAGTAGTTTACCTCCATATATTAGTAATTAGAACACTTTTGTAACGGTAGTTAGATTTGTAAGATCTTGCTTGAAATTGATTGGTGTGATATGATTGTGTTTGTCTCATGTGCATATGGGTAGTGATTTTCCCTTAGACCTCAATTCTGTTCTAATCTCTTCCCTCTACACGCATCAGATGCCTCCGAGACGTGAGCCCGGATTTGAGTTTCCCCCTGAGCTCACCCAGTTGATCCAGCAGCAGAACACCCTGATGCAACTTATTGTCCAGAACACTCAGAACAACCAGAACAACAACAACAACCCTCCACCACCACCCCCCGTGGACAACCTGACGCGTTTCTTAAGGTTGCAACCACCCGTGTTTGCTAGCAGCATCGAACCAATAGTGGTTGATGACTGGCTACGCAAGATTGGAAGGGATTTGACCACCACCAATTGCTCGGACGCTGAGAAGGTGCGATTTGCCGCACACCAGTTGTCTGGACCAGCTGTAGCATGGTGGGAGAATTACACAACCACTTTCCCCATAGCCAATGTTACTTGGGAGCAGTTTCAGCAAGCTTTCCGTACTGCCCATGTCTCAACTGGAGCTATGAGCATGAAGAAGCGGGAGTTTCGCAACTTGCGCCAAGGAAACCGTACTGTGGCACAGTACGTGGATGAGTTTAGTACCCTATCTCGTTATGCCCCAGATGATGGCCACAGATGCTGCTAAGTAGGAGAGATTTATGGAAGGGCTGAATGATGAGATGAGCGTACAGTTGATGGTGGCAACTTTCAACAACTACCATGAGTTGGCAGATAAAGCTCTTATGATTGAAGGGAAGCAGCAGCAGATTGAAAGCCGCAAGGGGAAGTATGGATAAGGAAGGAATAATTCTGGAGCCCAGCAGAAGCCCCGATTCACTCCGAATTCGGGAGGGCATACCCATAACCATGGAATTCCCCATAACCACAATGGCCCTAAGAATGGAAATTGGAATGGAGCTAGTAATAACCAGAGCCACCCTACACCGTCCACACCCACCAGGAAGGATTTCAGCCATGTCACTTGTTTCAAGCGCGGGAAGAATGGACATTATGCCAATGACTGCCCTGAAGCTAAGAATGGGAATGGCAATGGAAGCGCCGGGAAGAAGCCCAACCCGTTCAACAAAGGACAAGTGAACCACACGACCGTGGAGGAGGTAGAGGAGCAACCAGATGCTGTTGTCGGTAAGTTTTTGGTTAAGACATTTACCGCAATAGTTCTTTTCGATACTGGTGCATCGCATTCATACATTTCAAGGGGATTCGTAAATAGACATAGGATGTCCACCCGAGTTCTTAAGACCCCCATGTTAGTAAGTTCACCAGGAGCAGAGTATATGGCACACCAAGGATGTTTTCAGACGCCATTGACCATAGGACGCCACACTTTCCCCTCCGACCTAATAGTCCTGGAGTCACAAGGATTGGATGTGATATTAGGTATGGATTGGCTATCGAAGTATGGAGGTAACATCGATTGTGCCAGCAAGTCTATTTTGCTCACCACCCCGGGGGAAAAAAGGATTAAGTATGTATCTAGGCATTCGCATATAAGGACCCAAGTACATTCTCTCACGGGAGTTGTTCAAGAGGAAGTGCCAGTAGTAAAGGATTATCTGGATGTGTTCCCAGAGGAGTTACCTGGCATGCCACCGGATAGAGATATTGAGTTTCTGATTGAGTTGTTGCCTTGCACCGGACCAATATCTAAGAGACCGTATCGGATGCCAGCGAATGATCTGGAGGAGATCAAGAAGCAGATTAAGGAGTTATTGGAGAAAGGTTTTATTCGCCAAAGTTCATCACCTTGGGGAGCCCCAGTGCTTTTGGTCGAGAAGAAGGATGGATCTTTAAGAATGGTCGTTCATTATCGTGCGCTGAATGAGGTGACTATTAAGAATAAGTACCTGCTGCCGATGATCAATGATTTGTTCGACCATCTCCAGGGAACGAGAGTATTCTCCAAGATAGATCTACGATCTGGATACCACCAATTGAAGATTCGAGAGAAGGATATACCTAAGAGAGCCTTCACCACACGGTACAGGCTGTATGAGTATACGGTTATGTCATTTGTATTGACTAATGCGCCTGCCTATTTTATGCGTATGATGAACAAGGTGTTCATGGAGTTTTTGGATAAGTTCGTCGTGGTATTCATAGATGATATTTTGATATACTCAAAGGATGAAGAAGAACATGCAGAGCATTTGCGTTTGGTATTGGAGAAACTCAGAGAACATTAGTTGTATGCCAAGTTTAGCAAATGCGAGTTTTGGTTGAAGGAAGTTGGATTCCTAGGGCATGTTATATCTGGAGAAGGTATAGCAGTAGACCCCGTCAAAGTGCAGGCAGTCACTAAGTGGTTGGCACCCACTTCAGTTGGAGAAATCCGTAGTTTTCTTGGACTCGCGGGATACTACCGGAGATTCATAGAAAATTTCTCCAAGATTGCAAAGCCAATGACGACATTGTTGAAGAAGGAGACAAAATTTGATTGGACTGAAGAATGTGAAGAAAATTTTCAGGAGTTGAAGAAACGGTTGACAACAGCCCCAGTGCTGATATTGCCAGATATACGCAAGGATTTCCAAGTGTACTGCGACGCTTCACGCTTAGGACTTGGAGGAGTACTTATACAGGATGGAAAAGTTGTTTCCTATGCATCCCGTCAACTGCGACCACACGAGTTGAATTACGCGACGCACGATCTGGAGTTAGCAGCAGTAGTGCACGCATTGAAAACTTGGAGACACTACCTTATTGGAAATCGTTGTGATGTGTACACGGATCACAAGAGTTTGAAGTACATTTTCACATAGAAGGAGTTGAACCTCAGACATAGGAGATGGTTGGAGCTTATAAAGGATTATGATATGAAGCTGCACTATCATCCAGGAAAGGCCAAGGTCATGGCAGACGCTTTGAGCCGAAAGAGTTATGCAAATACCCTAGTAAAAGGGGGATTGCCACATGAGTTAGCAGAACATTTCAGGGAGCTTCGTTTGGAGATAGTTCCTAGAGGTTTCGTTGCAACGTTGGAAGTTCAGTCGACATTACTGGGAAAGATACGGGAAGCCAAGAAGGATGATAAGGAAATTGCAGAGATAAGAAAAAGGATGAGTGAAGGAAAAGCCAAGGGATGTCATGAGGACGAACACGACACCTTGTGGTTTGAGGATCGAATCTATGTGCCCAACAACCCGGAGATCAGGAAGTTGATACTGCAGGAAGCACATGATTCACCATACTCGATACACCCCGGAAACACCAAGATGC
Organism: Secale cereale; assembly: GCA_902687465.1. NCBI lineage: Eukaryota > Viridiplantae > Streptophyta > Magnoliopsida > Poales > Poaceae > Secale > Secale cereale. Next base: position 658,204,788 of record LR738714.1, read on the forward strand.
ATTTGGATTTGAAGGAACGTTTCTGGTGGACAGGAAAGAAGAAGGATATTGCCGAGTATGTAGCCGTATGTGATGTATGCCAAAGAGTAAAGGCAGAACATCAGAAGCCAGCAGGATTGTTGCAGCCTATGCCGATACCCGAATGGAAGTGGAAGAAACTTGGCATGGATTTTATCACCGGATTGCCCAGGACCAAAGCAGGATATGATTTAATCTGGGTAGTAGTGGACCGATTGACGAAAGTAGCCCACTTTATCCCTGTGAAAACCACATACACCAGTGCAAAGTTGGCCAAGATATACATGACCAGGATAGTATGTCTGCACGGAGTTCCGAGGACCATTGTATCAGATAGAGGAACGCAGTTCACCTCAAAGTTTTGGCATCAGCTACACCAAACTTTGGGAATGAGGCTGGAATTTAGCACCGCTTTTCATCCACAGACCGATGGACAGACGTAAAGAGTCAACCAGATCCCGGAGGACATGTTGAGAGCCTGTGCATTAGACTATGGATCTAGTTGGGACGATAATTTGCCCTACGCGGAGTTCTCGTACAAACAACAGTTATCAGGCCAGTTTGAAGAGGGCACCGTTCAAGGCATTGTATGGAAGGAGATGCGGAACACTGTTAATGTGGGATGAAGTTGGAGATCGACAGTTGTTTGGACCAGACTTGATCAAAGAGTCTGAGGAGAAGGTGAAGTTGATTCGAGATAGATTGAAGGTAGCCCAGTCCAGGCAGAAGAGTTATGCAGACTCGAAGCGAAAGGAGATAGCCTACGAAATCGGAGACCGAGCGTACCTGAGAGTATCGCCTCTGTGAGGAGTTAAACATTTCGGAGTTAAAGGGAAGCTAGCCCCAAGATTTGTGGGACCTTACCGTGTTTTGGATCGCATGGGAGAGGTTGCTTATAAGTTGGAATTGCCCGAAGGATTGTCAGGAGTGCACGACGTGTTTCACGTTTCGCAGCTTAAGAAGTGCCACGCGGAGATGGCCGATATACCGCTTAGAGATACAGTACCCCTGGAAGCAATTCAGTTGGACAATGATCTGACCTACGAGGAGAAGCCTGTTAAGATCCTCGAATTTTCGAGCAGAGTCACCCGCAGTAAGGTTATCAAGTTTTGCAAAGTTCAGTGGAGTCACCACACCGAGGAAGAAGCCACCTGGGAACGAGAAGATGATCTACGCAAGGACCGCCCACACCTGTTCTCTAGCCAAGTCGAATCTCGAGGGCGAGATTCATTCTAAGGGGGGTAGGTTTGTAACATCCCAAATTTTCAATTTGGAATGTTACACATAGATCATATTGCATTGCATGCTCTTTGCATTTTTGTTTGTGGTGTTCCTCGAAATTCTAAGCAACTCAAGGATCTATGGAGAGAGTTGGGAATTTTACCGTTTTCGTATTTGAGTTCGCTCGAATACCGGTACGAGGACAGTGTGATTCTAATTATTTTTCTCACCTAAAAATATTTCTAAATACAATATATGAGCGGAGCTAATATGACTTCTCCAAAATAACAGAAATATTGGAGGAAAAATGTTAAAATCACTTTTGGTATATTTCTAGATTTATTTGCGATTTTATTTGCATAGGAAAAATGTGCGTTTTTCAAAATTGCATTTAGGTCCGGGAAAAATGTTCACTTTGTCCTAAATATTATTAGAAGACGGTGAAAATTTATTTCGGGATTTTTGGAGTCCGTCTAGTATTTCTTTCGTTAGTTTTTCTACGCCAGGACTCTTTAAAAAAAAGTGCCAACCGACTTGGAGCCGTAGCAGCCCGGGACTCTGGGCTTTATAAACCGCCGCCCGGGGCCCAAGCCAGCCCAAGCCACGCCGCCCCGCTGCCCTAGCCTCGCGCCGCCGCACGCCCGCGCCGCCGCTGCCCCGCAGCGCCGCCACCGCCGTTCGCCGCCCCGCCGCCCACAGCGTGCCGCCGCTCATCGGAACGCCGTCGCCGGACCGCCATCTCGCCGGAGTTCGTCGTTGAGGTAGTCATAGTTTTTTTTTAAAGAACCGATCGGTTTTCGTAAACCGTTGATCTGTTTTTTTATTAGGTTAGATCGATTCGGTTTTTCGTCGGTTTAGTTATTTAGCGGACGTTCGTCCGTACGTTCGTTTTAACGAACGCTTTTCGTCCGTTAGCCGCAGACAGCGAACGTTCGTTCGTTAGCCTGTTCGTCAGTTTTCTTTTTCAGGGTATTTATCCGCGATTATTCCGATCGCGATTTCTGCCCTGATCTTATCTTTCGTTTTTCTTTTTTGCTCTAGAGTCGGAATCAGGTGATTCAAAATCGCAGATCTTCGTCTCGATGCCCTCTTTACGTTTAACCAAGTTGAACAAAGTTTTGGCTAATGTAAAATATGACTTTAGACCAATTAGTAACCGGAGCTCGTTTCTTTCGTAGTTTGAGTTTCGTTGCTTCTTTCGAGTTGATTCTTTTTGCAAACCGGAGTTCTTAAGTTGAACTTTCTGTTTAGATTTGTTCTTTTGGTGTTTTGTTTGTGCATCATTGCTTGTTTGCTTATGTATGCTATTGTTTGCTTGTGATAGAATACCCGGACTGTGAAGCTGTTGGAAATATGCCCTAGAGGCAATAATAAAAGTATTATTATTATATTTCCTTGTTCATGATAATCGTCTGTTATTCATGCTTGAATTGTATTGTACGGAAACAGCGATACATGTGTGAATATATAGACCACAATGAGTCCCTGGTAAGCCTCTAGTTACCAGTTCGTTGATCAACAGATGGTCACGGTTTCCTGACCATGGACATAGGATGTCAGTGATAACGGGATCACATCATTAGGAGAATGATGTGATGGACAAGACCCAATCCTGAGCATAGCACGAGATCGTATAGTTCGTAATGCATAAGCTTTTCAGTGTCAAGTATTTATTCCTTAGACCATGAGGTTGTACAACTCCCGGATGCCGTAGGAATACTTTGGGTGTGCCAAACATCACAACGTAACTGGGTGGCTATAAAGGTACGCATCGGGTATCATCGAAAGTGTCTGTTGGGTTGGTACGAACCGAGACTGTGATGTTGTCACTCCGTATGACGGAGAGGTACCTCTGGGCCCACTCGGTAAGACATCATCATAATGAGCTCAAGGTGACTAAGGAGTTAGTCACGAGATGATGGATTACGGATCGAGTAAAGAGACTTGCCATGACGAGATTGAACAAGGTATCGGGAATATCGACGATCGAATCTCGGGCAAGTACCGTACCGATGGACAAAGGGAATAACATACGGGATTGAGTGAATCCTTGACACAGTGGTTCATCCGATGAAGATCATCGAGGAACACGTGGGAACCAACATGGGTATCCAGATCCCGCTGTTGGTTATTGACCAGAGAGTCGTCTCGGTCATGTCTACATGTCTCCCGAACCCGTAGGGTCTACACACTTAAGGTTCGGTAACGCTAGGGTCGTAGAGATACATGCACGTGGAAACCCGAAAGTTGTTCGGAGTCCCGGATGAGATCCCGGACGTCACGAGGAGTTCCGGAATGGTCCGGAGGTAAAGAATGATATATAGGAAGTCCAGTTTCGGCCATCGGGTCATCTTCGGGGGTCACCGGGAGTGTCCCGGGACCACCAGAGGGGTCCCGGGGGTCCATCGGGTGGGGCCACCCATCCCGGTGGGGCCCCTAGGCCGCGTGGGGGAAGTGGCCAACCCCTGGTGGGCTGGCGCACCACATGGGCCCCCCTCCCCATGCGCCTAGGGTTGAAACCCTAGGGGGAGGGGGCGCCCCCCTTGCCTTGGGGGGCAAGATTGCCTCCCTGGCCGCCGCCCCCCTGCAGATCCCATCTGCAGGGCTTGGCGCACCCCCTGGCCCCCTATATATATGTGTGGGGGGGGAGGGGGCAGCCATACCCTTGCCCCTGGCGCCTCTCCCCCTCCCGTCACACCTCCATCTCCTTACGCAGGGCACTGGAGAAGCCCTGCAGGATTCTCCACTGCATCCACCACCATGCCGTTGTGCTGCTGGATCTCCGACGACCTCTCCTCCCCCCTTGCTGGATCAAGAAGGAGGTGACGTTGCTGTACCGGACGTGTGTTGAACGCGGAGGTGCCGTCCGTTCGGCGCTAGATCATCGGTGACGAAGAACGCGAAGAGTACGACTACTTCATCCACGCTTCTTCGAAAGCTTCCGCTCGCGATCTACATAACGGTATGTAGATGCACTCTTATTTGCTCGTTGCTAGATGTCTCCTTAGTTGGATCTTGGTGAAAGCGAAGAATTTTTTTGAATTCTGCTACGTTCCCCAACAGTGGCATCTGAGCTAGGTCTTATGCGTAGCATCTTGCACGAGTAGAACACAAAGCAGTTGTGGGCGTTTGAGTTAGTTCAACTTTCTTGCCGTTACTAGTCAATCTTGTTTCGGCGGTATTGTGGGATGAAGTGGCCCGGACCGACTTTACACGTACGCTTACGTGAGACAGGTTCCACCGACAGACATGCACTAGTTGCATAAGGTGGCTGGCGGGTGTCTGTCTCTCCTACTTTAGTCGGATCGGATTCGATGAACATGGTCCTTATGAAGGGTAAATAGAAATTGACAAATCACGTTGTGGTTTTGGCGTAGGTAAGAAACGTTCTTGCTAGAAAACCTATAGAAGCCACGTAAAACTTGCAACAACAATTAGAGGACGTCTAACTTGTTTTTGCAGCATGTGCTATGTGATGTGGTATGGCCAAAAGAGGATGTGATGAATGATATATGTGATGTATGAGATTGATCATGTTCTTGTAATAGGGAATCACGACTTGCATGTCGATGAACTTGACAACCGGCAGGAGCCATAGGAGTTGTCTTAATTATTGTATGACCTACGTGTCACTGAATAAACGCTATGTAATTACTTTACTTTATTGCTAAACGTTAGCCATAGTAGTAGAAGTAATAGTTGGCGTGACGACTTCTTCAAGACACGATGATGGAGATCATGATGATGAAGATCATGGTGTCGAGCCGGTGACAAGATGATCATGGTGCCCCGAAGATGGAGATCCAAGGAGCAAGATGATATTGGCCATATCATGTCACTTTAATTGATTGCATGTGATGTTTATCATGTTTATGCATCTTGTTTACTTAGAACGACGGTAGTAAATAAGATGATCTCTCACTAAAATTTCAAGAATTGTGTTTCCCCTAACTGTGCACCGTTGCTAAAGTTCGTTGTTCTGAAGCACCACGTGATGATCGGGTGTGATAGGTTCTAACGTTCGCATACAACGGGTGTAAGCCAGATTTACACACGCAATACACTTAGGGTTCACTTGACGAGCCTAGCATGTACAGACATGGCCTCGGAACACGGAAGACCGAAAGGTCGAACAAGAGTCGTATAGAAGATACGATCAACATGAAGATGTTCACCGTTGATGACTAGTCCGTCTCACGTGATGATCGGACACGGGCTAGTCGATTCGGATCGTGTATCACTTAGATGACTAGAGAGATGTCATTCTGAGTGGGAGTTCATTAAAATTTGATTAAGATGAACTTAATTATCATGAACTTAGTCTAAATTCTTTACAATATCTCTTGTAGATCTAATGGCCCACGCTCCAGTTTCCCTCAACTTCAACGCGTTCCTAGAGAAAACCAAGCTGAAAGACGATGGTAGCAACTATACGGATTGGGTCCGTAACCTGAGGATTATCCTCATAGCTGCCAAGAGATCATATGTCCTTGAAGCACCGCTAGGTGATGCACCTGCTCCCGATGCGGCCCAAGACATTTTGAACGTCTGGCAGTCGCGTAGTGATGATTACTCCCTGGTTCAGTGCGGCATGCTTTACAGCTTAGAGTCGGGGCTCCAAAAACGTTTTGAGAACCACGGAGCATATGAGATGTTCGAAGAGCTGAAAATGGTTTTCCAAGCTCATGCCCGAGTCGAGAGATATGACGTCTCCGACGCATTCTACAGCTGTAAGATGGAGGAGAACAGTTCTGTCAGTGAGCACATCCTCAAGATTTCTGGATTGCACAACCGCTTGTCTCAGCTGGGAATGAATCTCCCAGATGAAGCGGTCGTTGACAGAATCTGTTGGGCACGTAGTATTTTCAAAATTTTCCTACGATCACGCAAGATCTATCTACTAGATGCATAGCAACGAGAGGGGAGAGTGTGTCTACGTACCCTCGTAGACCGAAAGCGGAAGCGTTCATCAATGCGGTTGATGTAGTCGTGCACCTTCACGATCCGTCCCGATCTAGTACCGAACGTACGGCACCTCCGCGTTCAGCACACGTTCAGCTCGATGACGTCCTCGCCTTCTTGATCCAGCAAGACGGGCGAAGTAGTAGATGAGTTCCGGCAGCACGACGGCGTGGTGACGGTTGTTGATGAAGAACAATCTCTGCAGGGCTTCGCCAAGCACTACAGAAACTAGACGGAGGATAAACTAGAGGGTCGGGGTAGCCGGCACACGGCTTTGTGTATCTTGATGTGTCTTGGGTGCTAGCCCTACCCCTCTATTTATATGTTGAGCCCTGGGGTCGAAACTTGGAGCAAAAGCCTCCTCAAAGTCGGTTTTGCCCGAAAGGAAAGAGTCCCACTCGGACTCCAGGGCTAGACGCCAGGGTTCCTGGCGTCTAGCCTCTGGTCTCCGCAAAACTTCCTTTTGCACTTTCCTAAAGCCTCGTGGGCTTTCCCCTTTGGCCCAAATAAAGTGTTCTCGTACCCAAACATTTCGGGAAACATCCGGAACCCCTTCCGGTGAATTCCGGTACCCTTCCGGAGGTCAAACACTATTATCCCATATATTAATCTTTATCTCTGGACCATTCCGGAGTTCCTCGTCATGTCCATGATCACATCCGGGACTCCGAATAACATTCAGTCACCAACATACATAACTCATTCAATACTATATCGTCAACGAACGTTTAAGCATGCGGACCCTACGGGTTCGAGAACTATGTAGACATGACCGAGACATCTCTCTGGTCAATAACCAATAGCAGAACCTGGATGCCCATATTGGCTCCTACATATTCTACGAAGATCTTTATCGGTCGAACCGCATAACAACATACGTTGTTCCCTTTGTCATTGGTATGTTACTTGCCCGAGATTCGATCGTCAGTATCTCAATACCTAGTTCAATCTCGTTACCGGAAAGTCTCTTTACTCGTTCCGTAATACATCATCCCGCAACTAACTCATTAGTTGCAATGCTTGCAAGGCTTAAGTGATGTGCATTACCGAGAGGGCCCAGAGATACCTCTCCGACAATCGGAGTGACAAATCCTAATCTCGAAATACGCCAACCCAACAAGTACCTTCGGAGACACCTGTAGAGCACCTTTATAATCACCCAGTTACGTTGTGACGTTTGGTAGCACACAAAGTGTTCCTCCGGTATTCGGGAGTTGCATAATCTCATAGTCATATGAACATGTATAAGTCATGAAGAAAGCAATAGCAATAAAACTAAACGATCAAGTTGCTAAGCTAACGGATGGGTCTTGTCCATCACATCATTCTCCTAATGATGTGACCCCATTTGATCAAATGACAACTCATGTCTATGGTTAGGAAACATAACCATCTTTGATCAATGAGCTAGTCTAGTAGAGGCATACTAGGGACACTCTGTTTTGTCTATGTATTCACACATGTACTAAGTTTCCGGTTAATACAATTCCAGCATGAATAATAAACATTTATCATGATATAAGGAAATATAAAATAACAACTTTATTATTGCCTCTATGGCATATTTCCTTCAGTCTCCCACTTGCACTAGAGTCAATAATCTAGCTCACATCGCCATGTGATTTAATACCGATAGTTCACATCGTTATGTGAATAACGCCCATAGTTCACATCGCCATGTGACCAACACCCAAAGGGTTTACTAGAGTCAATAATCTAGTTCACATCGCTATGTGATTAATACCCAAGAGTAATAAGGTGTGATCATGTTTTGCTTGTGAGAGAAGTTTAGTCAACGGTTCTGTCACATTCAGATCCGCATGTATTTCGCAAATTTCTGTGTCTACAATGCTCTGCATGGAGCTACTCTAGCTAATTGCTCCCACTTTCAATACGCATCCAGATTGATACTTAGAGTCATCTGAATTTAGTGTCAAATCTTGCATCGGCGTAACCCTTTACGACGAACTCTTTATCACCTCCATAATCGAGAAACATTTCCTTAGTCATCCAGTTACTAAGGATAATTTTGACCGCTGTACAGTGATCTACTCTTGGATCACTATTGTACCTCCCTGTCAAACTCATGGCAAGGTACACAACATGTCAGCATGGCATACTTTATAGAACCTATGGCTGAGGCATAGGGAATGACTTTCATTCTCCCTATATTTTTCTGCCGTGGTCTGGCTTTGAGTCTTACTCAACTTCACACCTTACAAGTCAGGCAAGAACTCCTTCTTTGACTGGTCCATTTTGAACTACTTCAAAATCTTATCAAGGTATGTACTCATCGAAAGTCTTATCAAGCGTTTTGATCTATCTCTATAGATCTTGATGCCCAATATGTAAGCAACTTCACCAAGGTCTTTCTTTGAAAAACTCCTTTCAAACACTCCTTTATGCTTTCCAGAAAATTCTACATCATTTCCGATCGACAATATGTCATTCATATATACTTATCAGAAAGGTTGTAGTGCTCCCACTCACTTTCTTGTAAATACAGGCTTCACCGCAAGTCTGTATAAATCTATATGCTTTGATCAACTTATCAAAGCGTATATTCCAACTCCGAGATGCTTGCACCAGTCCATAGATGGATCGCTGGAGCTTGCACATTTTGTTAGCACCTTTAGGATTGACAAAACCTTCTGGTTGCATCATATACAAGTCTTCTTTAATAAATCCATTAAAGAATGCAATTTTGTTATCCATTTGCCAGATTTCATAAAATTCGGCAATTGCTAACATGATTCGGACAGACTTAAGCATCGCTACGGGTGAGAACCTTTCGTAGTCTTCAGTAACATTACTGTCAGCGTCAGTCTTCCTCTTGAAGATCCATTTATTTTCGATGGCTTGCCGAAAACCTTTCGCAAACCTTTCGCAACAAGTCGAGCTTTGTAAACAGTAACATTACTGTCAGCGTCAGTCTTCCTCTTGAAGATCCATTTATTTTCGATGGCTTGCCGATCATCGGGCTAGTCAACCAAAGTCCACACTTTGTTCTCATACATGGATCCCATCTCAGATTCATGGCCTCAAGCCATTTTGCCGAATCTGGGCTTATCATCGCTTCCTCATAATTCGCAGGTTCATCATGGTCTAGTAACATGACTTCCAGAACTGGGTTGCCGTACCACTCTGGTGCGGAACGTACTCTGGTTGATCTACGACGTTCAGCGGAAACTTGATCTGAAGTTTCAGGATCATCATCATTAGCTTCCTCACTAATTGGTATAGGAATCACTGGAACTAGTTTCTGTGATGTTCCACTTTCCAATTCGGGAGAAAGTACAATTACCTCATCAAGTTCTACTTTCCTCCCACTCACTTCTTTCGAGAGAAACTCCTTCTCTAGAAAGGATCCACTCTTAGCAACAAAGACCTTGCCTTCGGATCTGTGATAGAAGGTGTACCCAATAGTTTCTTTTGGGTATCCTATGAAGATTTACTTCTCTGATTTGGGTTCGAGCTTATCATGTTCAAACTTTTTCACATAAGCATCGCAGTCCCAAACTTAAAGAAATGACAGCTTAGGTTTCTCATCAAACCACAGTTCATACGGTGTCATCTCCACGGATTTAGATGGTGCCCTATTTAACGTGAATGTAGCTGTCTCTAATGCATAACCCCAAAAGCGATAGTGGTAGATCGGTAAGAGACATCATCGATCGCACCATATCTAATAAAGTACGGTTATGATGTTCGGACACACCATTACACTATGGTGTTCCAGGTGGCGTGAGTAGTGAAACTATTTTACATTGTTTTTACTGAAGGCCAAACTCGCTAACTCAAATCTTTTACCTCTACGATCATATCGTAGAAACTCTTATTTTCTGTTACGATGATTCTCCACTTCACTCTGAAATTCTTTGAACTTTTCAAATGTTTCAGACTTGTGCTTCATTAAGTAGATATACCCATATCTGCTCAAATCATCAGTGAAGGTCAGAAAATAATGGTACCCGCCGCGAGCTTCAACACTCATTGGTCCACATACATCTGTATGTATGATCTCCAACAAATCTGTTGCTCACTCCATTGTTTCGGAGAACGGAGTTTTAGTCATCTTGCCCATGAGGCATGGTTCGCAAGCACCAAGTGATTCATAATCAAGTGATTCCAAAAGTCCATCACTATGGAGTTTCTTCATGCGCTTTACACCATTATGACCTAAACGGCAGTGCCACAAATAAGTTGCACTATCATTATTAACCTTGCATCTTTTGGCTTCAATATTATGAATATGTGTATCACACGATCAAGATCCAACTAACCATTTTCATTGGGTGTATGACCATAGAAGGTTTTATTCATGTAAACAGAACAACAATTATTCTCTAACTTACATGAATAACCGTATTGCAATAAACATGATCAAATCATATTCATGTTTAACACAAACACCAAATAACACTTATTTAGGTTCAACACTAATCCCGAAAGTATAGGGAGTGTGCGGTGATGATCATATCAATCTTGGAAATACTTCCAATACACATCGTCACTTCATCCTTTAACTAGTTTCTGTTCATTATGCAACTCCCATCTCGAGTTACTACTCTTTAGCAACTAAACCAGTATCAAATACCGAGGGGTTGCTATGAACACTAGTAAAATACACATCAATAATCTGTATATCAAATATAACTTTGTTCACTTTGCCATCCTTCTTATCCGCCAAGTATCTAGGGCAGTTCCACTTCCAGTGACCATTTCCTTTGCAGTAGAAGCACTTGTTTCAGGCTTGAGTTTAGCTTTGGGTTTCTTCATGGGAGTGACAACTTGCTTGTCATTCTTCTTGAAGTTCCCCTTCTATCCCTTTGCCCTTTACTTGAAACAAGTGGTCTTGTTAACCATCAACACTTGATGCTCTTTCTTGATTTCTACCTTCGCCGATTTCTGCATCGCGAAGAGCTCGGGAATTACTTTCGTCATCCCTTGCATATTATAGTTCATCACGAAGTTCTACTAACTTGGTGATAGTGACTAGAGAACTTTGTCAATTACTATCTTATCTGGAAGATTAACTCCCACTTGATTCAAGTAATTGTAGTACCCAGACAATCTGAGCACATGCTCACTGGTTGAGCTATTCTCCTCCATCTTGTAGGCAAAGTACTGTCAGAGGTCTTATACCTCTCGACACGGGTATGAGTATGAAATACTAATTTCAACTCTTGGAACATCTCATATGCTCCGTGGCGTTCAAAACGTTTTTGAAGTCCCGGTTATAAGCCGTAAAAGCATGGTGCACTAAACTATCAAGTAGTCATCATACCGAGCTTTTGTCAAAACGTTCATAACGTCTGCATCTGCTCCTGCAATAGGTCTGTCACCTAGCGGTGCATCAAGGACATAATTCTTCTGTGCAACAATGAGGATAATCCTCAGATCACGGAACAATTCCGCATCATTGCTACTAACATCTTTCAACTTAGTTTTCTCTAAGAACATATGAAATAAACGGGGAGCAACATCGCGAGCTATTGATCCACAACATAGATATGCTAATACTACCAGGACTAACTTCATGATAAATTAAAGTTCAATTTAATCATATTACATAAGAACTCCCACTTAGATAGACATCCCTCTAGTCATCTAAATGATCACGTGATCCAAATCAACTAAACCATGTCCGATCATCACGTGAGATGGAGTAGTTTCAATGGTGAACATCTTATGTTGATCATATCTACTATATGATTCACGCTCGACCTTTCGGTCTCCAATGTTCCGAGGCCATATCTACATATGCTAGGCTCGTCAAGTTTAACCCGAGTATTCCGCGTGTGCAAAACTGTCTTACACCCGTTGTATTTGAACGTAGAGCTTATCACACCCGATCATCACGTGGTGTCTCGGCACGAAGAACTTTCGCAACGGTGCATACTCAGGGAGAACACTTGTACCTTGAAATTTTGTAAGGGATCATCTTATAATGCTACCATCGTACTAAGCAAAATAAGAAGCATAATAAGATAAACATCACATGCAAATCAAAATATGTGACATGATATGGCCATCATCATCTTGTGCTTTTGATCTCCATCTCCAAAGCACCGTCATGATCACCTTCGTCACCGGCGCGACACCTTGATCTCCATCGTAGCATCGTTGTCGTCTCGCCAACTATTGCTTCTACGACTATCGTTTCCGCTTAGTGATAAAGTAAAGCAATTACATGGCGATTGCATTTCATACAATAAAGCGACAACCATATGGCTCCTGCCAGTTGCCGATAACTTTACAAAACATGATCATCTCATACAAAAACGTATAACTCATCACGTCTTGACCATATCACATCACAACATACCCTGCAAAAACAAGTTAGACGTCCTCTACTTTGTTGTTGCAAGTTTTTACGTGGCTGCTACGGGCTTAGCAAGAACCGTTCTTACCTACGTATACAAAACCACAACGATGTTTCGTCAAGTATGTGTTGTTTTAACCTTCACAAGGACCGGGCGTAGGCACACTCGATTCAGCTAAAGTGAGAGAGACAGACACCCGCCAGTCACCTTTAAGCAACAAGTGCTCATAACGGTGAAACCAGTCTCGCGTAAGCGTACGCGTAATGTCGGTCCGGGTCGCTTCATCTCACAATACCGCCGAAGCAAAGTATGACATGCTGGTAAGCAGTATGACTAGTATCGTCCACAACTCACTTGTGTTCTACTCGTGCATATCATCTACGCATAGACCTGGCTCTGATACCATTGTTGGGCACGTAGTATTTTCAAAATTTTCCTACGATCACGCAAGATCTATCTACTAGATGCATAGCAACGAGAGGGGAGAGTGTGTCTACGTACCCTCGTAGACCAAAAGCGGAAGCGTTTATCAACGCGGTTGATGTAGTCGTGCACCTTCACGATCCGTCCTGATCTAGTACCGAACGTACGGCACCTCCGCGTTCAGCACACGTTCAGCTCGATGACGTCCTCGCCTTCTTGATCCAGCAAGACGGGCGAAGTAGTAGATGAGTTCCGGCAGCACGACGGCGTGGTGACGATTGTTGATGAAGAACAATCTCTGCAGGGCTTCGCCAAGCACTACAGAAACTAGACGGAGGATAAACTAGAGGGTCGGGGTAGCCGGCACACGGCTTTGTGTATCTTGATGTGTCTTGGGTGCTAGCCCTACCCCTCTATTTATATGTTGAGCCCTGGGGTCGAAACTTGGAGCAAAAGCCTCCTCAAAGTCGGTTTTGCCCGAAAGGAAAGAGTCCCACTCGGACTCCAGGGCTAGACGCCAGGGTTCCCGGCGTCTACCCCCTAGACGCCAGGGTTCCTGGCGTCTAGCCTCTGGTCTCCGCAAAACTTCCTTTTGCACTTTCCTAAAGCCTCGTGGGCTTTCCCCTTTGGCCCAAATAAAGTGTTCTCGTACCCAAACATTTCGGGAAACATCCGGAACCCCTTCCGGTGAATTCCGGAACCCTTCCGGAGGTCAAACACTATTATCCCATATATTAATCTTTATCTCTGGACCATTCCGGAGTTCCTCGTCATGTCCATGATCACATCCGGGACTCCGAATAACATTCGGTCACCAACATACATAACTCATTCAATACTATATCGTCAACGAACGTTTAAGCGTGCAGACCCTACGGGTTCGAGAACTATGTAGACATGACAGAGACATCTCTCTGGTCAATAACCAATAGCAGAACCTGGATGCCCATATTGGCTCCTACATATTCTACGAAGATCTTTATCGGTCGAACCGCATAACAACATACGTTGTTCCCTTTGTCATTGGTATGTTACTTGCCCGAGATTCGATCGTCGGTATCTCAATACCTAGTTCAATCTCGTTACCGGCAAGTCTCTTTACTCGTTCCATAATACATCATCCCGCAACTAACTCATTAGTTGCAATGCTTGCAAGGCTTAAGTGATGTGCATTACCGAGAGGGCCCAGAGATACCTCTCCGACAATCGGAGTGACAAATCCTAATCTCGAAATACGCCAACCCAACAAGTACCTTCGAAGACACCTATAGAGCACCTTTATAATCACCCAGTTACGTTGTGACGTTTGGTAGCACACAAAGTGTTCCTCCGGTATTCGGGAGTTGCATAATCTCATAGTCATAGGAACATGTATAAGTCATGAAGAAAGCAATAGCAATAAAACTAAACGATCAAGTTGCTAAGCTAACGGATGGGTCTTGTCCATCACATCATTCTCCTAATGATGTGACCCCATTTGATCAAATGACAACTCATGTCTAGGGTTAGGAAACATAACCATCTTTGATCAATGAGCTAGTCTAGTAGAGGCATACTAGGGACACTCTGTTTTGTCTATGTATTCACACATGTACTAAGTTTCTGGTTAATACAATTCCAGCATGAATAATAAACATTTATCATGATATAAGGAAATATAAAATAACAACTTTATTATTGCCTCTAGGGCATATTTCCTTCAGAATCCTCCAGTCGCTCCCACCAAGCTTCAAGAGCTTCGTGTTAAACTTCAATATGCAGGGGATGGAGAAGTCCATTCCCGAGGTGTATTCGATGCTGAAATCAGCGGAGGTGGACATCAAGAAAGAACATCAAGTGTTGATGGTCAATAAAACCACTACGTTCAAGAAAGGCAAGGGTAAGAAGAACTTCAAGAAGGACGGCAACGGAGTTGCCGCGCCCGGTAAGCCTGTTGCCGGGAAGAAGCCAAAGTATGGACCCAAGCCTGAGACAGAGTGCTTTTATTGCAAGGGAACGGGTCACTGGAAGCGGAACTGCCCCAAATACTTAGCAGACAAGAAGGCCGGGAACGTCAAAGGTATATTTGATATACTTGTTATTGATGTGTACCTTACCAGCGCTCGTAGTAGCTCCTGGGTATTTGATACCGGTGCAGTTGCTCATATTTGTAACTCTAAGCAGGAGCTACGGAATAAGCGGAGACTGGCGAAGGATGAGGTGACGATGCGCGTGAGGAATGTTTCCAAGCTCGATGTGATCGTCGTCGGCACGCTGCCTCTACATCTACCCCCGGGATTAGTTTTAAACCTTAATAATTGTTATTTAGTACCAGCTTTAAGCATGAACATAGTATCTGGATCTCGTCTTATGCGAGATGGCTACTCTTTCAAATCGGAGAATAATGGCTGTTCTATTTATTTGAGAGATATGTTTTATGGTCATGCCCCGCTGGTCAATGGTTTATTTTTGATGAATCTCGAACGTGATGATACACATATTCATAGTGTAGATGCCAAAAGATGTAAAGTTGATAATGATAGTCCCACATACTTGTGGCATTGCCGCCTTGGTCATATTGGTGTCAAACGTATGAAGAAGCTCCATTCAGATGGACTTCTAGAGTCTCTTGATTATGAATCATTTGACACGTGCGAACCATGCCTATTGGGCAAGATGACCAAGACTCCGTTCTCCGGAACAATGGAGCGAGCAACCAACTTGTTGGAAATCATACATACCGATGTGTGCGGTCCAATGAGTGTTGAGGCTCGCGGAGGCTATCGTTATGTTCTCACCCTCACAGAAGACTTGAGTAGATACGGGTATATCTATTTGATGAAACACAAGTCTGAGACCTTTGAAAAGTTCAAGGAATTTCAGAATGAGGTTGAGAATCAACGTGACAGAAAAATAAAGTTCTTACGATCAGATCGTGGGGGTGAATATTTAAGTCATGAATTTGGCACACACCTTAGGAACTGTGGAATTGTTTCACAATTGACACCGCCCGGAACACCTCAACGTAACGGTGTGTCCGAACGTCGGAATCGTACTCTGTTGGACAAGGTGCGATCTATGATGTCCCTCACCGATTTACCTCTATCTTTTTGGGGTTATGCTTTAGAGACTGCCGCATTCACTTTAAATAGGGCTCCGTCGAAATCCGTTGAGACGACTCCGTATGAACTTTGGTTTGGCAAGAAACCGAAGCTATCGTTTCTAAAAGTTAGGGGTTGCGATGCTTATGTCAAGAAACTCCAACCTGAAAAGCTCGAACCCAAATCGGAAAAATGCGTCTTCATAGGATACCCAAAGGAAACGATTGGGTACACCTTCTACCACAGATCCGAAGGCAAAGTCTTTGTTGCCAAGAATGGATGCTTTCTGGAGAAAGAGTTTCTCTCGAAAGAAGTGAGTGGGAGGAAATAGAACTTGATGAGGTGATAGTCACCCCTCCTGAAAGTAGCGCAGCGCAGGAAATTGTTCCTGAGGTGCCTGCACCAACAAGGGAGGAAGTTAATGATGATGATCATGAAGAAACGGATCAAGTTACTACTGAACTTCGAAGGTCCACAAGGGCACGTTCCGCACCAGAGTGGTACGGCAACCCTGTCCTGGAAATCACGTTGTTAGACAACGGTGAACCTTCGAATTATGAAGAAGCAATGGCGGGCCCGGATTCCAATAAATGGCTTGGAGCCATGAAATCCGAGATAGAATCCATGTATGAAAACAAAGTATGGACTTTGGTGGACTTGCCTGATGATAGGCACGCCATATAAAACAAATGGATATTTAAGAAGAAGACAGACGCGGATGGTAATGTGACCATCTATAAGGCTCGACTTGTCGCTAAGGGTTATCGACAAGTTCAAGGGATTGACTACGACGAGACCTTCTCTCCCGTAGCGATGCTGAAGTCAGTCAGAATCATGTTAGCTATTGCCGCATTCTATGATTATGAGATATGGCAAATGGACGTCAAAACAGCATTCCTTAATTGCTTCCTCAAGGAAGAATTGTATATGATGCAGCCGGAAGGTTTTGTCGATCCAGAGAACGCTAACAAGGTATGCAAGCTCCAACGCTCGATTTACGGGCTGGTGCAAGCATCTCGGAGTTGGAATATTCGATTTAATGATGTGATCAAAGCGTGTTGCTTTATACAGACTTATGGAGAAGCCTGTATCTACAAGAAAGTGAGTGGGAGCTCTGTGGCATTTCTCATATTATATGTGGATGACATATTGCTGATGGGAAATGATATAGAATTCTTGGAAAATGTAAAGGCCTACTTGAATAAAAGTTTTTCAATGAAGGACCTTGGAGAAGCTACTTACATATTAGGCATCAAAATCTATAGAGATAGATCAAGACGCCTCATTGGTCTTTCACAAAGTACATACCTTGACAAGATATTGAAGAAGTTCAATATGGATCAGTCCAAGAAGGGATTCTTGCCTGTTTTGCAAGGTATGAGATTGAGCAAGGCTCAGTCGCCGACCACGGCAGAAGATAGAGAAAAGATGAGTGTCATTCCCTATGCCTCGGCCATAGGTTCTATCATGTATGCCATGCTGTGTAGCAGACCTGATGTGAACCTTGCCATAAGTTTGGTAGGGAGGTACCAAAGTGATCCCGGTGTGGAACACTGGACAGCGGTCAAGAACATCCTGAAGTACCTGAAAAGGACTAAGGATATGTTTCTCGTTTATGGAGGTGACGAAGAGCTCGTCGTAAAGGGTTACGTCGATGATAGCTTCGACACAGATCTGGATGACTCTAAGTCTCAAACCGGATACGTGTATATTTTGAACGGAGGGGCAGTCAGCTGGTGCAGTTGCAAGCAAAGTGTCGTGGCGGCATCTACATGTGAAGCGGAGTACATAGCTACTTCTGAAGCAGCGCAGGAAGGAGTCTGGATGAAGGAGTTCATCACCGACCTAGGAGTCATTCCAAGCGCGTCAAGCCCAATGACTCTCTTCTGTGTCAACACTGGTGCTATTGCCATTACCAAGGAGCCCAGGTTTCACAAGAAGACCAAGCACATCAAGCGCCGTTTCAACTCCATCCGGAATTATGTTCAGGATGGAGACATAGATATTTGTAAAGTGCATACAGATCTGAATGTTGCAGACCCGTTGACTAAACCTCTTCCACGGGCAAAACATGATCAACACCAGAACTCTATGGGTGTTCGATTCATCACAATGTAACTAGATTATTGACTCTAGTGCAAGTGGGAGACTGTTGGAAATATGCCCTAGAGGCAATAATAAAAGTATTATTATTATATTTCCTTGTTCATGATAATCGTCTGTTATTCATGCTTGAATTGTATTGTATGGAAACAGCGATACATGTGTGAATATATAGACCACAATGAGTCCCAGGTAAGCCTCTAGTTACTAGTTCGTTGATCAACACATGGTCACGGTTTCCTGACCATGGACATAGGATGTCAGTGATAACGGGATCACATCATTAGGAGAATGATGTGATGGACAAGACCCAATCCTGAGCATAGCACGAGATCGTATAGTTCGTAATGCATAAGCTTTTCAGTGTCAAGTATTTATTCCTTAGACCACGAGGTTGTACAACTCCCGGATGCCGTAGGAATACTTTGGGTGTGCCAAACGTCACAACGTAACTGGGTGGCTATAAAGGTATGCATCGGGTATCACCGAAAGTGTCTGTTGGGTTGGTACGAACCGAGACTGGGATGTTGTCACTCCGTATGACGGAGAGGTACCTCTGGGCCCACTCGGTAAGACATCATCATAATGAGCTCAAGGTGACTAAGGAGTTAGTCACGGGATGATGGATTACGGATCGAGTAAAGAGACTTGCCATGACGAGATTGAACAAGGTATCGGGAATACCGACGATCGAATCTCGGGCAAGTACCGTACCGATGGACAAAGGGAATAACATACGGGATTGAGTGAATCCTTGACACAGTGGTTCATCCGATGAAGATCATCGAGGAACACGTGGGAACCAACATGGGTATCCAGATCCCGCTGTTTGTTATTGACCAGAGAGTCGTCTCGGTCATGTCTACGTGTCTCCCGAACCCGTAGGGTCTACACACTTAAGGTTCGGTAACACTAGGGTCGTAGAGATACATGCACGTGGAAACCCGAAAGTTGTTCAGAGTCCCGGATGAGATCCCGGACGTCATGAGGAGTTCCGGAATGGTCCGCAGGTAAAGAATGATATATAG
Organism: Secale cereale; assembly: GCA_902687465.1. Taxonomy (NCBI): domain Eukaryota; kingdom Viridiplantae; phylum Streptophyta; class Magnoliopsida; order Poales; family Poaceae; genus Secale; species Secale cereale. The sequence continues at coordinate 658,223,949 of LR738714.1, forward strand.
GAAGTCCAGTTTCGGCCATCGGGTCATCTTCGGGGGTCACCGGGAGTGTCCCCGGACCACCGGAGGGGTCCCCGGGGTCCACCGGGTGGGGCCACCCATCCCGGTGGGGCCCCTAGGCCGCGTGGGGGAAGTGGCCAGCCCCTGGTGGGCTGGCGCACCACATGGGCCCCCCTCCCCATGCGCCTAGGGTTGAAACCCTAGGGGGAGGGGGCGCCCCCCTTGCCTTGGGGGGCAAGATTGCCTCCTTGGCCGCCGCCCTCCCTGCAGATCCCATCTGCAGGGCTTGGCGCACCCTCTGGCCCCTATATATATGTGGGGGGGAGAGGGCAGCCGCACCCTTGCCCCTGGCACCTCTACCCCTCCCGTCACACCTCCATCTCCTTACGCAGGGCACCGGCGAAGCCCTGCAGGATTCTTCACTGCATCCACCACCACGCCGTTGTGCTGCTGGATCTCCGACGACCTCTCCTCCCCCCTTGCTGGATCAAGAAGGAGGTGACGTTGCTGTACCGGACGTGTGTTGAACGCGGAGGTGCCGTCCGTTCGGCGCTAGATCATCGGCGACGAAGAACGCGAAGAGTACGACTACTTCATCCACGCTTCTTCGAAAGCTTCCGCTCGCGATCTACATAACGGTATGTAGATGCACTCTTATTTGCTCGTTGCTAGATGTCTCCTTAGTTGGATCTTGGTGAAAGCGTAGAATTTTTTTGAATTCTGCTACGTTACCCAACAGAAGCGTGCTACTACGAGTCTCTAGGTTTTGCGAATCGTCAGCAAGGCAAGTAACACTTTGATCATACCTTTTATTACCCAGTTTTTATGCATTAGATCAAACCCTCACACATTGCATGAGTAGGATCTCTTAACTTGTGGGACTGGGAAGTAGATTGAGGTAGAACCTATTATCTGCATTATTTTCAAACCCCTGGGAGTTACTTCTACGTTTGCTTAGGTTGCTATGCTATACTCGTAGACGTGGTTTGGGTTTGATTGAAATCCATGACAAATGTGAGATGTTAAATAAGGTTTCAACTTAAGGTGGCTACTTGAATACACATCTGGGTGGATTGGTTGCAGGGCACCTGGGGAACCCATTGTTGTCCTAGGAAATCTCGGGGTTCCGTGTGATTTTTCCTATGGAATGCCACCTAGGCTCAAAGGGATCATAAAACTATTCATGCTAGATACTTCCGTGTGCAGCCACATGCCAATATGGGCTCTGGCATAGTTGAGTAAGTTGTGGGAAACCTTTCCGTGATGGGCTAGCAGATGTAGAGGGATTGTAGGTGTACCGGCCTATCTATCCGGTTAAGGGGACCTCTTCGGAAAGACTGTGTCTCGGTCATCCGTTTCTCAAACACCATGCAGTGCGAGAAACCAAACGAAGGCGATCGAGTCTTGTGGAAAAAGTGCACAAACCTCTGCAGAGTGTACAAACTGATCATGATTAGCCGTGTCCCCGGTTATGGACATCTTGAGTATCTGGTACTTGAATTATTGGTTGATCTCATCACTCTATAATTTAATTTGTTGGGTTAATGATGAACTTTTAATTTGGGATTGAGTTGGGGGTACCTTCTCAATGATTTTCAACCAACATGATAGTTAAAATAAAATTTTATTCCTTTGTTGTAGGGAAAAATTGGCTTTACGCAAAAACTGTAACCTTAGAGCCTCCACCAGCCAAATATGCATATAGTATAGCCTTTATTCTGTTACTTCCATCCTTTGTGTTATCTTGCCAGCATATTCCATCTGCTGACCCGTTTTCGGGCTGCAACATATCACGTTGCAGACTTTTCAGACGAGGAATAAGACGTGCTAGGTCGTTTGTCATGCACTCAGCTATGCCGTTGGAGTCGATGGACTCACTTATCTTCCAAGCCTTCCGCTGTTATTTTGTTAGATTGCCTTAAGCCATAGATTTTGTAATAAGTTCTCATTGGAGACATTCGATGTAATAAGTGTGTGATTGCCACTCTGTTATAAATCCTTCAAGTACTGTGTGTGTCAACATTACCGATCTAGGGATGACACAGAACACAGAGACTTTGGTCCATTTGGATCGTGGTCGACACAGTATTGAGATACCGACGATCGAATCTCGCGCAAGTAACATACCGATGACAAAGGGAACAACATATGTTGTTATGCGGTTTGACCGATAAAGATCTTCGTAGAATATGTAGGAGCCAATATGAGCATCCAGGTTCTGCTATTGTTTATTGAACGGAGATGATTCTCGGTCATGTCTACATAGTTCTCGAACCCGTAGGGTCCGCACGCTTAACGTTTGATGACGATCGGTACTATGAGTTTATGAGTTTTGATGTACCGAAGGTAGTTCGGAGTCCCGGATAAGATCACGGACATGACGAGGAGTCTCGGAATGTCCGAGACGTAAAGATTGATATATTGGACGACTATATTCGGACATCGGAAGCGTTCTGTAAAGTTTCGGAATTAACCGGAATGCCGGGGGTTTACCGGAACCCCGCGGGGAAGCTATGGGCCTTAATGGGCCATAGGAGAAAGAGAGAAGGTAGGCCAAGGCTGGGCCGCGCGCCCCCACCCCTTGGTCCGAATTGGACAAGGAAGGAGGGGGGCGCCCCTTTCCTTCTCGCTCTCCCTCTCCTTCCTTCACCCCTTCTCCATCTTGGTGATTCCTACTAGGAATAGGATTGCAATCCTATTCCTAGTAGGATTGCTCCTCCTAGGCGCGCCATAGGGGCTGGCCGGCCTCCCCCATTGCTCCTTTATATACGGGGGCAGGGGGGCATCTCTAGACACACAAGTTGATCTCTCCAGCTGTGTGCGGTGCCCCCCTCCACAGAAACACACCTCGGTTATACCGTTGCAGTGCTTAGGCGAAGCCCTGCGCCGGTAACTTCATCATATCCGTCACCAAGCCGTCGTGCTGACGAAACTCTCCTATGAAGCTCAACTGGATCAAGAGCTCGTGGGACGTCATCAAGAAGAACGTGTGCTGAACGTGGAGGTGATGTACGTTCAGGGCTTGATCGGTTGAATCGCGAAGAAGTTCCACTACATCAACCGCGTCACTTGACGCTTCCGCTTTCGGTCTACAAGGGTATGTAGACACAGTCTCCCCCTCGTTGCTATGCATCTGGTAGATAGATCTTGCGTGATCGTAGGATTTTTTTTGAAATACTACGTTCCCCAACAACAACATCCAATGGCACGATGCCAACAAGTCCCGCCCCCCGTCCTACCCCAGGGGCAGGGAGAAGGAGCTGCCAATGGTGGCTACGGCACCGGCGTCGGCTTCTTCTGTGGAGCTGGACGGGACGCAGGTGTTGGTGGGGTACTTGGGCGTCGCCACCGTGTTACTGTTGATCGGATCCCCCATGTGAGTGTCCTCGAATCTCTGCGCATGCACCCTAGCTCCCCGCCGAGTGGATTCTGCACGAATCCCGATCTCGCTCGGCCACATGCACAAGCACCCAAGCGCCGGCTCGCCGCCTACAAGTTGTGTACATGCACACCCGCGCTCCGGCGGCAGGCCGCGTCCTGCTTGCGATGGACCCTACGCGCGAGCGCACCCCACCGCCGAACAGCGACCCCATCGTATGTACCCCGTAGAACGTACACCATCTAAGAACTCGCAAGCGCATCTCACGCCGGCACCGACCACACAGCGCACGTACACAACACACATCTCGCGAGCATCCCAGCGTCGGCATGCCACCTAGGAGTAGCTCACTGGCTGGCTATGAGGGATGTGATGCATTCTGCGTGCCGCTCCTCCACGCGCTGGCCGCGGGCCGCGTCCTCGCAGTGATGCATTCTGCGCACAAGCGCACCCGGCACCCCCGTCGGCCACCGGCGACCCCGCCGCATGCACGCGGCAGAGCGACACCGTCCACGCGCGCGAGCGCACCCCACGGCGGTGCCGTTGCACGTACACCGTGGACCTCTCGCGGGCGCCCGAGCTCTGGCTTGCGAACTACCTCGCTGGTTGCCGAGATGTATATGTAGTGTACGCACTACTCCTCTAGTCACCGCCCGCAGGCTGCGTCGTCGCTGTGATGCACTTTGCGCGCAAGCGTACCCTGCCTGTGACCGGCGACTTAGCCGCGCGTACCCTGTAGAACGGACACCATCCACCCGCACGCTGAGACACCCCACGCCAGAGCCAGCGCGCGCACCGGGCGTAAATTCCGCATCGGTCGCGAGCACCTCAACGCCGGCTTACGACCAGTGCTGACTACGAGAGGTATATTCTGCAGATGTATTGGTGCTCTGTTTTGGTCCGAAAATAGAGTTTTTTTGTTGTTCATCCGATTTACTTCTATGCATATGTATCTGCTATTGTTCAGAGTGAATGTGTATGTGCCTGGCCCTCAACTATGATAGCTTTGTGGATGCAGCCCAACATTCTGAACAATCGTCAAGACTAAGAACGTTGGGGCAGAGGAGCCGTACTCGTACATGGATGTGTTGTTCCATGCAGCTGCAAGCCTGATCTACGGCATTCTGGTTTTCGCCGACAAGACGAACAAGCCCCTCATGCTAGCGAACATGACCAGCATCGTCTTCGAGCTTGCTTATGTGATCATCTTCATCGTTCACGTCGCGGCCCAACACCGCCGTAACCCTCTGATCGCCCTCGTCGTCGTCGTGGTCGCAATCGTCGCGTTCCTTGGGCTGCTACTCGGCACGGTCGTCTTCGGGCACATATGGTCGCGCACCTACATGGGCTGGGTTGCGATGTTCTTCGGCATCGCGATATATCTGCCGCCTGTCTTCAAAATATGTTGTCGTGGCAGAGTTGTGCACTAACCTGTCTGTGCATGAGTTTGTAGATCGGTGCTCTAAAGAATTCCGATCGGGGTGCAACGCAGAGGAAGCAACAATGTCCAATGGCACGGCGCCAATAAGTCCCGCCCCCCGTCCTACCCCAAGGGCAGGGAGGAGGAGATGCCAATGGTGGCACCGGCGCCGGCGCCGGCTTCTTCTGTGGAGCTGGACGGGACGCAGGTGCTGGTGGGGTACTTGGGCGTCGCCACCGCATTACTGCTGATCGGATCCCCCATGTGAGTGTCCTCGAATCTCTGCGCATGCACCCTAGCTCCCTGCCGAGCGGATTCTACACAAATCCCAATCTCGCTCGGCCACATGCAACATCACCCGAACGCCGGCTTGCCGCCTACAAGTTGTGTACGTGCACCCCCGCGCTCCGGCGGCAGGTCGCGTCCTGCTTGCGATGGACCCTCCGCGCGAGCGCACCCCGCCGCCGAACAGCGACCCCACCGTATGTACCCCGTAGAACGTACACCATCCAAGAACTCGCAAGCGCAACTCACGTCAGCGCCGGCCACGCACCGCACCTACACAACACACATCTCGCGAGCGTCCCAGCGTCGGCATGCCACCTAGGAGTAGCTCACTGGCTAACTACGAGGGATGTGATGCATTCTGCGCGCCGCTCCTCCATGCGCCGGCCGCGGGCCGCGTCCTCGCTGTGATGCATTCTGCGCGCAAGCGCACCCGGCACCCCGCCGGCCACCGGCGACCCAGCCGCACGCACGCGGTAGAACGACACCGTCCATGCGCGCGAGCGCACCCTACGGCGGCGCCATTGCACGTACACCGTGGACCTCTTGCGGGCGCCCAAGCGCCGGCTTGCGACCTACCTCGATGGTTGGCGTGATGTATATGTAGTGTACGCACTACTCCTCTTATCACCGCCCGCAGGCCGCGTTGTCGCTGTGATGCACGCTGCGCGCAAGCTCACCCTGCCTGTGACCGGCGACTTAGCCGCGCGTACCCGATAGAACGGACACCGTCCACCCACATGCCGGGACACCCCACGTCGGGCGCCAGCGCCGCACCGGGCGTATGCTCCACACCGGTTGCGAGCACCTCAACGTCGGCTTACGACCAGTGCTGACTACGAGAGGTATACTCTGCATATGTATTGGCGCTCTATTTTGGTCCGAAAAATAAAGTTTTTTTGTTGTTCATCCGATTTACTTCTCTGCATATGTATCTGCTATTGTTCAAAGTGAATGTGTATGTGCCCGGCCCTCAACTATCATAGCTTTGTGGATGCAGCCCAACATTCTGACTATCGTGAAGACTAAGAACGTTGGGGCAGAGGAGCCGTACTCGTACATGGCTGTGTTGTTCAATGCAGCCGCAAGCCTGATCAACGGCATTCCGGTTTTCGCCGACAAGACGAACAAGCCCCTCATGCTCGTCAACATGACCGACATCGTCTTCGAGCTCGCTTACGTGATCATCTTCATCGTTCACGTTGCCGCCCAACACCGCCGTAACCCGCTGATCGCCCTCGTCGTCGTCGTGGTCGCGATCGTCGCGTTCCTTGGGCTGCTACTCGGCACGGTCATCTTCGGGAACGTATGGTCGCGCACCTACATGGGTTGGGTTGCGATGTTCTCCGGCATCGCGATGTATCTGGCGCCTGTCTTCAAAATGTGTTGCCGTGGCTGAGTTGCCGTGGCTGAGTTGCCGTGGCTGAGTTGTGCACTAACCTGTATGTGCATGAGTTGCCGTGGCTGAGTTGTGCACTAACCTGTCTGTGCATGAGTTTGCAAATCGGTGCTCTGAAAAATTTTGATCGGGGTGCAGCGCAGAGGAAGCAACAACTTCCAATGGCAAGGCTCCAACAAGTCCCGCCCCGTCCTACTCCAGGGGCAGGGAGGAGGAGATGCCAATGGTAGCTCCGGCGCCGGCGACAGGACGCAGGTGCTGTTGGGATACTTGGGCGTCGCCGTCGCGTTACTGCTGATCGGATCCCCCATGTGAGTGTCCTCGAATCTCTGCGCATGCACCCTAGCTCGCCGTCGAGCGGATTCTGCACGAATCCCGATCTCGCTCGGCCACATGCACAAGCACCCGAGCGCTAGCTCGCCATCTACAAGTTTTGTACGTGCAAACCCACGCTCCGGCGGCAGGCCACGTCCTGCTTGCGATGGACCCTACGCGCGAGCGCACCCCGCCGCCGAACAGCGACCCCACCGTATGTACCCTGTAGAACTTACACCATCCAAGAACTCGCAAGAGCATCTCACGCCCGCGCCGGCGACGCCTCGCACGTACACAACACACATCTCACGAGCGTCCCAGCGTCGGCATGCCACCTAGGAGTAGCCCACTGGCTAGCTGCGAGGGATGTGGTGCATGCTGTGCGCCGCTCCTCCATGCGCCGGCCGCGGGCCGCGTCCTTGCTGTGATGCATTCTACGCGCAAGCGCACCCGGCACCCCCGCCGGCAACCGGCGACCCTGCCGCATGCACGCGGCAGAAAGACACCGTCCACGCGCGCAAGCGCACCCCACGGCGGTGCCGTTGCAGGTACACCGTGGATCTCTCGCGAGCGCCCGAGCGCCGTCTTGCGACGTACTTCGCTGGTCGGCGAGATGTATATGTAGTGTACGCAGTAGTCCTCTAGTCACCGCCCGCAGGCCGCGTCGTCGCTGTGATGCACGCTGGGCGCAAGCGCACCCTGCCTGTGAGAGGCGACTTAGCCGCGCGTACCCGGTAGAATGGACACCGTCCACCCGCACGCCGGGACACCCCACGCCGGCGCCAGCGCGCGCATCGGGCGTATACTCCACACCGGTCGTGAGCTCCTCAACACCGGCTTACGACCAGTGCTGACTACAAGAGTTATACTCTACATATGTATTGGCGCTCTGTTTTTGTCCGAAAAATAGAGTTTTGTTGTTGTTCATCCGATTTACTTCTCGGCATATGTATTTGCTATTGTTCAGAGTGAATGTGTATGTGCCTGGCCCTCAACTATGATAGCTTTGTGGATGCAGCCCAACATTCTGGACAATCGTGAAGACTAAGAACGTTGGGGCAGAGGAGCCATACTCGTACATGGCTGTGTTGTTCAATGCAGCCACAAGCCTGATCTACGGCATTCCGGTTTTCGCCGACAAGACGAACAAGCCCCTCATGCTCGCGAAAATGACCGACATTGTCTTCGAGCTCGCTTACGTGATCATCTTCATCGTTCACGTCGCCGCCCAACACCGCTGTAACCCTCTGATCGCCCTCGTCGTCGTCGTGGTCACAATCGTCGCGTTCCTTGGGTCGCTACTCGGCACGGTCGTCTTCGGGCACGTATGGTCGCGCACCTACATGGGTTGGGTTGCGATGTTCTCCGGCATCGTGATGTATCTGGCGCCTGTCTTCAAAATGTGTTGTCGTGGCTGAGTTGTGCACTAACATGTCTGTGCATGAGTTTGCAGATCGGTGCTCTGAAGAATTCCGATCGGGGTGCAGCGCAGAGGAAGCAACAACGTCCAATGGCATGACGCCAACAAGTCCCGCCCCCGTCCTACCCCAGGGGCAGGGAGGAGGAGATGCCAATGTTGGCTTCGGCGCCGGTGTCGGCTTCTTCTGTGGAGCTGGACAGGACGCAGGTGCTGGTTGGGTACTTGGGCGTCGGCACTGTGTTACTGCTGATCGGATCCCCCATGTGAGTGTCCTCGAATCTCTGCGCATGCACCCTAGCTCCCCACCGAGCGAATTCTGCACGAATCCCGATCTCGCTCGGCCACATGCACAAGCACCCGAGCGCTGGCTCGCTGCCTACAAGTTGTGTATGTGCACACCCGCGCTCCGGCGGCAGGCCGCGTCCTGCTTGCGATGGACCCTACGCGCGAGCGCACCCCGCCGCCGAACAGCGACCCCACCGTATGTACACCATAGAACGTACACCATCCACGAACTCGCAAGCGTACCTCACGCCGGCACCGGCCACGCCTCGCACGTACACAACACACATCTCGCGAGCGTCCCAGCGTCGGCATGCCACCTAGGAGTAGCTCACTGGCTAGCTACGAGGGATGTGGTGCATTCTGTGCGCCGCTCCTCCATGCGCCGGCCGCGGGCCGCGTCCTTGCTATGGTGCATTCTGCGCGCAAGCGCACCCGGCACCCCCGCCGGCAACCGGCGACCCCGCCGCATGCACACGGCAGAAAGACACCGTCCACGCGCGCGAGCGCACCCCACGGCGGCGCCGTTGCATGTACACCGTGGACCTCTCGCGAGCGCCCGAGCGCCGTCTTGCGACCTACTTCGCTGGTCGGCGAGATGTATATGTAGTGTACGCACTAGTCCTCTAGTCACCGCCCGCAGGCCGCGTCGTCGCTGTGATGCACGCTGCGCGCAAGCGCACCCTGCCTGTGACAGGCGACTTAGCCGCGCGTACCCGGTAGAACGGACACCTTCCACCCGCACACCGGGACACCCCACGCCGGCGCCAGCGCGCGCATCGGGCGTATACTCCACACCGGTCGCGAGCTCCTCAACGCCGGCTTACGACCAGTGCTGACTACGAGAGGTATACTCTGCATATGTATTGGCGCTCTGTTTTTGTCCGAAAAATAGAGTTTTGTTGTTGTTCATCCGATTTACTTCTCTGCATATGTATCTGCTGTTGTTTAGAGTGAATGTGTATGTGCCTGGCCCTCAACTATGATAGCTTTGTGGATGCAGCCCAACATTCTGGACAATCGTGAAGACTAAGAACGTTGGGGCAGAGGAGTCGTACTCGTACATGGCTGTGTTGTTCAATGCAGCCACAAGCCTGATCTGCGGCATTCCGGTTTTCGCCGACAAGACGAACAAGCCCCTCATGCTCGCGAAAATGACCGGCATTGTCTTCGAGCTCGCTTACGTGATCATCTTCATCGTTCACGTCGCCGCCCAACACCGCCGTAACCCTCTGATCGCCCCCGTCGTCGTCGTGGTCGCAATCGTCGCGTTCCTTGGGTCGCTACTCGGCACGGTCGTCTTCGGGCATGTATGGTCGCGCACCTACATGGGTTGGGTTGCGATGTTCTCCGGCATCGTGATGTATCTGGCGCCTGTCTTCAAAATGTGTTGCCGTGGCTGAGTTGTGCACTAACATGTCTGTGCATGAGTTTCCAGATCGGTGCTCTGAAGAATTCCGATCGGGGTGCAGCGCAGAGGAAGCAACAACGTCCAATGGCATGACGCCAACAAGTCTCGCCCCCATCCTACCCCAGGGGCAGGGAAGAGGAGATGCCAATGTTGGCTTCGGCTCCGGCGTCGCCTTCTTCTGTGGAGCTGGACCGGACGCAGGTGCTGGTGGGGTACTTGGGCGTCGCCACCGTGTTACTGTTGATCGGATCCCTCATGTGAGTGTCATCGAATCTCTGCGCATGCACCCTAGCTCCCCACCGAGCGGATTCTGCACGAATCCCGATCTCGCTCGGCCACATGCACAAGCACCCGAGCGCCGGCTCGCCGCCTACAAGTTGTGTATGTGCACACCCGCGCTCCGGCGGCAGGCCGCGTCCTGCTTGCGATGGACCCTACGCGCGAGCGCACCCCGCCGCCGAACAGCGACCCCATCGCATGTACACCATAGAACATACACCATCCACGAACTCGCAAGCGCATCTCACGTCGGCGCCGGCCACGCACCACACCTACACAACACACATCTCGCGAGCGTCCCAGCGTCGGCGTCCACCTAGGAGTAGCTCACTCGCCGGCTACGAGGGATGTGATGCATTCTGCGCGCCGATCCACCACGCGTCGGCCGCGGGCCGCGTCCTGGCTGTGATGCATTCTGCGCGCAAGCGCACCCGGCACCCTTGCCGGCCGCCGGCGACCCAGCCGCATGCACGCGGTAGAACGACACCGTCCACGCGCACGAGCGCACCCCACGGCGGCGCCATTGCACGTACACCGTGGAACTCTTGCGGGCGCCCGAGCGCCGGCTTGCGACCTACCTCGCTGGTTGGCGTGATGTATATGTAGTGTACGCACTGCTCCTCTTATCACCGCTCGCAGGCCGCGTCGTCTTTGTGATGCACGCTGCGCGCAAGAGCACCCTGCCTGTGACCGGCGACTTAGCCGCGCGTACCCGGTAGAACGGACACCGTCCACCCGCACGCCGGGACACCCCACGCCAGGCGCCAGCGCGCGCACCGGGCGTATACTCCACACCGGTTGCGAGCACCTCAACGCTGGCTTACGACCAGTGCTGACTACGAGAGGTATACTCTGTATATGTATTGGCACTCTGTTTTGGTCCGAAAAATAGAGTTTTTTTGTTGTTCATCCGATTTACTTCTCTGCATATGTATCTGCTATTGTTCAGAGTGAATGTGTATGTGCCTGGCCCTCAACTATGATAGCTTTGTGGATGCAGCCCAACATTCTGACAATCGTGAAGACTAAGAACGTTGGGGCAGAGGAGCCGTACTCATACATGGCTGTGTTGTTCAATGCAGCCGCAAGCCTGATCTCCGGCATTCCGGTTTTCGCCGACAAGACGAACAAGCCCCTCATGCTCGCGAACATGACCGACATCGTCTTCGAGCTCGCTTACGTGATCATCTTCATCGTTCACGTTGTCGCCCAACACCGCCGTAACCCGCTGATCGCCCTCGTCGTCGTCGTGGTCGCGATCGTCGCGTTCCTTGGGCTGCTACTCGGCACGGTCTTTTTCGGGCACGTATGGTCGCGCACATACATGGGTTGGTTTGCGATGTTCTCCGGCATCGCGATGTATCTGGCGCCTGTCTTCAAAATGTGTTGCCGTGGCTGAGTTGTGCACTAACCTGTCTGTGCATGAGTTTGCAGATCGGTGCTCTGAAGAATTCTGATCGGGGTGCAGCGCAGAGGAAGCAACAACTTCCAATGGCACGGCTCCAACAAGTCCCGCCCCGTCCTACCCCAGGGGCAGGGAGGAGGAGATGCCAATGGTGGCCCCGGCGCCGGCGCCGGCTTCTTTTGTGGAGCTGGACGGGACGCAGGTGTTGGTGGGGTACTTGGGCGTCGCCACCGTGTTACTGCTAATCGGATCCCCCATGTGAGTGTCCTCGAATCTCAGCGCATGCACCCTAGCTTCCCACCGAGCGGATTCTGCACGAATGCCGATCTCGCTCGGCCACATGCACAAGCACCCGAGCGCTGGCTCCCCGTCTACAAGTTTTGTACATGCAAACCCACGCTCCGTCGGCAGGCCACGTCCTACTTGCGATGGACCCTACGCGCGAGCGCACCCCGCCGCCGAACAGCGACCCCACCGTATGTACCCTGTAGAACGTACACCATCCAAGAGCTCGCTAGCGCATCTCACGCCGGCGCCGGCCACGCACCGCACGTACACAACACACATCTTGCGAGCGTCCCAGCGTCGGCATGCCACCTAGGAGTAGCTCACTGGCTGGCTACGAGGGATGTGATGCATTCTGCGCGCCGCTCCTCCACGCGCCTGCCGGGGGCCGCGTCCTCGCCGTGATGCATTCTGCGCGCAAGCGCACCCGGCACCCCTGCCGGCCACCGGCGACCCCGCCGCATGCACGCGGCAGAACGACACCATCCACGCGCGCGAGCGCACCCCACGGTGGCACCGTTGCACCTACACCGTGGACCTCTCGCGGGCGCCCGAGCGCCGGCTTGCGACCTACCTCGCTGGTTGGCGAGAGGTATATATATGTAGTGTACGCACTACTCCTCTAGTCACCGCCAGCAGGCCGCGTCCTAGCTGTGATGCACACTGCGCGCAAGCGTACCCTGCCTGCGACCCGCGACTTAGCCACGCGTACCCGGTAGAACGGACACTGTCCACCCGCACGCCGAGACACCCCATGCCGGCACCAGCACGCGCACCGGGCGTATACTGCACACCGGTTGCGAGCACCTCAACGCCGGCTTATGACCAGTGCTGACTACGAGAGGTATACTCTACATATGTATTGGCGCTCAGCTTTGGTCCGAAAAATAGAGTTTTTTTGTTGTTCATCCTATTTACTTCTCTGCATATGTATCTGCTATTGTTCAGAGTAAATGTGTATGTGCCTGGCCCTCAACTATGATAGCTTTGTGGATGCAGCCCAATATTCTTGACAATCGTGAAGACTAAGAACGTTGGGGCAGAGGAGCCGTACTCATACATGGCTGTGTTGTTCAATACAGCCGCAAGCCTGATCTACGGCATTCCGGTTTTCGCCGACAAGACGAACAAGCCCCTCATGCTCGCAAACATGACCGGCGTCGTCTTCGAGCTCGCTTACGTGATCATCTTCATCGCTCACGTCGCCGCCCAACACCGCCGTAACCCTCTGATCGCCCTGGTCGTCGTCATGGTCGCAATCGTCGCGTTCCTTGGGATGCTACTCGGCACGATCGTCTTCGGGCACGTATGGTCGCGCACCTACATGGGTTGGTTGCGATGTTCTCCGACATCACGATGTATCTTGCGCATGTCTTCAAGACGGTATCTGAAAACCCAATCGTACATCTCAATGTGTTGACGTGGCTGAGTTGTGCACTAACCTGTCTGTGCATGAGTTTGCAGATCGGTGCTCTCAGGGATTCCGATCGGGGGAGGCTGTTGCGGTTCCAGTTTGTGGCAGCTTTGGCAAATGGCACAATGTGGATTTCGTATGCTGTTGTAGGCCGCCACATCATATGGTTCACTCTGGTAATGGTTACCATGCACTCTTATACTACTGTCTGGCCCATTCTCCTTTTTGTGCACGCACAAACACGTTCAGTGTTTACTCAGAACTCAAAGCCCGCCACGGTGCTAAGGACTGGGCTTGTTTATACTACACAGGTGCCTAGCGCCGTGGGAATTGGCTCTGCGGTCTTCCAGGTGATCGTGTGGTTTATCCTCTACTGCAGAGGAGGAGCTCAGGAAGGAGAGGGAGGCGGGGTGCAGCGTAGAGGAAGGAGCAACGTCCAGATGGCACGGCGCCAACAAGTCCCGCCCCCCGTCCTACCGTTGTGGCTAGGAGGAGGAGATGCCGGTGGTGAGGAGCGACACCAGCTGCCCCCGGCGCCCCCGGTCGTCCGGCCAGGCTTGTCTTTGAACTGCCCCATGCCCATGCCATCAAGTAGCAAGGAGAAGACGGCGAGGGCCAGCACCAGCACCAGCTGGCCCTAGGTCCCGTCGCCTTGGAATCCGTGGGGAAGAAAGATGAAGCCGGCGACGTCGTCGTTGTTGTGGAGGGTCTGAAGGTGAAGTAGCTTAACCGGGTGCTGCTGAAGCTATGCTTTTAATCCAGGAATTATGAACTGAATGGTTGTAATAATATTTGATTTCCGAACTTATTTCGTTCATGAACCCCTCTATCCCATGACGATTTATCATCCTCAATGGAACTATTCTCTTCAACAAAATTATTTTATTTCCTTCCGTGGTTCCAATTCCATACAGCTAAGGAAGGGTGGCCCAAGTTCAAGGACTAAGGAATTTGTTTCAACTCACGCGTAGATCTAAACGATGGGTACACGGTTGCCCACATCATTATATCCCAATTGTACTCGCTGCCAAAATTTTGCACTTGAACAAAGATTGAACACACATCCGAATCCTTTGATCAATCCTTAGAGTTTCCACCTATTTTCTCTTAAATCCGCCACTTTTCAATGTCTACAGAACTAATGGACCACTCAGTCGGTACTATCGAATCAGGTGGGTTGAGAGTGTTGTTCAATTCCTAGAACTATCAGACTCTTTTACCTTTCGTGTCATTCTCTTTTCATTATGGTAGCAAAAAGATTTGTGGTCTCCGTTAACATTGTCTTAGTGAGAATTCAAGTATAGGCCCGATACTTCTGAATGGTATTGTTTGGTACCCTCCCAGCGGGACTCCACACTCTTTCAGAGGATGTTTTGTTAGGGCATCTTCAAAGTGGATCCTTAAATCGTCCGCAAACGATCTGGACCAAACCGTTCGTATACAGCTTTCAACATTGGTCCGCAGACTACTCCGAACGTCCCTTTTCTCACATACCAGAAGCAAACTAAGAGGGCTTCTACCACATAGGACTCCAACATCCCCGGCTCATCCAAAACCACACAAAGACTCCACGTCTCCATCTGTTCCCCTTCTCTGCATCCGCGGCCGCTGTACCACCATGACTGCCCGCCAAGCCCTTGCCAGACCTCCTCGACCTCCACCGCTCCTCTCAGTCGCCACGACGCTTTGCCAACGCAGTCATTCCACACCCACGATGCAGGTCCCATCCGCACATGTGGATGCCGTCTGTGGGGGTCACCACACACGGTAAGTGTTTGATGAAATGCTCGTGCTAAAATTTTGACATTTTTTCTCTGTTCTTCAAAGCAACGGATCTAGACATGGAGTACATCTACGAGCACTACATTGAGTCATCCTGACATCTACATGAGCGGATGAAACAACAATGATGGAGATGGTCCCTGCAGACGCGGAGTGAGCGGAAGAGCATGTTCTCAATTTAAGGGATCGATCAAGTATCATCGCTTGCTAAATCGTACCAGTGCACTTGGGGCATCTGACGCTCATGGATGGCTACTTTGCCCCCAAGGCTCTATTCATAGACAATTTGCACCGGTGCTTTGGGATGCGAAAAATGTGTTTGGTCACCTCTACAATGGTGTCCGGTCCTAAGATGACTACTTCACATTGAAGAAAGTTGTCGTAGGAAGAATTGAATTCTTTCCAGAAGTGCATGGCTGCATTGCGGATGCTTGCCTATGACACGACCTCTGATTCATGGGATGAGTACCTGGATGTCTGAGAGCACATGTGGCTATTGCGGTAGTCGGGGTGTTTGGACCTTAGTACTTGAGATACGCCAAAAGGCTTATGACCATATCTGAAGCAAGATGGTGGCGAGGTATTCTCAAATCTCTTGTTGGCATGCCCAAGAGATGGAGGCACTGGAAGGGCGAAGTTGCTTAACCGAGTGTTGTTGAAGCTATGTATGATTTTAATTAATTCTGAACTTATGGTTGTAACATTTAATTTTCAAACTTATTTCATTGATGAACCCCTGTCTCATGACGATTTGTTATCTTAAATGGAACTATTACCTTCGATAGAATTGTTTGATTTTCTTGAGTGGATCCATAAAGATTGGGAAGGGTGGACAAGTTCAATGCCTAATAAATAGGTTTCAAGTCAGGCAAATCCCCTAGTCATAGAAATCGTACCAGCCACCCCATACTTTGAAACCAGCCGGACACTTTGTCTTTTCCTGATTTTTTTCATAAAGAGAATCACCTCTCTGGTTTTCATTAACGGAAACAACTAAGTCTTTACAAGCAAACAAAGAAATAAAAGAAAACGATGCATTATCTACCATTGGATAGGAAGGTGCTATTCACCCCCGCCCCCAGCAAGATCACCCAAGGCATGGACATGTAATCATCCCAAACCAGTAGCGAAGGCAAAAGCAATATCACCCTCCCCCCTAACTCCACTGGGATTCCCACAAAGGCAGGTCTCCGGCAGAAAGCGGGGCACACCTACTGTTATCAACAACAAACTCCAGGTAGTACCAACATAATGGGAAATATAACAAAATACAGGTCTACAAGAGAGCAAAGAGGGGGAAAGGAAACACGCGAAGGAGAGACATCCACATAGCAGCAGTAACGAAAGTAACGAAGCAAGTATAAATATGGAACGAACTCGTAGGCAATGGATCGACAATGATAGGTGTCGGATAATATTCATCATGTAGCAGTTATAACCTAGGGTGACACAAAACCAGCTCCAGTTCATCAATGTAATGTAGGCATGTATTCCGTATGTTGTCATACGTGCTTATGGAAAAGAACTTGCATGCCATCTTTTATCCTATCCTCCTGTGGCAGCGGGGTCCTAATGGAAACTAAGGGATATTAAGGCCTCCTTTTAATAGAGTACCGGATCAAAGCATTAGCACTTAGTGAATACATGAACTCCTCAAACTACGATCCTCACCGGGAAGTATCCCGACTATTGTCACCCCGGGGTTGCCGGATCATAACACGTAGTAGGTGACTATTGACTTGCAAGATAGGATCAAGAACACAAATATATTCATGAAAACATAATAGGTTCAGATCTGAAATCATGGCACTCGGGTCCTAGTGACAAGCATTAAGCATAGCAAAGTCATAACAACATCAATCTCAGAACATAGTGGATACTAGGGATCAAACCCTAACAAAACGAACTCGATTACTTGATAAATCTTATCCAACCCATCACCGTCCAGCAAGCCTATGATGGAATTACGCACACACGACGATGAGCGTCATGCAATTGGTGGAGGAGGAAGGTTGATGATGACGACATCGACGATCTTCACTCTCTGGAGCCCCGAACGGACTCCAGATCAGGTCTCCCGAGGAAGAATATGAGGTGGCGGCGGCTCCGTATTGTATAATTCCATGCAGAAGGTAATGGGTTACTCCTACAATACGTCCTTGTATAATGGTCAAGGCTCTAGGTTGAGTGGCAGGAACAACTCTGAAATTGTTATGAGCCCAAATGATAGATTCAGTGAGTCCTTGCCAATAACCATGTCAGCTGAATAAAAATAATAAATTGAAGCCATAGATAATTAGAGAACACAAGTACTCGACCAATTCTTGGAGCGATGGAAACGAAACACGCCCTAAGAACTTTTAATTTTGTTCACACATTTTGTTCATATTGCTATATTAATTTGTTCATGTGGTGTAAAAGATTATTGTTTGTTTTTATGGAATAAAAAAGAGTGAAATCTTAGATGGATCCCAATGTCCACCAACGGTTCTTGGCGTCGTATGAGAACTAAGAGATCTCATGGGGTTGAGAATAAGTCGCGTGTGAAAAAAAAAAATCATGTGTAAAATGTTGTGTAGAAGGGTCCAGTAACAAAACTAGCATCTACCAAGTCAATCAAAAACCAGCAGTATAGCTCTTTGAAAAAGTAGACAACACTTTCATGCAAAGACACTAAAATACTCCCTCTGTCCCAAATAAATATCTGAACTTTAGTACTCCCTCCGTTCCATAATGTAGTGCCTATAGATTTTTGGAGAAGTCAAGACTTTGCAAACTTTGACCAAGTTTGTAGAGAAAAATATATATATCTACGACAGCAAAAATATATAATATGAAACTACATCTTATGATGAATCTAGTGATATATGTTTCGCACTCTAGATGTAAATATTTTTCTCCACAAACTTGGTCAAAGTTTGTGAGGTTTGACTTTTTAAAAAATCTATACGCACTACATTATGGAATGAAAGGAGTATAACTTTGTATTACAATTGTACTAAAATTAAGACATTTATTTTAGAACGAAGGAAATATTAACCAGCTCTTGTGAGTCTTTTTCGATTTACATGAATAACAAATCTACCATTCTATACCCCTCAGCGTTCCCGGCAAGTGTCTCGATTGTAGCAGTAACGACAAGGACGAATCCAAGTACGGTAATGAACAAACCTATCATACCGACAACATGTCCTATGACATGCAACGCTTGACCACCAGAGGTTGTTGGGTGGAACCGTATGCTGAGACGCATCACAGTGATGAAAACAGTGGCAATAATTAGCTCGACGAGGATTGCATAGCACAAGCAGACATATCTGCTACATTGCTTGGGCTCCGCAGCTACGGCTAGTACATCTGGATTAGGATCGACACTGGGAGGCATAACCATCCTATCAATCCATATCAGAAATTGACGCTGACCGGGTTGTGCTTGGACTCGACCACCAGAATGATCGGGGTTTTCGATATCGACCATCTCTATACCATCCATGGTGTAGCTTGCTTGATTGAATATCTTGTTTGGATGATCTGTTGAAGGGGATGAAATTAGAGAGAGATCAGCACATCACTGATTTTCACGATAAATCAGTAGGCACCGAAGCGTACCTTGTGGGCAAACGAACCAAGCGGATCTACCGATCTATTTATCGATACTTCCGTATGCAAACGGGAACAAAGTAGGCAGCGGTAGAAATTCGATGGCGTACATGCTCGCATGCATAGCCCGATCGATGTCGTTTGTCTATGTACTGTATAATGCATCCGTAATCTCGTACTAGTATACGACTCTGTAATTTATTTATTTTGAGAATGTCTCTTTAATTTTAATTAAACTAGCGAAGCTAATCCCAACAGTCCGGCCTAGGTGTAATGCGATGCAATGCCAAGACGTCGCCAACCCCAAGATGCTTTTTGCTTTTGATCGTGCATGGCTGGCGGCCATTGTGACGCATGTACTTCCTTCGTTCGAAAATACTTGTCGGAAAACTGGATAAAAATGAATGTTTCTAAAACTAAAATATGTCTAGATACTTTCATTTCTTCGACAAGTATTTGCGGACGGAGGGAGTACGTCGGAGCAGCTAGCAGATCGACGATACTTTTTTTAGAAGTAAGTAGGTATATATATATATACTCTTTTTCCCCGGGAAATTTGAAGTATATATACTAGACGATACTTCTAAACATGAGTACGCTTAAAAAAATACATCAACACCACAATACATGCTGACTACAGTACATGCCAAAGGCTGTATCCTACCGTCGTGTAGACTCTGTTGCTTTTTATCAGGAACTGAAACCGTGGGGTTCACATTTTCTTTTTAAAGGAACCGTGGGGTTCACACAAAATCGCTTTCTTGCCTCCTCTATTTTTTATCGGGAGAAAATGATTGTATATTAATTAACCTGGATCACGGCAATTCAGTTCACACAAGTTTACAACCCTCTCAGTGCCTGACCGTAACAGGGCCGTCTTTATCTCACATCTACCCATGTGAGCCAAATGGTGGCTAACATGATTACACCCTCTTTTAATAGCTTTTACCACGACGTCTCCACCTCCTCTCATCATGGCGGCGATCTCCTGAATGATGATAGCATGTCGTGATCTATTCCCCGAAGGGTTTGAAATCATCGCAGCAGCTTCAGTACCGTCCGTATCTAGGATAAATGGAAGTGTGCTCCACTCCAAAGCTAGAGCGTGTTAGAGTTAACCTTCTTGTAGAGTTCTAGTCTCATGTTTATTTGTGTTTGCATGATTTTAGTTCTAGTAGTCGATTTAGTTCTAGTTAGTTGTATGCATGTAAACATGGCGGAGTGGCCAGATCAGCAGAGAAGACAGCACGCAGCGATAGAGAGAGTGCGGTCTAGCGGGCGGACTGGCGGCCATTCGCAGAGTACATGCATTCACGTGTTGCTAGGACTAATCATGTGTTTAGTGATCAGGGTATTAGTGCTCGTAGTGAAGAGGTGGCCTACGTAGCAAGTACACTGATGGTCAAGATAGAGTTAGTTAGCGTCTAGCTACATGCATGCAAAGAAAATGGCCGAGCCGTGTGGCTGTTGCGGGAGGTTCGGCCTATTGGTGCTGGACGTGCGTGTGCATGGAGCTAGTGGAGAGTGAAATACGGATCAAGCCGGTGTGTGGCTTGGCCGTGTGTGCATGTCTCCCTTTAAAAGCACTGGTAACCAGTTGCATCCTGAGAAGGGGAAATACAAGTGAAAACGCACGTACGTGCGTAGTGCCAAAGTGTGTGTATCTTCTTCTTCAGCCTCCTATTCTTGAGTTTGTGTGTGAGTGAGTCTTCTTCCTCCTCCGGCTGTTCCAACAGAGCGACTCTCTCTTTATATGCTTCAAGTTCCGCAATAAGAGCATTATCACATGTGAATAAATGACGGCAGGAAATGAAAATGATGCCGCCTAAATTGTCTAATAGCATCATGCCAAAACCGCCGTTTCCTGCCTACGCTAGAAAAGCACCATCAACATTGAGCTTGAGCTATTTATGAGGTGGCGTACTCCATTTATCAGCTGGTGGGTGGCCTGGGCTAGCATTTGACGCATCGTCCCGGCTGGAATTTGGCGGGCTGGTGCTATTGCATGCATGTACACCTCCGTGTGTGTTGCTTATTGTCCGTACATCCACTAGTGCAGAACCCGGCAATAGCATCGGTTCGTAAGGCCCTTTAGTGCCGGCTCCATAACCGGCACTAAAGTGTGGGCACTAAACCCCCCTCC
>LR738714.1:658244842-658277873 GCA_902687465.1 Secale cereale
CCCCCCCCGCTTAGTACCGGTTCAGCACGAACCGGTGCTAAAGGGCAACCACGTGGCACGAGCCAGCTCCGGGGGCCGGGAGCCCTTTAGTACCGGTTACAAGGTTTGGGGGTTTTTGTTTTATGATTTCTTTTTTATTTAACTTTTTGTTTTCCATTTAATTCTTTTTCGTTTGCTGATATTTTACGATACTACACATTGTACACGTTATGCATGTATGTCTATTCTAATAACACCCCTTAAGACCTTATTCTCATAATGAAAAGCTTATTCTCATAACACCCCCACTTAAATAGGTTTCTAGCGCGGAGAGTCCCGAGGACAGCAACCACTGCCCCGCCTCCTACCCCCGCGCTGCCGCCTCGCCTCCTTCCTCAGCACCGTCGCGCCGGCTCCTACCCTGATGCAGTGCGGTTTCTTGTGCAGTTCGGAAGCGCAAAAAAACGCTCGCTGCCATTATTCGTCGATCGCACCGTTTTCAAAACTGCTCTTAAACCGTGCGGAATCTCGAAAAGTGTTCAACATGGCGAAGGTGTGTCTACTCCATAGCTTTTCAACGGTATATTACACGCATAATTCCGATAAACGGTTAAAAAACTAGAGCAAAAAAGGTACAGAAAAAACAACACGTACAGTTTTTTCAAACATGCAGTTCACCGTTTTCAAAACTGCTCTTAAACCGTGCGGAATCTCGAAAAGTGTTCAACATGGCGAAGTTGCGTCTACTCCATATCTTTTTAACGGTATATTACACGCATAATTCCGATAAACGGTTAAAAAACTAGAGCAAAAAAAGTACCGAAAAAACAACACGTACAGTTTTTTCAAACATGCAGTTCACCATTTTTGAAACTGCTCTTAAACCGTGCGGAATTTTAAAAAGTGTTCAACATGGCGAAGTTGCGTCTACTCCATAGCTTTTCAACGGTATATTACACGCATAATTCCGATAAACGTTTAAAAACTAGAGCAAAAAAGGTACCGAAAAAATAACACGTACAGTTTTTTCAAACATGCAGTTCACTGGTCCTGTGTTGCAGTAACATGCAGTTCGAAAGCGCAAAAAAAACGCGTCGATTTGGGTGTCACGAAAAACAGAGTTTCCGCGTTTTTGTAATTTCAAAATTGCTCTTAAACCGTAATGAATTAGAAGGGGTGTTCTATATGAAAAAGTAGCGTCTCGACGATATCTTTCC
This sequence comes from Secale cereale, assembly GCA_902687465.1. Lineage (NCBI taxonomy): Eukaryota > Viridiplantae > Streptophyta > Magnoliopsida > Poales > Poaceae > Secale > Secale cereale. The sequence continues at coordinate 658,246,039 of LR738714.1, forward strand.
AACGGTGTATCATTTGGATCATTTCGACCAATGTTTTGAAGAAATTTTACGAAAAACGGCCACTGCCTTTCGTAGTCAGCCGCACGATTTTCAAATTTAACTAAAAACCGTAAGGAATCTCAAAAACATTTCAACATATGAAAGTTGTACCTCGTTCGTAGCTTTCCAGCGGTATATCACACGCCTTGTTTCGACAAACGGTTAGAAAACTGGAGTGAAAACAGTACCGAAAATTTGAAAATAATTGAAAAACACAATTTCGTGATTTAGTAAATTTAAAACTGTTTTAAACCGTAGCGAATTAGAAAAAATAATAGATATGAAAAAGATGCGCCGACGATACCTTTCCAACGGTGTATCATACTTTTCATTCCGACGAGCGGTTTAGAAAAAAACGCAAAAAAACGTTCGCTGTCATTCGTTGTAAGCCGCATGATTTTCGAAACTGCTCTTAAACTATGATGAATTTTGAAAAGTGTTCAACATGACGAAGTTGCGTCTACTCCATAGCTTTTCAACGGTATATTACACGCATAATTCCGATAAACGGTTAAAAAACTAGAGAAAAAAGGTACCGAAAAAACAACACGTACAGTTTTTTCGAATATGAGGTTCTGTTGCAGTATCTGTGCAGTGCGCATTTCTTTCCAATGCAGTAAAACAAAGCAGTTCGGAAGTGTTATGAGAATATTATTCTCATAATGTTATGAGAATATACCGGCTATATATATATATATATATATATATATATATATATATATATATATATAGGAAAATGGGTTGGTACTCCTAGGAGTACATACTCCTAACTCTTTCTACCGTCCATTTTGATTAATCTGCATGATCCACTGACCGGATGTGACAGCAACCAAAACTCGTTTACTCTCTAACTGCATTTGGATAGATCGACGTGGGATTTGAAAATTTGTTTAACTAATCCCATACTTGTAGGCATGGGACAGGTCAGGTATTAGGTATTCTATTCGGCGGCCGCGTGCAATACACGCTCTCCACATCCCTTTCCATGGAGAAGCTATCTACTGAGGGAGAAAAGTATATTCTCACATGCAAAAAAATAACTATATACTCATTGACAAAAAATGATGGTATATACTCTTTGGTTTCTAAGCAGTCTAATACTCCTAGGCAGCTCATATCAAAACGTTGTATAAATAAACCACCATGACTTGTTTCTCTGCTAGGTCATCCAATAAATAAGTATATAATATAGTTTCTTGGTCGCGTGTAGTATATATTCAAAGTTTGTCACCAATGGTATATACTCAAAGTTTTTTTTTTGACGGCATGGTATATACTCAAAGTTAGTTATACTGCTGAGATGAAAGCATATGCTACATGGCTTTGCAAAATGGCGTGAACTAACTAGTACAAAACGTGGATGACATCCAAAACTTCCTGATTTGTAGGGCAGTAGGTACGCATACTAATTTGCACCGGTTGTTAGTTGCCCTCTTATCGGATCTATCCATCACGCCCATTGTACCATATCCATTATATGTGGGAGTACATACTCTTGGGAGTATAAAAGAGGAGTCATATATATATATATATATATATATATATATATATATATATATATATATATATATATATATATATTAGAACCAATCATATATATATCATCAAATGTCTCACAAACCACTAATTCACAAATACACATATGTATAGCTATATACAATTTCTCCTACATGTTGCCTTCGGAGCCAGTGGCATTAGCCTAATTGGTGCTTTCGGAGTACAATGACAATTGGAAGTGGTTCATGGGGGCGGTAGCGGGTAATTGTATTCTCCCTTCGGATCTATGACCTGGTCGAGCAAAAATCCCGCTATTTCCTCTTGAAGTGCTTGTACGCGCTCCGTTTCTACGAGCTTGTCCCGCACCTCTGTGAACTGTTAAGAAGGAGATCAATATGCATGTTTATTACTTGTGTGACTAGATATCGATAATGGTGTAAAATTGTGAATATTGTTTTGACAAACGTACCCATTCCTGTCTTTGAGATCTGCTCCTTTCGGACGCCATCATGCGAATGTTTCTCGCAAACGCAGTATGCACAGAGATCAGTCCCCTGCGCCTGCATCGTCGAGAACAAATACGTAGCTATATGCTAGCAAAAAGTAACATTTTTTTATGATTGGATTTTGATAACTAAAATTTCTAACATTTCTATATAACTAACATTTCTATAACATTTCTAACAATGCTATATAACTAACATTTCTATAACATTTCTAATATTTCTATAACTAAAAAACAGAAAAAAAAATATATAACATTTCTATATATATGACTAACATTTGTATAACATTTCTAATATTTTTAGAACTAAAAAAAGAAAAAATTCTAACTTTTGTACAACTATTTCTATAACTAAAAAACAGAAAAATTTCTAACAATTCTAACTTTTTTATAACTATTTCTATAACTAAAAAACAGAAAAATTTCTAACAATTCTAACATTTCTATAACATTTCTAACAATGCTATATAACTAATTATTTCTATAACTAAAAAAAGAAAAATTTCTAACATTTTTATAACTATTTCTATAACTAAAAAATAAAAAAATGTATGTGTGTGTGTGTGCGCGCGCTCACCGGCGAGGCGATAGGCGACGGGGGGCGGCGACGGGGACGGCGACGGGCGCGGCAACAAGGACGGCGGCAGGCGCGGCGACGACGGGGACAGGGATGGGGCGGCGACGACGGGGACGGGGACGTACGTGTCGGGCGGCGACGACGGGGATGGGGATGACGCGGGACGGGGCGGCGGTGACGATGGGGACGACGGGGCGGCGACGACGGGGACGGGGCGGCGACGAGGGATATGGAGACGGGGGCGGCGGGCGACGGTGCAGAGGAGAAGAGCAGATGAGAAACTGAAATTTTTGAAGTGTTTTCTTATATAGGATGGACCTTTACTACCGGTTGGAGCCACCAACCGGTACTAAAGGCCTATTTTGGCCAGGCCAAGCGGCGGGAAGCGCACCCCCTTTAGTACCGGTTGGTGGCTCCAACCGGTACTAAAGACACCCCTTTAGTACCGGTTGGTGCCACCACCCGGTACTAAAGGGGGTGCACTGGCGCAGGTGCGGTGCGGCAAGTTTAGTCCCACCTCGCTAGCCGAGGGGCGTCCGCACTGGTTTATAACCCCCCGTGAAGTAGCTCTCTCGAGCTCCTCTCCAAAGAGGCCTACTGGGCCTACATGTTCTGTGCTGCCCTGTGGGTCTACTGGGCCTTTGCGGGCCTGCATCCTGGCCCAACAACAGGTTGGGTTTCTAGTCGTATGCAGGCCGCTCTGGCCTAGTAGGCGTGCTTTTTTTTTTTGCTTTTTTTTGAGTTGTTTTTTTTTTGTGTATTTAGAGTTTCTTTGTGAATATTTTTGCTTTAGGTACAAAAAATTACAAACTTTCTGTTAGTGCCCGTATTTTTCAAATCTGAATAGTTTAAATTTTTAATTATTTGAAATTAGTGTGAATCACTAGTTTGTGAATAACTTAACTTTAAAAGTCAGTAAAGGCATGAAAGAATTTGTTTGCACATAAAATTTCTTCGCGTTTCAAATGCCAAAACACATATCTACCCTAACTATTACAGAGATTCCCTTCTGGGTGTGAAACACAGAAGAAAGTGATGATAGTGAAGCCGATCACATCCCAGATCTTTGGGTATGAAACTTTTTCTTCGCATATGTTCCTTTGCGCCGTAACCATGGAAAATCTTCATCATTTAACGGGATGCTCGGGTCAATATTCACTGTGAATGGAGCAATTTCATCAAACTTTTCATAATCTTCTGACTTGTCTGTCTTGTCATCCACTCCCACGATGTTTCTCTTCCCAGAAAGAACTATGTGCCGCTTCATCGTACGATGCATTCGTTTTCTTATCTTTTCTTTTTCTTGGCTTGGTAGACATGTCATTCACATAGAAAACCTGTGCCACATCATTGGCTAGGACGAATGGTTCGTCTGCATACGCAATATTGTTGAGATCCACTTTTGTCATTCCGTACTGCTGGTCTTCTGTTACCCCGCCTCGTGTCATATTGACCCATTTGCACCGAAACAAAGGGACCTTCAAACCACGTCGATAGTCAAGTTCCCATATGTCCTGTATATAACCATAATATGTTTCCTTTCCCGTCTTGGTTTCTGCATCAAAGCGGACACCACTGTTTTGGTTGGTGCTCTTCTTATCTTGGGCGATCGTGTAAAATGTATTACCATTTATCTCGTACACTTTGAAAGTCATTATATTCGAAGATGGTAACTGGGACATCAAGTACATGTCATCTTTAATATAGGTGTCATGCATGGTACGTGTTTGCAACCAGCTGGCGAAACTCCTGGTTTGTTCACGTGTAATCCAGTCATCAGACCGCTCCGGGTGTTTGTAGCGTAGCAAATTCTTGTGTTCATCCATATACGAAGCCACCAAGGCGAAATTCTATAGAACTGTGTAGTGTGCTTCAGTGAGAGAATGTCCGTCCATACATATTATTTGTTCCCTTCCTAGCATGCCTTTTCCATCCTGTCTGCCCTTATGCCGCGATTCAGGAACATCAATCGGCTTAAGGACAGGAATAAAGTCAATAAAAAACTCAATGACCTCCTCATTGTGATGGCCCTTGGAGATGCTTCCTTCTGACCTAGCACGGTTATGAACATATTTCTTTAAGACTGTCATGAACCTCTCAAAGGGGAACATATTGTGTAGAAATATAGGACCCAAAACATTAATCTCTTCGCATAGGTGAACTAGGACGTGCGCCATGATGTTGACAAATTTTGGGTAAAATGTGTGATGAGCTCGAGAGGAAGAGGGGAAGAACAGAGAGGAGAGGGGAAAGGGGAAGAACAGAGCGAGCTCGGATGGACGAAGGGTTTATGTACGACCACCTTTAGCACCGGTTCGTGCCAAGAACCGGTACTAAAGGTGCTGGAGGGGCCCCAGACTAACAACATCCTGCCACCACTCTCATTAGTACCGGTTCGTGCCACGAACCGGTACTAATGAGAGCGGCCTGGCTAGCCGTTGGAACCGGCATTAATGTGCTTCACGTTTGACCCTTTTTCTACTAGTGACCTATAGGCACGTACACCTCCGTATGTGCTGTCGCTGCTACCCTGAGCACAGCTAGTGCAGCTGCTGGCCGCTCGGCTGGTTCTAATCCCAGGCACAACAGAGATTACTGGTTCCATGAGCACCATTTTACTCTCGCACATATCTTTTATAGGAAACTGTTGGATGCATAAAAGACATGTTAGATAGCTGTGCAGAAATCGATGAGATGTTTCGGTTGGTGGAGGAGCTTTGTCGTGAGTGATCTTGTTGCGGACATGCCACGAACACCACATTATCATTGGGAGAGCCATGTGGGACGGTTCCAATAGCGGCTCAAGCATATCAAAAGGCCACTTAGGGCATGTGTGACGAACAAACTAGATGTGCGGGAGCATCCAGTCCTTAGCCATCGCTCTCCATATCTCCACTGCACAGGGAGACCTACACATTGCGTGGAATCCATCCTGGCATTCCAAACCAGACAAGGAACATATGCTCCAGCCTTTGGGAAGATATATAGAGTACGTGTATGGCTTTTGCTTTCGATGAGATTACTAATTGGGCTCTAAATAGTCAGCCTAAATTCGGCTATTGTTTTTTATATCACAATACAATCGAATGTCGCTCACATACACGAGCATACACTCGGTCTCTCACATACACGAGCATATACTCACCCCTATGAACGGATGAACGGACGATCTACCCCTATGAGCACCTTCATTAGACTGAGCCGGTATAGCATCTTGAGATTTTACGAAATCATCATAGGCGCCTCGTAATCGACGGTTAATGCCTCCTCCCAATGAACGAACATGTCGAAAGCCTGAAATAAATTCTGAAATAATGTGAGCACCAATATCAGTCTAGGACTTAAACCATGATGGGCTGGGCATACAACTGTCATCCTAACCATCCAAACTAAAGTTGGATTGCAAAAATTGGCTATTGTTAGGATAACTAATTTTAATGGTGCCTAGTGGAATATTTAGCCTGCCTGGTCGACACATGGCACGTGAACTCGCCACATTCCGATCATGGCACACATGTGTGGCACAAATATAATGAGCCGCGCTGCATGTCACTACTAGGAAAAGGGTTATAGATGGAATTGATACTAATGACGCACCAGACAAGCAGTACGCCATTAGTATATAATAATGGCGCATCAACCTATGATACGCCATTAGAATTCAAACTACTAATGGCGCACCTGGCCCATGGTGGGCCATTAGTATCAAAAAGTTTTTTTTTTGAACTAATGCGCCTGTCCAAACATACTAATGGCGCATCCAGACAAAGTGCGTCATTACTAATTGTAACTAGTAATGGCGCACCAGCAGTAAAGTGCGCCATTAATGTTCTATTTTTTATTATATTTTTATTCTTTTTTTTGCAAAACTAATAATGGCGCAATGTTTCATAGTGCGCCATTACTAATTTAAACTAGTAATGGCGCACTGTGGGACAGTGCGCCATTAGTATTGTTTTTTTTTAAACTAGTAATGGCGCACTAACTGAAGATGCGCCATTAGTAACCTTGATTACTAATGACGCATTTATAGTGGGTGCGCCATTAGTAAGTGGGCAACAACAAGATATTTTGGACAGCCTCTCCTACCCACACTCACTTTCTTCCCACTTCATTCTCTCCACCTCCTCCTTGTCTTGGGTCCCTCCTCTTTTGCACCTCATTTCCACCATAGATTCATTCAAATTAAGTGGTTAAATTACCTTGTTTTGATAGGTAAGTAAGGGGGGAGCTATATTTGTGTTGTTCTCCATACAACAATATGCACATGCACTTTTTATGGCCTAGCTAGATCTATGTATGTTCGTGGTGTTGCATATGTTTGTTGTGTTGCATATGTGTTTGTGTTTGGAGGTGTACCGGTATTTGAAATGCGATAGTTGCCAATATTTTCCCGGAATGTTGATTCATTTTCGTTTCGGTGAGAATTTTGGCATTAAGCATTCTTTATTGTCCTATTTTTAGTGAAAGTCATGGCAAAAAATTTCTTGGTTCTAAAATATCGTTTTGCTCTACCCCGCAGGCGACCATGGTGCGCACGATGACCGAAGGCATCGTGAATAGGTTTTTGAGGTCCGCGTAGGCCGAGATGCTTCAAAAGAACGAAATGGAGATAAGATGTCCGTGTCGAAGATGCAAGCTGAAGAGCCTTATTGCGGACCCGGATTCCGGGCAGGTGCGGGACTACCTGCTCTTGCGTGGTTTCATGGATGGCTATCGGTGGCAAGGTGATGAAGATGACTACGAAGTCGTCCATGGGGGCCGGGCAAGAAATGAGGAAGGGCAGCAAGACAACCACCGCGGCTCGGGCGGGCGAGAAGACGAAGAATCCCCAGGAGATGATCACGACGGTGATGCTGTACACAGTCATCATGTAGAAGATGCAGGACATGATGATGAGGAAGATGCCGGAGCAGACGCCGGGCATGATCATGAAGATGATGATGCCGGCGGAGCAGACGACGCTGGACCATCGATGGGCTGGGTGCAGGACCCTCATATTCAAGAGCTGCTTCTTAAGCAGACCGATAACGCAAGAGCTGCCGCCCGAGAGAAAGCCAAGATGGATCAACTTGAGTTAGACGCGGTTACTCCATTGTATGAAGGATGCAGGCCCGAGGATACCCGCCTGAAAGTAACGCTCATGGCTCTGGAGATGAAGGTAAAACACAAAATGACCGACGCATGCTTCGACGAGAACATGTCATTCTGGCACGAACGTCTTCCCAAGGGGAACAAGTGCCCCACCAGTTTGGAGGAGGCGAAGAAAATCGTGTGTCCTCTGGATTTACCACACGTAAAATACCATGTGTGCATGAACAATTGCATCATTTATCAGGACGAGCACGCGGAGTCTACCATATGTCCGGTGTGCGGCGTCACTCGATACAAGAAGAGGAAGAAAGCTCCTCGAAAAGTGGTGTGGTACTTTCCGATCACTCCTCGTCTGCAGCGGTATTTCGCGGACCCTAAGGTAGCAAAGCTCTTGCGTTGGCACGCGGATAGGGAGGAGAAGAAGCGAGAAGATGACGCAAATGATCCGGAGATAGATAAAAAAGACAAGATGCTGAGTCACCCTAAGGATGCGAGCCAGTGGAAAGCGTTGAACTTCGAAGACCTAGAATTTGGGAACGATCCAAGGAACATCGTGCTGGGCGCGAGCACCGATGGAGTCAATCCGTTTGGCAGCCAGAGAAGCAGACATAGCACCTGGCATGTGTTTGTGTGGATGTACAACCTTCCCCCTGGTTGTGCATGAAGAGGAAGTACATTCACATGAGTATGCTAATTGAAGGACCGAAACAACCAGGGAACGACATCAATCTGTATCTGGGGCTGCTGAAAGAGGAGCTAGACACGCTGTGGAAAACGCCAGCCAATACGTGGGACGCCGCAAAGAAAGAATATTTCCCTATGAGAGCCGCGCTGCTCACGACGGTGCACGACTATCTCGGTTACGGATATGTCGCGGGGCAGGTGGTCCACGGATTTTCTGGATGCGTCAGGTGCATGGATGACACAACGTATCGCCAGCTAGATAGAGATCCCGGGTCTTCGAAAACCGTGTTCATGGGACATCGAAGGTGGCTTCGCGACGATGACCTATGGAGAAAACGCAAGGATCTGTTCGATGGTGAAACCGAACCCCGAGGACGCCCGCGTACGAGGAGCGGCGAGGAAATAGACGAGTTGTTGAAAAATTGGAAAGATTGCCCACTGCCGGGAAAGAAACAAAAGGCGCCAGAGCCGGGAAAGAAGCGAAAGGTGCCAGAGCCACTGCTGAAGGTATGGAAAACGAGGTCTGTTTTCTAGGACTTGCCGTACTGGAAGATCCACCGTGTGCCTCACAGCCTTGATGTAATGCATATCACGAAGAACGTGTGCGAGAGTCTGCTTGGTACCCTGCTCAACATGCCAGAGAGGACCAAAGATGTGTAATGCCCAGGATGGGACTATATCTCCTATGTGTCGAGGCACGACTTAAAGATATAATCCCATTCTGGAATGATCGCAAGTTTGGTATCTTTGCACGACTCATGTAAAAGAGGGATTAAATTGCAAAAGGAGATAGTTGGCTTACACTCGCCACTTCACACAATACATTACATAAGCATACATCATTCAAAACATCACAACCCGACTACGGGTAAGATCCAAAAGACAAGATACCAAACATAACATTAAACCAAAGGTCTAGATCGAATCCTAGTAGAAACCACTACTGATCGTCGAAACGTCTCAAGCAAATGGCCACTCTCTTCATGGAACTCCTGGAAGTTCTGAACCAGCTCATGCATCGAACTCGGCTGAACCTGCATCTGGTGTTGTAGTATCTGTGAGCCACGAGGACTCAGCAATCCCATAACCTTGGAGGAGTACTTATGCAGGATGGAAAAGTTGTTTCCTATGCATCCCGTCAACTGCGACCACACGAGTTGAATTACGCGACGCACGATCTGGAGTTAGCAGCAGTAGTGCACGCACTGAAAACTTGGAGACACTACCTTATTGGAAATCGTTGTGATGTGTACACGGATCACAAGAGTTTGAAGTACATTTTCACACAGAAGGAGTTGAACCTCAGACATAGGAGATGGTTGGAGCTTATAAAGGATTATGATATGAAGCTGCACAATCATCCAGGAAAGGCCAAGGTCATGGCAGACGCTTTGAGCCGAAAGAGTTATGCAAATACCCTAGTAAAAGGGGGATTGCCACATGAGTTAGCAGAACATTTCAGGGAGCTTCGTTTGGAGATAGTTCCAAGAGGTTTCGTTGCAACGTTGGAAGTTCAGTCGACATTACTGGGAAAGATACGGGAAGCCCAGAAGGATGATAAGGAAATTGCAGAGATAAGAAAAAGGACGAGTGAAGGAAAAGCCAAGGGATGTCATGAGGACGAACACGACACCTTGTGGTTTGAGGATCGAATCTATGTGCCCAACAACCCGGAGATCAGGAAGTTGATACTGCAGGAAGCACATGATTCACCATACTCGATACACCCCGGAAACACCAAGATGCATTTGGATTTGAAGGAACGTTTCTGGTGGACAGGAAAGAAGAAGGATATTGCCGAGTATGTAGCCGTATGTGATGTATGCCAAAGAGTAAAGGCAGAACATCAGAAGCCAGCAGGATTGTTGCAGCCTATGCCGATACCCGAATGGAAGTGGGAGAAACTTGGCATGGATTTTATCACCGGATTGCCCAGGACCAAAGCAGGATATGATTTAATCTGGGTAGTAGTGGACCGATTGACGAAAGTAGCCCACTTTATCCCTGTGAAAACCACATACACCAGTGCAAAGTTGGCCAAGATATACATGACCAGGATAGTATGTCTGCACGGAGTTCCGAGGACCATTGTATCAGATAGAGGAACGCAGTTCACCTCAAAGTTTTGGCATCAGCTACACCAAACTTTGGGAACGAGGCTGGAATTTAGCACCGCTTTTCATCCGCAGACCGATGGATAGACGGAAAGAGTCAACCAGATCCTGGAGGACATGTTGAGAGCCTGTGCGTTAGACTATGGATCTAGTTGGGACGATAATTTACCCTACGCGGAGTTCTCGTACAAACAACAGTTATCAGGCCAGTTTGAAGAGGGCACCGTTCAAGGCATTGTATGGAAGGAGATGCCGAACACCGTTAATGTGGGATGAAGTTGGAGACCGACAGTTGTTTGGACCAGACTTGATCAAAGAGTCTGAGGAGAAGGTGAAGTTGATTCGAGATAGATTGAAGGTAGCCCAGTCCAGGCATAAGAGTTATGCAGACTCGAAGCGCAAGGAGATAGCCTACGAAATCGGAGACAGAGCGTATCTGAGAGTATCGCCTCTGCGAGGAGTTAAACGTTTCGGAGTTAAAGGGAAGCTAGCCCCGAGATTTGTGGGACCTTACCGTGTTTTGGATCGCATGGGAGAGGTTGCTTATAAGTTGGAATTGCCCGAAGGATTGTCAGGAGTGCACGACGTGTTTCACGTTTCGCAGCTTAAGAAGTGCCACGCGGAGATGGCCGATATACCACTTAGAGACACAGTACTCCTGGAAGCAATTCAGTTGGACAATGATCTGACCTACGAGGAGAAGCCTGTTAAGATCCTTGAATTTTCGAGTAGAGTCACCCGCAGTAAGGTTATCACGTTTTGCAAAGTTCAGTGGAGTCACCACAACGAGGAAGAAGCCACCTGGGAACGAGAAGATGATCTACGCAAGGACCGCCCACACCTGTTCTCTAGCCAAGTCGAATCTCGAGGGCGAGATTCATTCTAAGGGGGGTAGGTTTGTAACATCCCAAATTTTCAATTTGGAATGTTACACATAGATCATATTGCATTGCATGCTCTTTGCATTTTTGTTTGTGGTGTTCCTCGAAATTCTAAGCAACTCAATGATCTACGGAGAGAGTTGGGAATTTTACCGTTTTCGTATTTGAGTTCGCGAATACCGGTACGAGGACAGTGTGATTCTAATTATTTTTCTCTCCTAACAATATTTCTAAATACAATATATGAGCGGAGCTAATATGACTTCTCCAAAATAACAGAAATATTGGAGGAAAAATGTTAAAATCACTTTTGGTATTTTTCTAGATTTATTTGCGATTTTATTTGCATAGGAAAAATGCGTGTTTTTCAAAATTGCATTTAGGTCCGGAAAAAATGTTTACTTTGTCCTAAATATTATTAGAAGACGGTAAAAATTTATTTCGGGATTTTTGGAGTCCGTCTAGTATTTCTTTCGTTGGTTTTTCTACGCCAGGACTCTTTAAAAAAAGTGCAAACCGACTTGGAGCCGTAGCGGCCCGGGACTCTGGGCTTTATAAGCCGCCGCCCGGGGCCCAAGCCAGCCCAAGCCGCGCCGCCCCGCTGCCCTAGCCTCGCGCCGCCGCACGCCCGCGCCGGCGCCGCCCCGCGGCGGCGCCACCGCCGTTCGCCGCCCCGCCGCCCGCAGCGCGCCGCCGCTCGCCGGACCGCCGTCGCCGGACCGCCATCACGCCGGAGTTCGTCGTTGAGGTAGTCATCAGTTTTTTTTAAAGAACCGATCGGTTTTCGTAAACCGTAGATCTGTTTTTTTATTAGGTTAGATCGGTTCGGTTTTTCGTCGGTTTAGTTATTTAGCGGACGTTCGTCCGTACGTTCGTTTTAACGAACGCTTTTCGTCCGTTAGCCGCAGACAGCGAACGTTCGTTCGTTAGCCTGTTCGTCAGTTTTCTTTTGCGGGGTATTTATCCGCGATTATTCCGATCACGATTTCTGTCCTGATCTTATTTTTCGTTTTTCTTTTCGCTCTAGAGTCGGAATCAGGTGATTCAAAATCGCAGATCTTCGTCTCGATGCCCTCTTTACGTTTAACCAAGTTGAACAAAGTTTTGGCTAACGTAAAATATGACTTTAGACCAATTAGTAACCGGAGCTCGTTTCTTTCGCAGTTTGAGTTTCGTTGCTTCTTTCGAGTTGATTCTTTTTGCAAACCGGAGTTCTTAAGTTGAACTTTCTGGTTAGATTTGTTTTTTTGGTGTTTTGTTTGTGCATCATTGCTTGTTTGCTTATGTATGCTATTGTTTGCTTGCGATAGAATACCCGGACTGTGAAGCTGTTGGAAATATGCCCTAGAGGCAATAATAAAAGTATTATTATTATATTTCCTTGTTCATGATAATCGTCTGTTATTCATGCTTGAATTGTATTGTACGGAAACAGCGATACATGTGTGAATATATAGACCACAATGAGCCCTGGTAAGCCTCTAGTTACCAGTTCGTTGATCAACAGATGGTCATAGTTTCCTGACCATGGACATAGGATGTCAGTGATAACGGGATCACATCATTAGGAGAATGATGTGATGGACAAGACCCAATCCTGAGCATAGCACGAGATCGTATAGTTCGTAATGCATAAGCTTTTCGGTGTCAAGTATTTATTCCTTAGACCATGAGGTTGTACAACTCCCGGATGCCATAGGAATACTTTGGGTGTGCCAAACGTCACAACATAACTGGGTGGCTATAAAGGTACGCATCGGGTATCACCGAAAGTGTCTGTTGGGTTGGTACGAACCGAGACTGGGATGTTGTCACTCCGTATGACGGAGAGGTACCTCTGGGCCCACTCGGTAAGACATCATCATAATGAGCTCAAGGTGACTAAGGAGTTAGTCACGGGATGATGGATTACGGATCGAGTAAAGAGACTTGCCATGACGAGATTGAACAAGGTATCGGGAATATCGACGATCGAATCTCGGGCAAGTACCGTACCGATGGACAAAGGGAATAACATACGGGATTGAGTGAATCCTTGACACAGTGGTTCATCCGATGAAGATCATCGAGGAACACGTGGGAACCAACATGGGTATCCAGATCCCGCTGTTGGTTATTGACCAGAGAGTCGTCTCGGTCATATCTACGTGTCTCCCAAACCCGTAGGGTCTACACACTTAAGGTTCGGTAACGCTAGGATCGTAGAGATACATGCACGTGGAAACCCGAAAGTTGTTTGGAGTCCCGGATGAGATCCCGGACGTCACGAGGAGTTCCGGAATGGTTCGGAGGTAAAGAATGATATAGAGGAAGTCCAGTTTCGGCCATCGGGTCATCTTCGGGGGTCACCGGGAGTGTCCCAGGACCACCGGAGGGATCCCGGGGGTCCACCGGGTGGGGCCACCCATCCCGGTGGGGCCCCTAGGCCGCGTGGGGGAAGTGGCCAACCCCTGGTATGCTGGCGCACCACATGGGCCCCCCTCCCCATGCGCCTAGGGTTGAAACCCTAGGGGGAGGGGGCGCCCCCCTTGCCTTGGGGGGCAAGATTGCCTCCCTGGCCGCCGCCCCCCTGCAGATCCCATCTGCAGGGCTTGGCACACCCCCCTGGCCCCCTATATATATGTGGGGGGGGGGAGAGGGCAGCCGCACCCTTGCCCCTGGCGCCTCTCCCCCTCCCGTCACACCTCCATCTCCTTACGCAGGGCACCGGCGAAGCCCTGCAGGATTCTCCACTGCATCCACCACCACGCCGTTGTGCTGCTGGATCTCCGACGACCTCTCCTCCCCCCTTGCTGGATCAAGAAGGAGGTGACGTTGCTGTACCGGACGTGTGTTGAACGCGGAGGTGCCGTCCGTTCGGCGCTAGATCATCGGTGACGAAGAACGCGAAGAGTACGACTACTTCATCCACGCTTCTTCGAAAGCTTCCGCTCGCGATCTACATAACGGTATGTAGATGCACTCTTATTTGCTCGTTGCTAGATGTCTCCTTAGTTGGATCTTGGTGAAAGTGTAGAATTTTTTTGAATTCTGCTACGTTCCCCAACAAAAGCGTGCTACTACGAGTCTCTAGGTTTTGCGAATCGTCAGCAAGGCAAGTAACACTTTGATCATACCTTTTATTACCCAGTTTTTATGCATTAGATCAAACCCTCACACATTGCATGAGTAGGATCTCCTAACTTGTGGGACTGGGAAGTAGATTGAGGTAGAACCTATTATCTACATTATTTTCAAACCCTTGGGAGTTACTTCTACGTTTGCTTAGGTTGCTATGCTATACTCGTAAACGTGGTTTGGGTTTGACTGAAATCCATGATAGATGTGAGATGTTAAATAAGGTTTCAACTTAAGGTGGCTACTTGAATACACATCTGGGTGGATTGGTTGCAGGGCACCTGGGGAACCATTGTTGTCCTAGGAAATCTCGGGGTTCCGTGTGATTTTTCCTATGGAATGCCACCCAGGCTCAAAGGGATCATAAAACTATTCATGCTAGAAACTTCCGTGTGCGGCCACATGCCAATATGGGCTCTGGCATAGTTGAGTAAGTTGTGGGAAACCTTTCCGTGATGGGCTAGAAGATGTAGAGGGATTGTAGGTGTACCGGCCTATCTATTCGATTAAGGGGACCTCTTCGGAAAGACTGTGTCTCGGTCATCCGTTTCTCAAACACCATGCAGTGCGAGAAACCAAACGAAGGCGATCGAGTCTTGTGGGAAAAGTGCACAAACCTCTACAGAGTGTACAAACTGATCATGATTAGCCGTGTCCCCGGTTATGGACATATTGAGTATCTGGTACTTGAATTATTGGTTGATCTCATCACTCTATAATTTAATTTGTTGGGTTAATGATGAACTTTTAATTTGGGATTGAGTTGGGGGTACCTTCTCAATGATTTTCAACCAACATCATAGTTAAAATAAAATTTTGTTCCTTTGTTGTAGGGAAAAATTGGCTTTACGCAAAAACTTTAACCTTAGAGCCTCCACCAGCCAAATATGCATATAGTATAGCCTTTATTCTGTTACTTGCATCCTTTGTGTTATGTTGCCAGCATATTCCATGTGCTCACCCGTTTTCGGGCTGCAACATATCACGTTGCAGACTTTTCAGACGAGGAATAAGACGTGCTAGGTCATTTGTCATGCACTCAGCTATGCCGTTGGAGTCGATGGACTCACTTATCTTCCAAGCCTTCCGCTGTTATTTTGTTAGATGGCCTTAATCCATAGATTTTGTAATAAGTTCTCATTGGAGACATTCGATGTAATAAGTGTGTGATTGCCACTCTGTTATAAATCCTTCAAGTACTGTGTGTGTCAACATTACCGATCTAGGGATGACACAGAACACAGAGACTTTGGTCCATTTGGATCGTGGTCGATACAGTATTGAGATACCGACGATCGAATCTCGCGCAAGTAACATACCGATGACAAAGGGAACAACATATGTTGTTATGCGGTTTGACCGATAAAGATCTTCGTAGAATATGTAGGAGCCAATATGAGCATCCAGGTTCCGTTATTGTTTATTGAACGGAGATGATTCTCGATCATGTCTACATAGTTCTCGAACCCGTAGGGTCCGCACGCTTAACGTTTGATGACGATCGGTATTATGAGTTTATGATTTTTGATGTACCGAAGGTATTTCGGAGTCCCGGATAAGATCACGGACATGACGAGGAGTCTCGGAATGTCCGAGACGTAAAGATTGATATATTGGACGACTATATTCGGACATCGGAAGCGTTCTGTAAAGTTTCGGAATTAACCGGAGTGCCGGGGGTTTACCGGAACCCCGCGGGGAAGCTATGGGCCTTAATGGGCCATAGGAGAAAGAGAGAAGGTAGGCCAAGGCTGTGCCGCGCGCCCCCACCCCTTGGTCCGAATTGGACAAGGAAGGAGGGGCGGCGCCCCTTTCCTTCTCGCTCTCCCTCTCCTTCCTTCACCCCTTCTCCATCTTGGTGATTCCTACTAGGAATAGGATTGCAATCCTATTCCTAGTAGGATTGCTCCTCCTAGGCACGCCATATGGGCTGGCCGGCCTCCCCCATTGCTCCTTTATATACGGGGGCAGGGGGGCACCTCTAGACACACAAGTTGATCTCTACAGCCGTGTGCGGTGCCCCCCTCCACAGAAACACACCTCGATCATACCATTGCAGTGCTTAGGCGAAGCCCTGCGCTGATAACTTCATCATATCCGTCACCAAGCCATCGTGCTGACGAAACTCTCCTATGAAGCTCAACTGGATCAAGAGCTCGTGGGACGTCTTCAAGAAGAACGTGTGCTGAACGCGGAGGTGATGTACGTTCAGTGCTTGATCGGTTGAATCGCGAAGAAGTTCCACTACATCAACCGCGTCACTTGACGCTTCCGCTTTCGGTCTACAAGCGTATGTAGACACAATCTCCCCCTCGTTGCTATGCATCTGGTAGATAGATCTTGCGTGATCGTAGGATTTTTTTTGAAATACTACGTTCCCCAACAACAACATCCAATGGCACGACGCCAACAAGTCCCGCCCCCCGTCCTACCCCAGGGGCAGGGAGAAGGAGATGCCAATGGTGGCTACGGCACCGGCGCCGGCTTCTTCTGTGGAGCTGGACGGGACGCAGGTGTTGGTGGGGTATTTGGGCGTCGCCACCGTGTTACTGCTGATCGGATCCCCCATGTGAGTGTCCTCGAATCTCTGCGCATGCACCCTAGCTCCCCGCCGAGTGGATTCTGCACGAATCCCGATCTTGCTCGGCCACATGCACAAGCACCCGAGTGCCGGCTCGCCGCCTACAAGTTGTGTACATGCACACCCGCGCTCCAGCGGCAGGCCGCGTCCTGCTTGCGGTGGACCCTACGCGCGAGCGCACCCCACCGCCGAACAGCGACCCCATCGTATGTACCCCGTAGAACGTACACCATCTAAGAACTCGCAAGCGCATCTCACGCCGGCACCTACCACACAGCGCACGTACACAACATACATCTCGCGAGCGTCCCAGCGCCGGCATGCCACCTAGGAGTAGCTCACTGGCTGGCTATGAGGGATGTGATGCATTCTGCGTGCCGCTCCTCCATGCGCTGGCCGCGGGCCGCGTCCTCGCGGTGATGCATTCTGCGCGCAAGCGCACCCGGCACCCCCGCCGGCCACCGGCGACCCCGCCGCATGCACGCGGCAGAGCGACACCGTCCACGCGCGCGAGCGCACCCCACGGCGGTGCCGTTGCACGTACACCATGGACCTCTCGCGGGCGCCCGAGCTCCGGCTTGCGAACTACATCGCTGGTTGCCGAGATATATATGTAGTGTACGCACTACTCCTCTAGTCACCGCCCGCAGGCTGCGTCGTCGCTGTGATGCACGCTGCGCGCAGGCGTACCTTGCCTGTGACCGGCGACTTAGTCGCGCGTACCCGGTAGAACGGACACCATCCACCCGCACGCCGAGACACCCCACGCCGGAGCCAGCGCGCGCACCGGGCGTATATTCCGCATCGGTCGCGAGCACCTCAACGCCGGCTTACGACCAGTACCGACTACGAGAGGTATATTCTGCAGATGTATTGGTGCTCTGTTTTGGTCCGAAAAATAGAGTTTTTTTGTTGTTCATCTGATTTACTTCTCTGCGTATGTATCTGCTATTGTTCAGAGTGAATGTGTATGTGCCTGGCCCTCAACTATGATAGCTTTGTGGATGCAGCCCAACATTCTGAACAATCGTCAAGACTAAGAACGTTGGGGCAGAGGAACCGTACTCGTACATGGATGTGTTGTTCCATGCAGCTACAAGCCTGATCTACGGCATTCTGGTTTTCGCCGACAAGACGAACAAGCCCCTTATGCTAGCGAACATGACCAGCATCGTCTTCGAGCTCGCTTACGTGATCATCTTTATAGTTCACGTTGCGGCCCAACACCGCTGTAACCCTCTGATCGCCCTCGTCGTCGTCGTCGTGGTCGCAATCGTCGCGTTTCTTGGGCTGCTACTCGGCACGGTCGTCTTCGGGCACATATGGTCGCACACCTACATGGGCTGGGTTGCGATGTTCTCCGACATCGCGATATATCTGCCGCCTGTCTTCAAAATATGTTGTCGTGGCCGAGTTGTGCGCTAACCTATCTGTGCATGAGTTTGCAGACCGGTGCTCTAAAGAATTCCGATCGGGGTGCAACGCAGAGGAAGCAACAACGTCCAATGGCACGGTGCCAATAAGTCTCGCCCGCCGTCCTACCCCAAGGGCAGGGAGGAGGAGATGCCAATGGTGGCATCGGCGTCGGCGCCGGCTTCTTCTGTGGAGCTGGACGGGACGCAGGTGCTGGTGGGGTACTTGGGCGTCGCCACAGCATTACTGCTGATCGGATCCCTCATGTGAGTGTCCTCGAATCTCTGCGCATGCACCCTAGCTCCCTGCCGAGCGGATTCTACACAAATCCCAATCTCGCTCGGCCACATGCAACATCACCCGAGCGCCGGCTCGCCGCCTACAAGTTGTGTACGTGCACACCCGCGCTCCGGCGGCATGCCGCGTCCTGCTTGCGATGGACCCTCCGCGCGAGCGCACCCCGCCGCCGAACAGCGACCCCACCGTATGTACCCCGTAGAACGTACACCATCCAAGAACTCGCAAACTCATCTCATGCCGGTGCCGGCCACGCACCGCACGTACACAACACACATCTCGCGAGCGTCCCAGCGTCGGCATGCCACCTAGGAGTAGCTCACTGGCTGGCTACGAGGGATGTGGTGCATTCTGTGCGCCGCTCCTCCATGCGCCGGCCGCGGGCCGCGTCCTTGTTGTGATGCATTCTGCGCGCAAGCGCACCCGGCACACCCGCCGGCAACCGGCGACCCCGTCGCACGCACGCGGCAGAAAGACACCGTCCATGCGCGCGAGCGCACCCCACGGCGGCGCCGTTGCACGTACACCGTGGACCTCTCGCGAGCACCCGAGCGCCGTCTTGCGACCTACTTCGCTGGTCGGCGAGATGTATAAGTAGTGTACGCACTACTCCTCTAGTCACCGCCCGCATACCGCGCCGTCGCTATGATGCACGCTGCGCGCAAGCGCACCCTGCCTGTGACCGGCGACTTAGCCACGCGTACCCGGTAGAAAGGACACCGTCCACCCGCACGCCGGGACACCCCACGCTGGCGCCAGCGCGCGCATTGGGCGTATACTCCACACCGGTCGCGAGCACCTCAACGCCGGCTTACGACCAGTGCTGACTACGAGAGGTATACTCTGCATATGTATTGGCGCTCTGTTTTTGTCCGAAAAATAGAGTTTTGTTGTTGTTCATCCGATTTACTTCTCTGCATATGTATCTGCTATTGTTCAGAATGAATGTGTATGTGCCTAGCCCTCAACTATGATAGCTTTGTGGATGCAGCCCAACATTCTGGACAATCCGGAAGACTAAGAACGTTGGGGGCAGAGGAGCCGTACTCGTACATGGCTATGTTGTTCAATGCAGCCACAAGCCTGATCTACGGCATTCCGGTTTTCGCCGACAAGACGAACAAGCCCCTCATGCTCGCGAACATGACCGACATTGTCTTCGAGCTCGCTTACGTGATCATCTTCATCGTTCACGTTGCCGCCCAACACCGCCGTAACCCTCTGATCGCCCTCATCGTCGTCGTGGTCGCAATCGTCGCGTTCCTTGGGTCGCTACTCGGCACGGTCGTCTTCGGGCACGTATGGTCGCGCACCTACATGGGTTGGGTTGCGATGTTCTCCGGCATCGTGATGTATCTGGTGCCTGTCTTCAAAATGTGTTGCCGTGGCTGAGTTGTGCACTAACATGTCTGTGCATGAGTTTGCAGATCGGTGCTCTGAAGAATTTCGATCGGGGTGCAGCGTAGATGAAGCAACAACGTCCAATGGCATGACGCCAACAAGTCCTACCCCCGTCCTACCCCAGGGGCAGGGAGGAGGAGATGCCAATGGTGGCTTCGGCGCCGGCGTCGGCTTCTTCTGTGGAGCTGGACGGGACACAGGTGCTGGTGGGGTACTTGGGCGTCGCCACCGCGTTACTGCTGATCGGATCCCCCATGTGAGTGTCCTCGAATCTGTGCGCATGCACCCTAGCTCCCCACCGAGCGGATTCTGCATGAATCCCGATCTCGCTCGGCCACATGCACAAGCACCCGAGCGCCGGCTCGCCGCCTACAAGTTGTGTATGTGCACACCCGCGCTCCGGCGGTAGGCCACGTCCTGCTTGCGATGGACCCTACGCGCGAGCGCACCCCGCCGCCGAACAGCAACCCCACCGTATGTACACCATAGAACGTACACCATCCAAGAACTCTCAAGCGCATCTCACGTCAGCGTCGGCCACGCACCGCACCTACACAACACACATCTCGCGAGCGTCCCAGCGTCGGCATGCCACCTAGGAGTAGCTCACTGGCTAGCTACGAGGGATGTGAAGCATTCTGCGCGCCGCTCCTCCATGCGCCGGCCGCGGGCCGCATCCTCGCTGTGATGCATTCTGCGCGCAAGCGCACCCGGCACCCCCGCTGGCCACCCGCCACACAGCCGCACGCACGCGGTAGAACGACACCGTCCACGCGCGCGAGCGCACCCCACGGCGGCGCCATTGCACGTACACCGTGGACCTCTTGCGGGCGCCCAAGCGCCGGCTTGCGACCTACCTCGATGGTTGGCGTGATGTATATGTAGTGTACGCACTACTCCTCTTATCACCGCCCGCAGGCCGCGTCGTCGCTGTGATGCACGCTGCGCGCAAGCTCACCCTGCCTGTGACCGGCGACTTAGCCGTGCGTACCCGGTAGAACGGACACCGTCCACCCGCACGCCGGGACACCCCATGCCGGGCGACAGCGAGCGCACCGGGCGTATGCTCCACACCGGTTGCGAGCACCTCAACGCCGGCTTACGACCAGTGCTGACTACGAGAGGTATACTCTGCATATGTATTTGCGCTCTATTTTGGTCCGAAAAACAAAGTTTTTTTGTTGTTCATCCGATTTACTTCTCTGCATATGTATCTGCTATTGTTCAAAGTGAATGTGTATGTGCCTGGCCCTCAACTATGATAGCTTTGTGGATGCAGCCCAACATTCTGACAATCGTGAAGACTAAGAACGTTGGGGCAGAGGAGCCGTACTCGTACATGGTTGTGTTGTTCAATGCAGCCGCAAGCCTGATCTACGTCATTCCGGTTTTCGCCGACAAGACGAACAAGCCCCTCATGCTCGTCAACATGACCGACATCGTCTTCGAGCTCGCTTATGTGATCATCTTCATTCTTCACGTTGCCGCCCAACACCGCCGTAACCCGCTGATCGCCCTCGTCGTCGTCGTGGTCACGATCGTCGCGTTCCTTGGGCTGCTACTCGGCACGGTCGTCTTCGGGAACGTATGGTCGCACACCTACATGGGTTGGGTTGCGATGTTCTCCGGCATCGCGATGTATCTGGCGCCTGTCTTCAAAATATGTTGCCGTGGCTGAGTTGCCGTGGCTGAGTTGTGCACTAACCTGTCTGTGCATGAGTTGTCGTGGCTGAGTTGTGCACTAACCTGTCTATGCAATAGTTTGCAGATCGGTGCTCTGAAGAATTTCGATCGGGGTGCAGCGCAGAGGAAGCAACAACTTCCAATGGCACGGCTCCAACAAGTCCCGCCCCGTCCTACCACAGGGGCAGGGAGGAGGAGATGCCAATGGTGGCTCCGGCGCCGGCGCCGGCTTCTTCTGTGGAGCTGGACGGGACGCAGGTGCTGGTGGGGTACTTGGGCGTCGCCGCCGCGTTACTGCTGATCGGATCCCCCATGTGAGTGTCCTCGAATCTCTGCGCATGCACCCTAGCTCGCCGTCGAGCGGATTCTGCATGAATCCCGATCTCGCTCGGCCACATGCACAAGCACCCGAGCGCTGGCTCGCCGTCTACAAGTTTTGTACGTGCAAACCCACGCTCCGGCGGCAGGCCACGTCCTGGTTGCGATGGACCCTACGCGCGAGCGCACCCCGCCGCCGAATAGCGACCCCACCGTATGTACCCTGTAGAACGTACACCATCCAAGAACTCGCAAGCACATCTCACGCCCGCGCCGGCGACGCCTCACACGTACACAACACACATCTCACGAGCGTCCCAGCATCGGCATGCCACCTAGGAGTAGCTCACTGGCTAGCTACGAGGGATGTGGTGCCTTCTGTGCGCCGCTCCTCCATGCGCCGGCCGCGGGCCGCGTCCTTGCTGTGATGCATTCTGCGCGCAAGTGCACCCGGCACCCCCGCCGGCAACCGGAGACCCCGTCGCATGCACGCGGCAGAAAGACACCGTCCACGCGCGCGAGCGCACCCCACGGCGGCGCCGTTGCACGTACACCGTGGATCTCTCGCGAGCGCCCGAGCGCCGTCTTGCGACGTACTTCGCTGGTCGGCGAGATGTATATGTAGTGTACGTTGTAGTCCTCTAATCACCGCCCGCAGGCCGCGTCGTCGCTGTGATGCACGCTGCGCGCAAGCGCACCCTGCCTGTGACAGGCGACTTAGCCACGCGTACCCGGTAGAACGGACACCGTCCACCCGCACGCCGGGACACCCCACGCCGGCGCCAGCGCGCGCATCGGGCGTATACTCCACACCGGTCGCGAGCTCCTCAACGCCGGCTTACGACCAGTGCTGACTATAAGAGTTATACTCTTCATATGTATTGGCGCTCTGTTTTTGTCCGAAAAATAGAGTTTTGTTGTTGTTCATCTGATTTACTTCTCTGCATATGTATCTGCTGTTGTTCAGAGTGAATGTGTATGTGCCTGGCCCTCAACTATGATAGCTTTGTGGATGCAGCCCAACATTCTGGACAATCGTGAAGACTAAGAACGTTGGGGCAGAGGAGTCGTACTCGTACATGGCTGTGTTGTTCAATGCAGCCACAAGCCTGATCTACGGCATTCCGGTTTTCGCCGACAAGACGAACAAGCCCCTCATGCTCGTGAAAATGACCGACATTGTCTTCGAGCTCACTTACGTGATCATCTTCATCGTTCACGTCGCCGCCCAACACCGCCGTAACCCTCTGATCGCCCTCGTCGTCGTCGTGGTCGCAATCGTCGCGTTCCTTGGGTCGCTACTCGGCACGGTCGTCTTCGGGCATGTATGGTCGCGCACCTACATGGGTTGGGTTGCGATGTTCTCCGGCATCGTGATGTATCTGGCGCCTGTCTTCAAAATGTGTTGGCGTGGCTGAGTTGTGCACTAACATGTCTGTGCATGAGTTTGCAGATCGGTGCTCTGAAGAATTCCGATCGGGGTGCAGCGCAGAGGAAGCAACAACGTCCAATGGCATGACGCCAACAAGTCCCGCCCCCGTCCTACCCCAGGGGCAGGGAAGAGGAGATGCCAATGTTGGCTTCGGTGCCCGCGTCGGCTTCTTCTGTGGAGCTGGACCGGACGCAGGTGCTGGTGGGGTACTTGGGCGTCGCCATCGTGTTACTGTTGATCGGATCCCCCATGTGAGTGTCATCGAATCTCTGCGCATGCACCCTAGCTCCCCACCGAGCGGATTCTGCACGAATCCCGATCTCGCTCGGCCACATGCACAAGCACCCGAGCGCCGGCTCGCCGCCTACAAGTTGTGTATGTGCACACCCGCGCTCCGGCGGCAGGCCGCGTCCTGCTTGCGATGGACCCTACGCGCGAGCGCACCCCGCCGCCGAACAGCGACCCCACCGCATGTACACCATAGAACGTACACCATCCACGAACTCGCAAGCGCATCTCACGTCGGCGCACCCTATCCATCCCGTCAGTTGTGAGCCACGAACAGCGACCCCGCCGCATGCACGCGGCAGAACGACACCATCCACGCGCGCGAGCGCACCCCACGGTGGCACCGTTGCACCTACACCGTGGACCTCTTGCGGGCGCCCGAGCGCCGGCTTGCGACCTACCTCGCTGGTTGGCGAAGGTATATGTAGTGTACGCACTACTCCTCTAGTCACCGCCCGCAGGCCGCGTCGTTGCTGTGATGCACGTTGCGCGCAAGCGCACCCTGCCTATGACCGGAGACTTAGCCGCGCGTACCCGGTAGAACGGACACCGTCCACCCGCACGCCGGGACACCCCATGCCGGCACCAGCACGGGCACCGGGCGTATACTCCACACCGGTTGCGAGCACCTCAACGCCGGCTTACGACCAATGCTGACTACGAGAGGTATACTCTGCATATGTATTGGCGCTCTACTTTGGTCCGAAAAATAGAGTTTTTTTGTTGTTCATCCTATTTACTTCTCTGCATATGTATCTACTATTGTTCAGAGTAAATGTGTATGTGCCTGGCCCTCAACTATGATAGCTTTGTGGATGCAGCCCAACATTCTTGATAATCGTGAAGACTAAGAACGTTGGGGCAGAGGAGCCGTACTCGTACATGGCTGTGTTGTTCAATACAGCCGCAAGCCTGATCTACGGCATTCCGGTTTTCGCCGACAAGACGAACAAGCCCCTCATGCTCGCGAACATGACCGGCGTCGTCTTCGAGCTCGCTTACGTGATCATCTTCATCGCTCACGTCGCCGCCCAACACCGTCGTAACCCTCTGATCGCCCTGGTCGTCGTCATGGTCGCAATCGTCGCGTTCCTTGGGCTGCTACTCGGCACGATCGTCTTCGGGCACGTATGGTCGCGCACCTACATGGGTTGGGTTGCGATGTTCTCTGGCATCACAATGTATCTTGCGCCTGTCTTCAAGACGGTATCTGAAAACCCAATCGTACATCGCAATGTGTTGCTGTGGCTGAGTTGTGCACTAACCTGTATGTGCATGAGTTTGCAGATCGGTGCTCTCAGGGATTCCGATCGGGGGAGGCTGTTGCGGTTCCAGTTTGTGGCAGCTTTGGCAAATGGCACAATGTGGTCTTCGTATGCCGTTGTAGGCCGCCACATCATATGGTTCACTCTGGTAATGGTTACCATGCACTCTTATACTACTGTCTGGCCCATTCTCCTTTTTGTGCACGCACAAACACGTTCAGTGTTTACTCAGAACTCAAAGCCCGCCACGGTGCTAAGGACTGCGCTTGTTTATACTACACAGGTGCCTAGCGCCGTGGGAATTGGCTCTGCGGGCTTCCAGGTGATCGTGTGGTTTATCCTCTACTGCAGAGGAGGAGCTCAGGAAGGAGAGGGAGGCGGGGTGCAGCGCAGAGGAAGGAGCAACGTCCAGATGGCACGGCGCCAACAAGTCCCGCCCCCCGTCCTACCGCTGTGGCTAGGAGGAGGAGATGTCGGTGGTGAGGAGCGACACCAGCTGCCCCCGGCGCCCCCGGTCGTCCGGCCAGGCTTGTCTTTGAACTGTCCCGTGCCCATGCCATCAAGTAGCAAGGAGAAGACGGCGAGGGCCAGCACCAGCAGCAGCTGGCCCTAGGTCCCGTCGCCTTGGAATCCGTGGGGAAGAAAGATGAAGCCGGCGGCGTCGTCGTTGCTGTGGAGGGTCTGAAGGTGAAGTAGCTTAACCGGGTGTTGCTGAAGCTATGCTTTTAATCCAGGAATTATCAACTGAATGGTTGTAATAATATTTGATTTCCGAACTTATTTCGTTCATGAACCCCTCTATCCCATGACGATTTATCATCCTCAATGGAACTATTCTCTTCAACAAAATTATTTTATTTCCTTCCGTGGTTCCAATTCCATACAGCTA
Organism: Secale cereale; assembly: GCA_902687465.1. Classification (NCBI taxonomy): domain Eukaryota; kingdom Viridiplantae; phylum Streptophyta; class Magnoliopsida; order Poales; family Poaceae; genus Secale; species Secale cereale. Next base: position 658,272,114 of record LR738714.1, read on the forward strand.
AGGAAGGGTGGCCCAAGTCCAAGGACTAAGGAATTTGTTTCAACTCACGTGTAGATCTAAACGATGGGTACACGGTTGCCCACATCATTATATCCCAATTGTACTCGCTGCCAAAATTTTGCACTTGAACAAAGATTGAACACACATCCGAATCCTTTGATCAATCCTTAGAGTTTCCACCTATTTTCTCTAAAATCCGCCACTTTTCAATGTCTACAGAACTAATGGACCAGTCAGTCGGTACTATCGAATCAGGTGGGTTGAGAGTGTTGTTCTATTCCCAGAACTATCAGACTCTTTTACCTTTCGTGTCATTCTCTTTTCATTATGGTAGCACAAAGATTTGTGGTCTCCGTTAACATTGTCTTAGTGAGAATTCAAGTATAGGCCCGGTACTTCTGAATGGTATTGTTTGGTACCCTCCCAGCGGGGACTCCACACTGTTTCAGAGGATGTTTTGTTAGGGCATCTTCAAAGTGGATCCTTAAATCGTCTGCAAACGATCTGGACCAAACCGTTCATATACAGCTTTCAGCATTGGTCCGCAGACTACTCCGAACGTCCCTTTTCTCACATACCAGAAGCAAACTAAGAGGGCTTCTACCACATAGGACTCCAACATCCCCGGCTCATCCAAAACCACACAAAGACTCCACGTCTCCATCTGTTCCCCTTCTCTGCATCCGCGGCTGCTGTACCACCATGACTGCCCGCCAAGCCCTTGCCAGACCTCCTCGACCTCCACCGCTCCTCTCAGTCGCCACGACGCTTTGCCAACGCCGTCATTCCACACCCACGATGCAGGTCCCATCCGCACATGTGGATGCCGTCTATGGGGGTCACCACACACGGTAAGTGTTTGATGAAATGCTCGTGCTAGAATTTTGACATTTTTTCTCTGTTCTTCGAAGCAATGGATCTAGACATGGAGTACATCTACGAGCACTACATTGAGTCATCCTGAAATCTACATGAGCGGATGAAACAACGATGATGGAGACGGTCCCTGCAGACGCGGAGTGAGCGGAAGAGCATGTTCTCAATTTAAGGGATCGATCAAGTATCATCGCTTGCTAAATCATACCAGTGCACTTGCGGCATCTGACGCTCATGGATGGCTACTTTGCCCCCAAGGCTCTATTCATAGACAATTTGCACCGGTGCTTTGGGATGCAAAAATGTGTTTGATCACCTCTACAATGGTGTCCGGTCCTAAGATGACTACTTCACATTGAAGAAAGATGTCGTAGGAAGAATTGAATTCTTTCCATAAGTGCATGGCTGCATTGCGGATGCTTGCCTATGACACGACCTCAGATTCATGGGATGAGTACCTGGATGTCTGAGAGCACATGTGGCTATTGCGGTAGTCGGGGTGTTTGGACCTTAGTACTTGAGATACGCAAAAAGGCTTATGGCCATATCTGAAGCAAGATGGTGGCGAGGTATTCTCAAACCTCTTGTTGGCATGCCCAAGAGATGGAGGCACTGGAAGGGCGAAGTTGCTTAACCGAGTGTTGTTGAAGCTATGTATGCTTTTAATTAATTCTGAACTTATGGTTGTAACATTTAATTTTCAAACTTATTTCATTGATGAACCCCTGTCTCATGACGATTTGTTATCTTAAATGGAACTATTACCTTCGATAGAATTGTTTGATTTTCTTGAGTGGATCCATAAAGATTGGGAAGGGTGGACAAGTTCAATGCCTAAGAAATAGGTTTCAAGTCAGGCAAATCCCCTAGTCATAGAAATCGTACCAGCCACCCCATGCTTTGAAACCAGCCGGACACTTTGTCTTTTCCTGATTTTTTTCATAAAGAGAATCACCTCTCTGGTTTTCATTAACAGAAACAACTAAGTCTTTACAAGCAAACAAAGAAATAAAAGAAAACGATGCATTATCTACCATTGGAGAGGAAGGTGCTATTCACCCCGCCCCCAGCAAGATCACCCAAGGCATGGACATGTAATCATCCCAAACTAGTAGCGAAGGCAAAAGCAATATCACCCTCCCCCCTAACTCCACTGGGATTCCCACAAAGGCAGGTCTTCGGCAGAAAGCGGGGCACACCTACTGTTATCAACAACAAACTCCAGGTAGTACCAACATAATGGGAAATATAACAAAATACAGGTCTACAAGAGAGCAAAGAGGGGGAAAGGAAACACGCGAAGGAGAGACATCCACATAGCAGCAGTAACGAAAGTAACGAAGCAAGTATCAATATGGAACGAACTCGTAGGCAATGGATCGACAATGATAGGTGTCGGATAATATTCATCATGTAGCAGTTATAACCTAGGGTGACACAAAACTAGCTCCAGTTCATCAATGTAATGTAGGCATGTATTCCGTATGTTGTCATACGTGCTTATGGAAAAGAACTTGCATGCCATCTTTTATCCTATCCTCCTGTGGCAGCGGGGTCCTAATGGAAACTAAGGGATATTAAGGCCTCCTTTTAATAGAGTACCGGATCAAAACATTAGCACTTAGTGAATACATGAACTCCTCAAACTACGATCCTCACCGGGAAGTATCCCGACTATTGTCACTCCGGGGTTGCCGGATCATAACACGTAGTAGGTGACTATTGACTTGCAATAGGATCAAGAACACAAATATATTCATGAAAACATAATAGGTTCAGATCTGAAATCATGGCACTCGGGTCCTAGTGACAAGCATTAAGCATAGCAAAGTCATAACAACATCAATCTCAGAACATAGTGGATACTAGGGATCAAACCCTAACAAAACGAACTCGATTACATGATAAATCTTATCCAACCCATCACCGTCCAGCAAGCCTACGATGGAATTACGCACACACGGCGGTGAGCATCATGCAATTGGTGGAGGAGGAAGGTTGATGATGACGACGGCGACGATCTTCACTCTCTGGAGCCCCGAACGGACTCCAGATCAGGTCTCCCGAGGAAGAATATGAGGTGGCGGCGGCTCCGTATTGTATAATTCCATGCAGAAGGTAATGGGTTACTCCTACAATACGTCCTTGTATAATGGTCAAGGCTCTAGGTTGAATGGCAGGAACAACTCTGAAATTGTTATGAGCCCAAATGATAGATTCAGTGAGTCCTTGCCAATAACCATGTCAGCTGAATAAAAATAATAAATTGAAGCCATAGATAATTAGAGAACACAAGTACTCGACCAATTCTTGGAGCGATGGAAACGAAACACGCCCTAAGAACTTTTAATTTTGTTCACACATTTTGTTCATATTGCTATATTAATTTGTTCATGTGGTGTAAAAGATTATTGTTTGTTTTTATGGAATAAAAAAGAGTGAAATCTTAGATGGATCCCAATGTCCACCAACGGTTCTTGGCGTCGTATGAGAACTAAGAGATCTCATGGGGTTGAGAATAAGTCGCGTGTGAAAAAATAAATAAAAAAAATCATGTGTAAAATGTTGTGTAGAAGGGTCCAGTAACAAAACTAGCATCTACCAAGTCAATCAAAAACCAGCAGTATAGCTCTTTGAAAAAGTAGACAACACTTTCATGCAAAGAAACTAAAATACTCCCTCTGTCCCAAATAAATATCTGAACTTTAGTACTCCCTCCGTTCCATAATGTTGTGCCTATAGATTTTTGGAGAAGTCAAAACTTTGCAAACTTTGACCAAGTTTGTAGAGAAAAATATATATATCTACGACAGCAAAAATATATAATATGAAACTACATCTTATGATGAATCTAGTGATATATGTTTCGCACTCTAGATGTAAATGTTTTTCTCCACAAACTTGGTCAAAGTTTGTGAGGTTTGACTTTTAAAAAAATCTATACGCACTACATTATGGAATGAAGGGAGTATAACTTTGTATTACAATTGTACTAAAATTAAGACACTTATTTTAGAACGAAGGAAATATTAACCAGCTCTTGTGAGTCTTTTTCGATTTACATGAATAACAAATCTACCATTCTATACCCCTCAGCGTTCCCGGCAAGTGTCTCGATTGTAGCAGTAACGACAAGGACGAATCCAAGTACGGTAATGAACAAACCTATCATACCGACAACATGTCCTATGACATGCAACGCTTGACCACCAGAGGTTGTTGGGTGGAACCATATGCTGAGACGCATCACAGTGATGAAAACAGTGGCAATAATTAGCTCGACGAGGATTGCATAGCACAAGCAGACATATCTGCTACATTGCTTGGGCTCCGCTGCTACGGCTAGTACATCTGGATTAGGATCGTCACTGGGAGGCATAACCATCCTATCAATCCATATCAGAAATTGACGCCGACCGGGTTGTGCTTGGACTCGACCACCAGAATGATCGGGGTTTTCGATATCGACCATCTCTATACCATCCATGGTGTAGCTTGCTTGATTGAATATCTTGTTTGGATGATCTGATGAAGGAGATGAAATTAGAGAGAGATCAGCACATCACTGATTTTCACGATAAATCAGTAGGCACCGAAGCGTACCTTGTGGGCAAACGAACCAAGCGGATCTACCGATCGAATATATCGATACTTCCGTATGCAAACGGGAACAAAGTAGGCAGCGGTAGAAATTCGATGGCGTACGTGCTCGCATGCATAGCCCGATCGATGTCGTTTGTCTATGTACTGTATAATGCATCCGTAATCTCGTACTAGTATAGGACTCTGTACTTTATTTATTTTGAGAATGTCTCTTTAATTTTAATTAAACTAGCGAAGCTAATCCCAACAGTCCGGCCTAGTGTAATGCCATGCAATGCCAAGACGTCGCCAACCCCAAGATGCTTTTGCTTTTGATCGTGCATGGCTGGCGGCCATTGTGACGCATGTACTTTCTTCGTTCGGAAATACTTATCGAAAAAATGGATAAAAATGGATGTTTTTAAAACTAAAATATGTCTAGATACTTTCATTTCTCCGACAAGTATTTGCGGACGGAGGGAGTACGTCGGAGCAGCTAGCAGCTCGACGATACTTTTTTTAGAAGTAAGTAGGTATATATATATATATATATATATATATATATATATATATATATATATATATATACTCTTTTTCCTCGGGAAATTTGTAGTATATACTAGACGATACTTCTAAAATGAGTACGCTGAAAAAAAAATACATCAACACCACAATACATGCTGACTACAGTACATGCCAAAGGCTGTATCCTACAGTCGTGTAGACTCTGTTGCTTTTTATCAGGAACTGAAACCGTGGGGTTCACATTTTCTCTTTTAAGGAACCGTGGGGTTCACACAAAATCGCTTTCTTGCCTCCTCTATTTTTTTGGGAGAAAATGATTGTATATTAATTAACCCGGATCACGGCAATTCAGTTCACACAAGTTTACAACCCTCTCAATGCCTGACCGTAACACGGCCGTCTTTATCTCACATCTACCCATGTGAGCCAAATGGTGGCTAACATGATTACACCTTCTTTTAATAGCTTTTACCACGACGTCTCCACCTCCTCTCATCATGGCGGCGATCTCCTGAATGATGATAGCATGTCGTGGAGTCAATTGCAAGAAACCACCACATTTGTGGCTAGGTTTGCAGGAAACTACCAAGTCGTTAATCTGTTGCAAAAAACACCGTAAAATCTCTTAACCCTTTGCAAAAAGCACTGAACAGCTATTTAGCCTCGTTTGATCTCTTTTCCGACAGGTGGGCCCTGAAAATGCTGACGTGGCATGACGGACAGGCAAACGGCGCCGTTAGGACCAACAAGACGCCGCGCCGGTCGGACAGTCCCCCC
>LR738714.1:658299607-658346370 GCA_902687465.1 Secale cereale
AGTTCTGCAAAGTTGTTCTGGAACGGAGTTCCTGATAGGATAATCCGTCTTTTGTTACGAATTATCCTTTCTGGGACTCCGTTCCAAAATAACTTTGGAGAGCTTCGTACCATCATGCGACTGTTACTTTCGCCTAATGATGAAGTATTGGTTTTGTTGAATCCTTTGACACTAGACAAAATGTGACATGAAGGGGTCTAGGGTTGTGGATCGCCGACCCCTCGAGGGTCGAGTGGTCGAGAGGTTGCCTAGCTAGTGTCAAAGTATTGAAGAAATCCAGGATTTCATCATTTGCCAGAAGTAACCGGGACATGTTGGTACGAAGTTCTGCAAAGTTGTTCTGGAACGGAGTTCCTGATAGGATAATCCGTCTTTTGTTACGAATTATCCTTTCTGGGACTCCGTTCCAAAATAACTTTGGAGAGCTTCGTACCATCATGCGACTGTTACTTTCGCCTAATGATGAAGTATTGGTTTTGTTGAATCCTTTGACACTAGACAAAATGTGACATGAGGGGGTCTAGGGTTGTGGATCGCCGAGCAATCGAGGGTCGAGGGGTCGAGAGGTTGCCTAGCTAGTGTCAAAGTATTGAAGAAATCCATGACTTCATCATTTTCCAGAAGTAACCGGGGCATGTTGGTACGAAGTTCTGCAAAGTTGTTTTGGAACGGAGTTCCTGATAGGATAATCCGTCTTTTGTTACGAATTATCCTATCTGGGACTCCGTTCCAAAATAACTTTGGAGAGCTTCGCACCATCATGCGACTGTTACTTTCGCCTAATGATGAAGTATTTGTTTTGTTGAATCCTTTGACACTAGACAAAATGTGACATGAGGGGGTCTAGGGTTGTGGATCGCCGAGCAGTCGAGGGTCGTCCAGGGGTCGAGGGTCGAAGCTAGTTCTACGTTTGCCATTAATATATCCATCTGTCATGTTTGAATAATAATTGGCATGTTGTAAATATTTGTAGAAACTATGGACGACAACACCCGAGACCTAGCACAAGAAGCGATGTTGATGGACATAATCGCAGACGGACAAGATGTCGTCTTGTCGTTTCTCAACGACACCAATGAGGTAGTGGAAAGAGAGCTGCTGGAAGATCTAGGCTATGATATTGATGGCTCCGGTGACCCAATGCACATGGAAGAAGTAGACCATGAGGACGGCTCCGGTGACCCAATGCTGGTGCCAGAAGGAGACCGTGATGCTGGCTCCGGTGACCGAACCGAGTCCGGCTAGGAGGTATATATGTTAATTAAGCCTGTGCTGACTAGTTAATTGATGCATTCATTAACTCTCGTCTTTGTTCCTTTTTCTAGCCCTCCGGATCGAGCAAATCTTCGGTAAAGAAACGAGGCGCGAAGAAAAAGTTGAGGTCGGATGAAAAGTTTGAGATCTCAGAAATCTCGCGCTCCGGCGAACCGATTGAACCCATCCGGACAAAGAACGCATTTGTTAATCAGTGCGGGGTTCTGGTTAGGGATAAGATCCTGATCAGCATCCATCAATGGTTAAAGCCGGCTGCAAAAGACGCTCAGGTGTCTTATGTCACTGATATGCAGAAAGAAGATCTTTGGATTGAGCTGAAGTCAAATTTCATCCTACCGCCAGAGGATGATCCGGCGAATCCAGTTAAAGAGGAATTAATCAAGTCTGCTGCTCTTACGAAGATGGCAGACCAATTCAGGGCATGGAAGAAAAAAACTGAATAAGTTTGCCCGCGAAAAAGAGACTCCAGGATTCGTGGGCATATATGAGAAGATCAAAGATGACTGGCCCGCATTTGTGGCCTATAAGACATCGGAAAAGAGTAAGAAGATGTCGGCGACAAACCAGATAAATGCTGCGAAGAAGAAGCATCACCGTCGCACGGGGTCAGGTGGCTACCTCAGAGCCCGGCCTAAGTGGGCCAAGGCTGAGAATGATCTGCTTCAGAAAGGGATCAAACCAGAGACAATGCAGTGGCCAGACCGTTGCCGGATTTGGTTCTTCGGGGCTGGCGAAACCTTGGACCCTGTATCAGGGAGGTGCATTTGGACGGACAAGCAATTGGAAATACCACTCAGGAAGCTTCGGCACTATATCAAAGCAGCGCGGCAAGGGACGTTCTTCCCCGACAGAGAGAACGATGAGCTGACAATGGCCCTCGCGAATCCTGAGCACCCTGGACGGACACGAGGCACGCCAGGCTCCCTTCCATGGAGTGTTGGGTTTCCGGACGCAGGCGGCTACAAATGCCACGATAGGAGGAAGAAAATGCAGCAGACCGAACTGCAGGCGCCGCGCACCAGAATACAAGCAATAGAGGAACGAGAAGCAAATCGGGACAAAAGAATTGCCGAAGCTTCCCCCGAAGCTACCCCGCCATCTTAGCGGAGAAGCAGCGTGGCTTCCACCGAGCTGCTTCAGCCGGAGCATGTCTTGACGGCTACTGCCAGCTATCCCGTGGATGCTATGACGGAGGTACAAAATTGCCACCTTATGACGCAGTGGATAAATATGAAGGTCAAGGCGGCTGCTGGCTCTGTTTATCCTACTGGACCCGGCGCAACTTTTCACTGCCGGCCGATTCCAGAAGGATATGCTAGGGTGACGGTGGATGAAATTACGGAGGGATTTGAGGAGCTCCAGCTTGGCCACCCTACCGGTGAAGGGGAGACTCGGCTGGGTTCTTCACTGAAGACTCCATGCCTATGGCGGAAGGACCTCATCAACATTCTCAACTAGACGCCTCCGCCTCCTCCTCCTCCTCCTCCGGCGAGTCAGGGCACTCCGCCTCCTCCACCGCCTCCTCCTCCGGTGAGTGACGATCAGGGCACTCCGGCTCCTTCTCCGGCGCGTGGCGGCACTCCGCCTCCTTCTCCGCCTGTGCCGGCGCGCCCGAGCAGCCAACCTCCTCCTTCTCCGCCTGTGTCGGCACGCCCGAGCAGCCAGCCTGCTCTCCTTCTCCGCCTAGTCAGCAAGGGCGGAAGAGACCTGCCGCCGCTCCGGCTGCTCCTGCTCCGGCGCGTAAGCAAGGAAAGAAGACAGCCGCTTCGTCTGGTCTGCCGACATCTAGCAGTACAGCCAGAGGCGGGAGGCAATGCAGATTCGGTCCTTCTCTCAGGCCTCTAGAGAAGTTACCATACGAGAGGTCCGACGAGGAAAACACGAAGATCGCTCAAGGCGAAGTGAAGGACTGGCTTGAAGGGTTGAAAGAACAGAGACATCCACCTCCGGAGGAGAAGATAGATCCGGTGAAAGCAAAGCGCACTCTTGCTGCCCTGAAGAAAGCAGCGAAAAGTAAGCCGAAGGACAACTATGACCGCATTATTGAAAAGTCATTTCAAGAAGCGAAGCTGTCGGGAAGTACTAAAAGTGATCAAAGGTTAGCAGAAGGACGAGTTGGGAAACAAATTGCCCAGCTCGGCGAACAAGCGGACCAATCGTGCCCCCCGCTCAAGGTGTCTAGCGACATGGTCGCTAATGATCCGAGGATGGTGCCCAGTTATAGCAATCTTGGAGATTACCTGTCCGACGATGTACAGTATGATTTCTTGGAGGTGCAGATACAAAGATACGAGTACGGGAAGCCTCTCGTCAAAAATGAAAGATCTCTATCAATGAATATGCGAAGATTGCATGATTGGTACTTGAAAATCTCCAGAGAGTCTGGGGGGAGGGATAGCTTGTATGTGAGAGTTAAACCGGAGCATGACCTCGTTGGAATTGAACTGTTGCCTATTCCATTTGAGGAGTTCTATCAGTTTTTCAATCAATTGGCCCTCGATAAAGCAACGGTCACCTGCTACTGTCTGTAAGTAGTACTACTTCTGTCATTAAGTCTCTCTATATAGCTCAGCTCTTTCATTGCATGTATTTATAATTATCCTCACTATATTATGCAGATTGAAGATCGTCGAATTGAAGAAAAGACAAGTCGGTGATATTGGGTTCATTAACACATACCTCATAGATGCAACCGAGGTTAAATGGCATGCCTCAGATACCGAAACCAACTTGCTACGATCTTTGGTGGTAAATGAAAACAAAGATATAATACTCTTTCCTTACAACTTCAAGTGAGTGTTACTGTCTTGTGCATATTTGGTTTCCCTTATATATCAGTCAAGGTTATAGTAATGTAATTGATGAGTTCATGCATGCGTGCACAGCTTCCACTATATTCTCTTAGAGATTAAGCTTGAGAAGGGAGTAGTAATTGTCTTGGACTCTAAACGTAAAGATCCCGAGGAGTATGCGGACATGACTCAAATGCTCGACAGGTAAGTTAAATCGATCAATATTATCCACCATGCATATCAGCAACTTTGTTCATTTCTGATATCAAGTAATTGTTTTCTTTGTCTGGCAGGGTTTGGAGAAAATTCATCAAAAAAGCTCCGGGACTGCCGAAGAAGCTAGAATTTAGACACCCGAAAGTAAGTACTATATAGTAGCATGTTCCGCGCATCTCCTATATCTTGATTCAAGCGCTAGTTTCATCAATACCATTTGGCATTCTTGCTTATCAGTTTGATTGACCTGTATTTCTTGTAAAGTGGTTGTGGCAGGAACCCGGGAATGATTTCTGTGGATACTACATTTGCGAGTCCATCCGCCACACGACCTGTGAGCGGGGCTACTCTGAAGCACAATTTGAAGTGCGTAAGCAATTAATAATATTCACAATTTTATTTCATTACCATCATTTGAAGTGCGTAAGCAGATAATTAATAATATTCACAATTTTATAGCATCATTTCATGTATTGACCCCCTTCTTCAAATTAGATGTTTCAGATGCGGGATGAACTCCTAGCACCAGATCGTCTGCGAGCAATTCAAGACGAATTGGCGGCATTCTTCCTTGAACACGTGATCGCGCCAGACGGAGAATACTATGTGGACCATGCGTCCATCGTATAGGAGATTATATTTGTTAGAGATAATTATTTTATATATGTACCCGGTAGTGTCGGATAGATATACGAGAACTTGTTGTTCGACCAATCTCTCGGAGAAGGAGAGGTGGTCGATATTACTTCTCTCTGTATGCATATATATGTTGATTACGATCTTCTGTTTCCTTCGTTTGCTTACTAGCTAGCTAGCGTGTCTAGTCCTCTCTATACGTATGTGTAGTACGTAGCGTCGACCAAGCACGGACATAAGAGAGGACACTTCTCTCTATTAATTAGCTAGCTAACACAATATGAAACACCTAAATTAACCCCCCAAAACCTCCAACCCTCCCTCCCCTTTCAAAAAAAAAAACAAAAACCACATCCACAGAAATGCTGACGCGTGGATGCCTTTTGGTCCCGGTTGGTGCCACCAACCGGGACAAAAGGCCCTCCTGCCTGGGCTCCGCGCACAGGCCACGTGGAGACCCATCTGCCCCGGTTCTGGATTGAACCGGGACTAAAGGTCCAGGGCATTAGTACCGACACTTTAGTGCCAGTTCAAAAACCGGGGCTAAAGGCCCAAACGAACCGGGTCAGATGTCCCTTTATCTACTAGTGGAAACGCAAGAGGAAACAGTCAAAATACTATCGTTCACCCTACCAGCAAAATGGTGGACGTAAACGTTCAAAGAAAAGTAAGTGTTAGGTAATTTATTCTTGCAAGATATTTCTGTCCTTGCACGCACACTTTATGAACTCATTGTTCGTTACTAATTTAGATATGTTTGGTGTAAGAGCTGCTATGGTTAGTACCGATTACATTGATGAGGAACACATAGAGGCTGCTAAGATTTATGTCCAGAAACTAGCAGCCTCGGAGAAGCTTTGTAGGAAAACTGTTGTGCACATGACGGGAATTGATGGGGAGACATGTACACCTAATATGCTTGAAGCCATTATTTCGAAAAAGTGGTTGTTGGGCGCCGTAAGTATTACCATTAATTTATGAAGTTGTACATGTCATTTATATAAATTATCTAATAGGCGTATTGCTATTATGTTATTTTCAGGTCATCAATAGTTATTGCAACCATATGCAGATTCATAATCCTCGTGCTGACCGTCACATATTATAATCCTCGTGCTTTGTCGCTGTGCATGATTATGGCCGTCATTGCTCTCTTAGTTGGTCGCTCCCAGTCTCTTGCTAGCCTTCGCTCGCACTAAGCGGAATTCTGCTTATGCATCCAAATCCTTTCAAACCAGTTATTCCATATGAGTCCACCATACCTTCCTATGTGGTATTTACCGGCCATCCTAACGAAGACTTTCTTGTACCATCTCGAAATTATTGAAATTTACTCCTGTTTTGTGCCTCTGTTTTAGCTCATGAGGAAGTAGTAGGTAATTCATGATCTTCTTGTGTTGGACATGTTTTATCCCGGGATTGCATGTCTAATCTGCAAACCCCTAATACGAGAAGGGACTGGCATGAGTGCGCCCATCTCACAAAAGATAATCACAACCAACAAACCCTCCTTCACGCTTTGTTTATGAGAAATCAGAAAACTTTGGTAGTGATAAACAAAGGAGATTAAGGGGATGTGATCGTTCCCATCTTGGGAGCCGTTCCTTGAAACATGTCTAGCGTAAGAAGTGATTGGGTTGTCTACTAACATTCGTTGACGAAATATGCACCTCCCAAAATCATTTTTACCTCTGTTTTCAAAACCAAGAGCGCTGGTACATGTTTAGTCTTTGCTTCCAACCACGGGTTTTCAACCTTGCCATCAAAATCCACGGTTCGAGAGTCTCCACCTTCTTTCTTCAAAGCACCAACTATTGAGAGCATGATTGTCATTCTGAGTGTAATGTGCATTGTCCCAAAGTACCATTGTCTTCTGCATAATTGTGATATCGCTTATTCTGAAGTCATTGTATCTAGTCGTCACTTAAACTTCGGAGGTGCTCCTGCATTTATATTTTGCTTCACTAAAGGGGGCAAGCGAGGTATCACTTTGTCATGTTTGCACACCATGCTCACTACAAATCTATTGGGTGTTTCAGTATCATATTGTAAACTTTCAGTTCTTTGTGATATTCTCATGAGGCAACTTAATTACTAAAGATTCATTATCTCAATAAGCATTTGTCATGTGATTGTGAAAGACTCTTTGGTAGCATGTCACCACATAAATTGTGCTTGTTATCATTTACCTACTCGAGGACGAGCAGGAATTAAGCTTGGGGATGTTGATACGTCCCAAACGTGTCTATAATTTCTGCTTGCTCCATGCATGTTTTGGGTGATATTGCTATGCTTTTGATACACTTTCATACACTCTTGATCATATTTGGACTAACCTATTAACTCAGTGCACCCCAGTGCCAGCTTCTGTTTTCTGCTGTTTTTGTATTTCAGGTTTTCCCATTACTTAAATTGCCAGAAAAATTCTGGGAAAAATATATAAAAAAATCAGCGCTCCAGAAGCTTCCGTGCGCCAGAAGGGGGGCCAGAGGGGGGCCAGCGGGGCCCCAGGCGCCCTGATGGCGCGGCCCCACCCCTGGCCGCGCCGGGGGCCCGCCTGGGCTGCTCCCACCTCCTCTGGTGCCCCACTTGGCCTCCTATTTATTCTCCCGTCGCGGAAACCCTGATTCCGGAACCCTTTTCTCCAGAAGCAATTCCGATCTCCGCCGCCATCGCCACCAAGTTTCGGTGGACCAGAATTCCTGTGCCGGCATCCTGCCGGGACGGGGAAGTGCCCCCGGATTCATCTCCATCGACGTTGCTTCCTCCCTCCATGATGCGGGAGTAGTTCCTCCTCGGGGCTGAGGTTTCTACCAGTAGCTATGTGGTCAATTCTCTCTCCCATGATGTGATCTTCGTTGTGATCATAGGCTATGTTAATCTAGGGTGATCCCATGATATTTCCCCTTCCTCTATGTATTGGATTGATGTACTCACTTGTCTTTATCTAGTATAATCCCCGAGACCAAGGTGAGAGCAGTCTATTGGACATGGATTAGAAGAATATTTTCATGAGTGATTTCCTCTTTTGTGTGTTGATTGAAGATTGAGAATCTCTTGGTGCTTGTCTTTGACTATCCTTGAGATATGTTGTGGTGATTGTGGTACTCTCTTTGGATGGCCGCGGTGACATTGGGAAATCCATAGATTGAGAACTATGAACTTAGAGGTGTGCTTTTGTAGCCCTACATAATTCTCGTCCTCTCTTGACCACAAAGGAATGACCTCCGAGTGCATCTCCATTGCATGTTCATGTGATTAGACTATGTTAATGTTGTTGGGAGTTGCCACTAGTGAAAGTATGAAGCCTAGGCCTTGTTTCCACCATTGCAATACCATTTGTGCTCACGTTTACCACTTGTTTGCTTGCTGCACTTTTTATTACAGATTTATATTACTTTGCTTTGCCACTCCTATCATCCATATTTTACCATCTCTTCGCCGAACTAGTGCACCTATACAACTCCTAGTTGTATTAGGTGTGTTGGGGACACAAGAGACTTCTTGTATCTTAGTTGCAGGGTTGCTTGAGAGAGACCATCTTCAACCTCTACTTCCCTGAGTTCGATAAACCTTAGGTCATCCACTTGAGGGAAATTGCTGCTGTCCTACAAACCTCTGCGCTTGGAGGCCCAACATAGTCTGCAAGAATAGAAGCGTGTGTACACATCAAGCTATTTCTGGCGCCGTTGCCGGGGAAGTAAGTGTTTGAAGGTATATCTTTAGATCTTGCAATTAAATCTTTTCTTTTCTTGTTTTTAGTTTCACTAGTTATGTTTATGGAAAACCGCACTCTTAGTTCGCTGCTTGGGGAAGGCCGCTTTACCACACCCGTGGTAGAGAAGTCTCCTCCACCTACTGAATGTATCCCGTTCCAAATACCACTTGGGATAAATGAAATAATTAGGAATGATTGTTATGATGGGACAGTCAATCCTAGTATTTATTTGTTGAAACTTACAGAACTTTGTGAGTTGTTTAAGATTTCAGGTTTGACAAGAGATGGAGTCATGAGGAAATTATTTGCCTTGTCACTGAAAGGAAAAGCATTGGAATGGTATAGGCTACTAGATGACTCTCACCTGCTGGATTGGGAAGAGATCCAGTCTCTCTTTTACTCCAAGTTTTATCCTCTTCATGAAGCCCATGAGAATAGGAATTATGTTTATAATTTCTATCCTCATGACGGAGAGAGCATAGATCAAGCTTGGGGGAGACTGAAAACGTTAATGCTAAAATGTCCTAACCATGGGCTCCCCAAAGATATGATTATTACTAATTTCTATGCGAGGCTCTCTCGACTGGATAAAGATTTGCTCGATGCTTCCTCTATGGGTTCTTTCACAAACGAAAAGATTGATGCTAAATGGGAACTCCTTGAAAGAATTCAACGCAACACTGAAGATTGGGAGATCGACAAAGGTAAAGAGTCAGGTATAATTTATGAGTATGATTGCATTAAGTCCTTTGCTGAAACTACAAGTTTTAATAAGTTTAGCGCTAAGTTTGGGCTTGATTCTCAACTCCTTGTTGATTTCCTCAAATCTTTTGCTTCACATCTTAATATGCCTAAGGAGGATTGGATCAAGCATCATGAACCTTTTAAAGAGATTTGCAAAGAAAATGAAATTGTTCATGATGATTGCAACATGCATGATCCAATTCCTAAAAATGAAGTTTTATATAAGCATATTAATTTTTGTGGAGTGGATAGACCTTGTGAAAGGCCTATGATTGAAGAAGAGAAGTATTGTAAGCAACATAAGCATGAAAGAAATATCACTTGGGTCAAAGATTTAAATGAAATTGCTAGAGAATTGTGTTACCTTTATCCTTTTACTTGTGAACTTTGCTGTATAGAGGGTCACTTTAATTTTCAATGCATGCACTTTCAAAACATAACTGTTAACCAGTTGTGTGATAACATGATCACCCCTGATCTTTATAATGAGCTTATGTTATTTTTGATGTGTGAAGAGTTATCAGAAAAGACTTCTTGGCTAGATGTTAATGCCATAGGAATAAAAAACACTTTGCAAAATTGCCATCTCTATTGTGTTGTTAATTGCCATAAAAATGATTACATAAGTATGATTAGAAAGGAGGGAACTTTACCAAAGTATAAAAATGTCTCTTATATTTCTGCTAATAAAAAGGAGAGTTTCTCCCAAGTTTCCCCTATTGTTTCTAATGATAAACCAAGATATGTGGAGAAGCTTCATCTCCAACCACTCCCTCCTAAGGTGAAGAAGAAGAAAAAGAAGAAGAGGAGGAAGAGGAGCAAGAAGGAAGAAGAATGGGTATCAACCTGGCCTGAGCATATTCCTCCCATCAACTTTTATCCTAACGGTTGTAAGTTTAAAGAAGAAGGTGAAGTTTATTGCCTTAATTATCATATTGATGATACGTCCGTAGGTACTATTGAAGATGATTTTGATTATGATATGCATGTTACTTATTGTGATTGGGAAAATGATGATAATGCTACTTATGATGTTGAAAATCTTTTTGGTACCAACTCTGAAAGTGATGATATGGAAAGCTCTAAGCTTGCGGATGATAGGATTGCAAATCCTTTACCCACTAGTGATGTGATAATTGATAATTCTTTTGCTAGTAAGAATAAAGACAACATGTTTACAAATATAGTTGCTAGCAATGATAATGCTCTTCTCTACTATGATGATGTTATAACTCCAATCTATAGTGATTATAAAGGTACCTATGACATAAGGAAAAATTATCCTTATGAAGCTTGTCATAATCATGGAGGGAATTACTCCCTTGTTGAACACCATCTTCCTAATACACAATTAATCTATAGTGTTCAAGTTGTTTATGATAGTCCTACTCCCACTATTACCAATGAGAAAGATTATGCTTATGTGGAGAGTAAGAGTACCTTTTTGCATGTGGATCATGGTAACAATGCTTTATGTGATGCTTATATTGTTGAGTTTATTCGTGATCCCACTGAAAATTATTATGAAAAAGGAACATATGCTTATAGATATTTCAATAATATCAAGTTCCCTCTCTTTATGTTGAAGGTTTTGAAGCTGCACTTGTTTTGTCTTCCTATGCTTATTGCTTTGTGCTTCAATGAATTATTCTATTGCAAAATTCCTATGCATAGGAAGCATGTTAGGCTTAAATGTGTTTGGTATTTGCTTCTTTATGCTCTCTTTTGTTCTTCAACTTTTATTCCTACGAGAGCATCATTAAAGTCTTAAGCCTATCTTTATGGCTATAAAGAAAGAGCTCTAGGGAGACAACCCTTGTTATCTTTGGTTTCAGTTTGTTCTTTCAGTTTTAGTGGTCTTGATGTTTGTTACTACTGTAGCAACATCATTGTATCTTTATTTTTCAGCTTTGTGCCAAGTTTAGCCTCCGATTGCAAGAAAGTTCAAAAGTTGTGACGTGCAGTCCAGAAAACAGATTCTGTCATTGGACAGAAAAATTCGTATAAAATCACCAGATCATCTTTTTGGTCTGAATTTTTTCGACAGCGTTCTCTATACAATTGGCTTTCAGGCGTATGTTCTGAGTTTTTTGATTTGAGTTGCAGAAGTGCGCCGAAAAAATTATTTACTACCTGCTGGTCTGTTTTTCACAGATTCTGTCCTGTTTTGCCTTTTCTTCGTTTTGCAAACCTTGAGCTTGCTTTTTCTTTGCAAAAACCTTTTGGCAATCTTGAGAAACAGTAGCTCTTCAAGATTATCCTTATTTCCAGTAGGGAAAAATTATTTTTTTATGGGTACTAACCTCGCTAATCAGATTATGATGAGTTATGTATGAAGGGAGTTTTCAAGTGTGCGAGGGAAGATGATAAAAAGATTCAGGAGGGTCAAATGCTCAAGCTTGGGGATGCCCCCGTGCACCCCCAAGAAATATTCAAGAAGACTCAAGCGTCTAAGCTTGGGGATGCCCCCGTGCATCCCCTTCTCCATCAACAATTATCAGTTCGTCTTTCGTTCCACTATATTTTAATCACTTCATGCGTTATGTGCTATGCTTGGAGCGTCTTGCTTTTAGTTTCCTTTTTAGTTTTCTTTAGCTTTGCTTGCTGTTCATAACGAGTTAGAACCCAGCTTTCTTTGTGTGGGAGAGAAACACGCTCCACTTCAACCTAGAACACAACATAGGATTTTCATGCTTATCTTTGTTGTGTATGTTCTTTGTCTTTCCATAGCTACTGTCATGTTTAGCTCTTAGTTTTCATGCTTTTCTTTTTAAAGAGCTTTTGTTTAGTTGGTTGCTGAACTCTCTTGAGTTTTCATGTTCATCTTGTTAAGAGAGTTTGTCTGTTGCACTGAGTTGTGTGTCTTAACTTAAATTAGGTAATTGAGGTTGCTATTTAATTTTAGTAGTAACTTGCAATAGTTTTGAGGTATTGCCATGAGTAATGTTTGAACTTTTGGTGTCAAGAGCTTTAGCCTATTAGTGATAGATGTCGTATTTTGGGCAATCCGTATTTATTTTCGAAAACCTACAAAATAGTTGAGAACTTTAGCTACTAAATGGATCACTAATCTTTGGAGGGATCGAATATTAGAGTACACTCACGTACCCCCATACACACCTCCTCGGGGTACTTGTCTCTTTGTGAACCTCCTAATTAGATTGAGAGTTACCGATAGTAAGTGCATGAGTTCTTCGGACTAATGTGAGTATTCGAAGGTTGACACTTCCACCTACCCATATTTTTCTAGCCTCTTCAGTACCGTGCATTACCCTTTCTCACCTCGAGAGTTGGCGCATACTTCGCCGGTGCATCCAAATCCTTGGCCCGATATGCTCTGTCATCATAAGCCTCATTATATCCTTCCTCAAAACAGCCACCATACCTACCTATTAAGGCATTTCCATAGCCTTTCCGAGATACATTGCCATGCAACATCCATCCTCTCATGACTTGATCTTCATGTCATACATGCTTTTTGCTTGATCGATGAGCCGCATGCTAGTTGGGCCTTGCCCTAATCATTGCTACATGACGCGCTAGTATCATTGCATATCCTGCTACACTGGCAGAGGCATACATTTGCATACATCATGATAGTTTCATTTTCTTTATGTTGAGTACTTTTGTAAAGTGTGAAAGATCTTCTATACTTCTTGTAATACATAGAGTGTTGCCCCTAAAGTGAGGAAAAGATCCCAAAGAGGACAAATCAAAAGATCCCAAAGAGAACAAAATCAAAAGATCCCAAAGAGGACAAATGAGAGATAAATATAAAGAGCCATTGAGGCCACAAAAAAATAAAAAAAATAAGAAAAAGAAAAAGAAAAGAAAAAGAAATAAAAAGAGAGAAGGGGGCACACTACTATTTCTTTTGAGAGATCCACACTCGTACTCCATCTTATACCTTGTACTCCATAGAGATTATCATTCATGCATATAGCTATGTGGGGACCTTTACACTATAGAACTTGGCTTGTATATTCCAATGATGAGCCTCCTCAAAAGAGCTCTAGGTCTTCTTGAGCAAGCAAGTTGGATGCACCCCCACTAGTTCCATTGGAGAGCTTACCTTAGCTCATATGTGCATCCGTTGCATGGCAATCCCTACTCCTCGCATCATATCTATCATTTGGCTTTCTCTCGCCGATGATTGTCCTCATTGATGTGAGCCTTTCACACCTTTTTTGTATTCCCCCTCTATCATTTTTCTCTCTTTGCCATCCTAAGTGTCTACTTTCTTGCTTACGCTCATTCATTGCATGAGTGCTCAAAATATCGAAAGGGAGTGGATCATTTTGACTTGTACCTGGCTGACGGTCTGGGGATGAGTCAAGATAAGATTCCAAAGAAGACCAAGTGTGAAACTTTAGTAGATTAAGTTCTCAACAATACAAAAACTATGTTTTACTCTCTCATATATCCCTATCCCCTTTCTTGCACGCAAACACCATTTGGAGACATTCGAGTCACGGACAGCGAGAGCTCTTGCACCTTTATGTTCTTATGTTACTTGTTACAATGCTAATATAGACTCTTGCTTGTTATGACTTGAATTGGATTACATGCCTTGGTTGCTTTACTTAAAAGTTCTTATATGGTTGATAGCATGTCACCCCATAAATTATGCTTGTTATCATTTACCTACTCGAGGACGAGCAGGAATTAAGCTTGGGGATGTTGATACGTCCAAAACGTATCTATAATTTCTGCTTGCTCCATGCCTCTTTTGTGTGATATTGCTATGATATTTATGCACTTCCATACACTTTTGATCATATTTGGACTAACCTATTAACTCAGTGCACCATAGTGCCAGTTCCTGTTTTCTGTTGTCTTTCTATTTCAGGTTTCCCCCATATTAAAAGTGCCCTAAAAATTCCGGGATAAATACAGGAAAAATCAGCGTATCGGGAGCTTCCGGAAAAACCAAGGCAGGGCCAGAGGGGAGCCTGGGGTGGCCCAGGCGGCCACCCGGCGCGACCCCACCCCTGGCCGCGCCAGGGGGGCACCTGGGGCCCCACCTCCGCCTCTGGTGACCCCCTCTGGCATATATATTGCACGCGTCCCGAAACCCTCGAGGACGGAACCCTTTTTCGCGATCTCATCTCTGTTCCACCGCCGCCGCGCTTCCAAGAGCACCAGGAGAACTCTTCACGGCACCCTGCCGGAGGGGAGAATCACCACCTGGAGCTTCTCCGCCACCATGGACGCTTCCCGGATGAGTTGTGAGTAGTCCCCCTAGGACCGTGGGTCCATTACCAGTAGCTATGTGATGTTCTCCTCCCCTCTTTGTTCTTCATCGATTAACCTCGTGAGCTGCCCTACATGATCGAGGCACATATGTAATCTTTATGATGTTGCTATGCTGAGTTTGCTGGGATCCGATGGATTATGAGATTATGTTCAGATTGTGTGTGAGTAATATATTTGATTCACCTCTTTTATATTTATGTTCTTGAGTAATTCTTGCATGTTCTCCGTTGCTATTTATTGCTTTGGCCGAGTAGTAGGTAGTAACTCCAAGAGGGAACGTTATGATTGATTGTGGGTTCATGCCCCTCGATGACTAGCTTGAGTGACAGAAACATGAGTCTAGGGGATGTGTTGTTGCCACAAGGGGGAAAACAACGGTGCTTGTACTTGCGGGTGCAAGGATTATTTACTTTACGCAAAGTTCTTTTAATGCAGTTGTGTGTTGCTTTGAGTTTACACTTTGGGTGGGACTCGCAACTTAATACCAGCGAGATGTTCTGGATAGATATCTCAAGGTGGATGATTAGTAGTAGATGCAGATGGATTTCGGTCTACTTGCCTTGGCGTACCGCCCATGCTTTTGAGCCTCTACCTTTCTTACAGCATAGTTAGCATTGGTTTGCGCACATAATCCTGTCAATTGCCCAGCTGTAATTTGTTTACCTCGCTTAGCTGTTTTATCGTCTTTTGGGAGAGAGACATCACTAGTGAACATCATGGGACCCCGGTCCATATTACCATCACTGATCACACCCGCTACTTACTTCCTGTTCTTATTTCCTAGTTGCAGTCATACCTATCACTATTATCTCTTGCGTTTGATCCTTTGTAAACGACAAGGCCGGAGGGATTGACAACCTCTCAGAACTCGTTGGGAGCAAAGTTATTTGTATCTGTGTGCAGGTCCTGTCAAGCAAAAGACTCTGGCACTATTGACACCTTCTTGTCGACCCTCGGAGTCTCACGGGATTCGATCCTTGGTATCTTTGCCAAGGGAAATTTGCCGCTACGCTACATCTCAAACCTTCCACTTGGGGTAACCAACGAGGGGCGAGAAGCCATCACGCACCAGCCCACCTGGGGCTGGTCCCCTCCCACACTTGGCCCACGTATGCCTCCGGGGCTGGTGGCCTCACCTGGTGGACCCCCGGGACCCTCCCGGTGGTCCCGGTACGCTACCGATAGGGCCTAAAACTTTTCCGGTGACCAAAACAGGACTTCCCATATATGAATCTTTACCTCCGGACCATTCCGGAACTCCTCGTGACGTCCGGGATCTCATCCGGGACTCCGAACAACATTCGGTAACCGCGTACATGCTTTCCCTATAACCCTAGCGTCATCGAACCTTAAGTGTGTAGACCCTACGGGTTCGGGAACCATGCAGACATGACCGAGACAACTCTCCGGCCAATAACCAACAGCGGGATCTGGATACCCATGTTGGCTCCCACATGTTCCACGATGATCTCATCGGATGAACCACGATGTCAAGGATTCAATCAATCCCGTATACAATTTCCTTTGTCTATCGGTACAGTACTTGCCCGAGATTCGATCGTTGGTATCCCGATACCTTGCTCAATCTCGTTACCGGCAAGTCTCTTTACTCGTTCCGTAACACATCATCCCGTGATCAACTCCTTGATCACATTGTGCACATTATGATGATGTCCTACCGAGTGGGCCCAGAGATACCTCTCCGTCACACGGAGTGACAAATCCCAGTCTCGATTCGTGCCAACCCAACAGACACTTTCGGAGATACCTGTAGTGCACCTTTATAGCCACCCAGTTACGTTGTGACGTTTGGTACACCCAAAGCATTCCTACGGTATCCGGGAGTTGCACAATCTCATGGTCTAAGGAAAAGATACTTGACATATAGAAAAGCTTTAGCATACGAACTACACGATCTGTGCTAGGCTTAGGATTGGGTCTTGTCCATCACATCATTCTCCTAATGATGTGATCCCGTTATCAACGACATCCAATGTTCATGGTCAGGAAACCGTGACCATCTGTTGATCAACGAGCTAGTCAACTAGAGGCTTACTAGGGACATGGTGTTTGTCTATGTATCCACACATGTATCTGAGTTTCCTATCAATACAATTCTAGTATGGATAATAAACAATTATCATGAACAAGGAAATATAATAATAACCAATTTATTATTGCCTCTAGGGCATATTTCCAACAGTCTCCCACTTGCACTAGAGTCAATAATCTAGTTCACATCGCCATGTGATTAACACTCACAGGTCACATCGCCATGTGACTAACATCCAAAGAGTTTACTAGAGTCAGTAATCTAGTTCACATCAATATGTGATTAACACTCAATGAGTTCTGGGTTTGATCATGTTATGCTTGTGAGAGAGGTTGTAGTCAATGGGTCTGCAACATTTAGATCCTTATGTACTTCGCAAAACTTTATGTCATATCGTAGATGCTGCTACCACGTTCCCCTAGGAGCTATTCCAAACTGCTGCTCCATTATACGTATCCGGTATCTCCACTCAGAGTTATCCGGATAGGTGTTAAGCTTGCATCGACGTAACTCTTTACGTCGAACTCTTTATCACCTTCATAACCGAGAAACATTTCCTTATTCCTCTACGGATAATTTTGACCACTATCTAGTGATCCACTCCTGGATCACCTTTGTACCCTCTTGCCAGACATGTGGCAAGGCACACATCAGGTGCGGTACTCATCATGGCATACCGTATAGAGCCTATGACAAAAGCATAGGGGACGACCTTCATCCTTCCTCTTTCTTCAGCCATGGTCAAGCTTTGAGTCTTACTCAACTTCACACCTTACAACTCAGGTAAGAACTCCTTCTTTGACTGATCTCTATTGAACTCCTTCAAAATCATGTCAAAGGTGTGTGTTCTTTTGAAAGTATCATCAGGCGTCTTGATCTATCTCTATAGATCTTGATGCCCAATTATATAAGCAGCTTTATCCAGGTCTTCCTTTGAAAAACTCCTTCCAAACAACCCTTTATGCTTTCCAGAAATTCTACATCATTTCGGATCAACAATATGTCATTCACATATACTTATCAGAAATGTTGTAATGCTCCCACTCACTTTATTGTAAATACAAGTTTCTAACAAACTTAGTATAAACCCAAAAACTTTGATCACTCCATCAAAGCGTATATTCCGACTCCAAGATGCTTGCTCTAGTCCATGGAAGGATCGCTGGAGCTAGCATACCTTTTAGCATCCTTAGGATCGACAAAACCTTTCTGATTGTATCACATACAACATTTCCTTACGAAAACTGGTAAGGAAACTTGTTTTGTCATCCATCTGCCAGATTTCATAAATGCAGCTAATGCTAACATGATTCCGACGGACTTAAGCATCGCTACGGGTGAGAAAATCTCATCGTAGTCAACTCCTTGAACTTGTGAAAAACTCTTTGCCACAAGTCGAGCTTCATAGACGGTTAGATTACCGTCCACGTCCGTCTTCTTCTTAAAGATCCATCTATCTCAACGGCTTGCCAATCATCGGGCAAGTCCACCAAAGTCCACACTTTGTTTTGATACATGAATCCTATCTCGGATTTCTCGTAATCTAACCATTTGTCGGAATACGGGCCCACCATCGCTTCTCCATAGTTCGTAGGTTCATCGTTGTCCAACAACATGACCTCTAAGACAGGATCACCGTACCACTCTGGAGTAGTACATATCCTTGTCGACCTACGAGGTTAGATAGCAACTTGATCCGAAGCTATATGATCACTATCATTAGTTTCCTCTTCAACAGTCGTAGATTCCATAGAAACATCTTTCTGTGTTGCACTACTCTCCGGTTGAAGTGAGGGTTCGACAACCTCATCAAATTCTATCTTCCTCCCACTCAATTCTTTCGAGAGAAACTCCTTCTCGAGAAAGGACCCGTTCTTAGCGACAAGCATTTTTGCCCTTGAATCTGAGATAGAAGGTATACCCAACTGTTACCTTTGGATATCCTATGAAGATGTATTTGTCCGCTTTGGGTTCGAGCTTTTTCTGGCTAAAGCCATAAGCATCGCAGCCCCAAACATTTAAGAAACGACAACTTTGGTTTCTTGCCAAACCACAGTTCATACGGCGTCGTCTCAACGGACTTAGATGGTGCTCTATCTAAAGTGAATGCAGCTGTCTCTAATGCATAACCTCAAAATAATAGCGGTAGATCGGTAAGAGACATCATAGATCGCACCATATCTCATAAGGTTCGATTACGACGTCCGGACACACCATTACGCTGTGGTGTTCCAGGTGCCTTCAACTGCGAAACAATTCCACAATGTCTTAAGTGATTGCCAAACTCATAACTCAGAAAATCTCCCCTTGATCAGATCGTAGGAACATGATCTTCTTGTTATGATGATTCTTAACTTCACTCTGAAATTGCTTGAACTTTTCAAATGTTTCAGACTTTTGCTTCATTAAGTAAATATACCCATATCTTCTCAAATCGTTAGTGAAGATGAGAAAATAACGATATCCACCACACGCCTTAATTTTCATTGGATCACACACATCAGCATGCATGATTTCCAACAAGTCACTTGCCCGTTTCATTGTACCTGAAAACGGGATCTTAGTCATCCTGCCGATGAGGCATGGCTCGCATGTGTCAAGCGATTCAAAATCAAGTGACTCCAAACATCCATCAGCATGGAGTGTCTTCATGCATTTTATGCCAAAATGACCTAAGCGGCAGTGCCACAAGAAAGTGGTACTATCATTATTAACTCTACATATTTTGGCGTTAGTACTATTATCTTGTGTATTGCTATGATCGACATTCAATAAACCATTGGGTGCATAACCGTAAAGGTATTATTCATGTAAACAGAATAACCATTATTCTCTAACTTAAATGAATAACCGTATTGCAATGAACATGATCTAATCATATTCATGCTCAACGTAGACACCTGATAACATTTATCTAGGTTCAACACTAATCCTGAAGGTAGAGGGAACGTGCGATGGTGATCTTATCAACCTTGGAAACACTTCCAACACACATCGTCACCTCGCCCTTAGCTAGTCTCCGTTCAGTCCGTAGCTTTTGCTTCAAGTGACTAATAATAGCAACTGAACCGGTATCCAATACCCATGTGCTACAAGGAGTACTAGTAAGGTACACATCAATAACACGTATATCAAATATACTTTGTTTGAAGTTGCCAGCTTTTCTTATCTACCATGTATTTGGGGTAGTTACGCTACCATGTGACCGTTCCCCTTACAATAGAAGCACTTAGTCTCAAGGTTTGGGTTCAACCTTGGGTTCTTTCATTAGGGCGACAACTGGTTTGCCATTCATGAAGTTTCCCTTGTAGCCCTTGCCCCTTTTTGAAACCAGTGGTCTTGTTAAACCATCAACACTTGATGCTCCTTCTTGATCTCTACTTTTGCGGTCTTAAGCACCGCTAACATCTCTGGGATCATCTCCATCCTTTGCATGTCATAGTTCATCAGAAGTTCTAGTAGCTTGTTGATAGTGTCTAGAGAATTCCGTCAACCACTATCTCATCTGGAAGATTAACTCCCACTTGGTTCAAGTGATCTTAGTACCCAGACATTCTGAGCACATGCTCACTAGTTGAGCTATTCTCCTCCATCTTGTTGGCAAAAGAACTTGTCAGAGGTCTCATACCTCTTAACACGGGCATGAGCCTGAAATCCAAATTTCAGCTCTTGGGACAACTCATATGTCTTATGGCGTTCAAAACGTCATTCGAATCCCGATTCTAAGCCGTAAAGTATGGTGCACTAAACTATCAAGTAGTCATCAGGACTTGTCTGTCAGATGTTCACAACATCCACAAACGACGTTGTAGGGGTTTGCACATCGAGCGGTGCATCAAAGACGTAAGCTTTCTGTGTAGCAGTGAGGACACTCCTCGGATACGGACCCAGTCCGCATCATTGCTTACAATATCTTTCAACTTAGTCTTTCTCTAGGATCGTATTAAACAGGGAGCTACAACGCAGTTATTGGTCTACAACATAATTTGTGAAGACAACTTAGACTATTGTTCATGACAATTAAGTTCATCTAATCAACTCCGACTCAGATAGACATCCCTCTAGTCATCTAAGTGATACATGATCCGAATCGGCTAGGCCGTGTCCGATCATCACGTGAGACGGACTAGTCATCAACGGTGAACATCTTCATGTTGATCGTATCTTCTATACGACTCATGTTCGACCTTTCGGTCTTCCGTGTTCCGAGGCCATGTCTGTACATGCTAGGCTCGTCAAGTCAACCCTAAGTGTATCGCGTGTGTAAATCTGGCTTACACCCGTTGTATGCGAACGTTAGAACCTATCACACCCGATCATCACGTGGTGCTTCGGAACAACGAACCTTAGCAACAGTGCACAGTCAGGGGGAACACAATTCTTGAAATTTTAGTGAGAGATCATCTTATTCACTACCGTCGTTCTTAAGCAAATAAGATGTAAAACATGATAAACATCACATGCAATCAAATAGTGACATGATATGGTCAATATCATTTTGCTCCTTTTGATCTTCATCTTCGGGGCTCCATGATCATCATCATCACCGGCATGACACCATAATCTCCATCATCATGATCTCCATCATCGTGTCTTCAAGAAGTCGTCTCGCCAAACATTACTTCTACTACTATGGCTAACTGTTAGCAATAAAGTAAAGTAATTACATGGCGTTTTCAGTGACACGCGGGTCATACAATAAAATAAGACAACTCCTATGGCTCCTGCCGGTTGTCATTCTCATCGACATGCAAGTCGTGATTCCTATTACAAGAACATGATCAATCTCATACATCACATATATATCATTCATCGCATCCTTTTGGCCATATCACATCACACGGCACATGCTGCAAGAACAAGTTAGACGTCCTCTAATTGTTGTTGCAAGTTTTTACGTGGCTGCTATAGGTTTCTAGCAAGAACGTTTCTTACCTACGCCAGAACCACAACATGATATGCCAATTTATATTTACCCTTCATAAGGACCCTTTTCATCGAATCCGATCCGACTAAAGTAGGAGAGACAGACACCCGCTAGCCACCTTATGCAACTAGTGCATGTCAGTCGGTGGAACCAGTCTCACGTAAGAGTACGTGTAAGGTCGGTCCGGGCCGCTTCATCCCACGATGCCGCCGAATCAAGATAAGACTAGTAACGGCAAGTAAATTGATAAATCTACGCCCATAACTACTTTGTGTTCTACTCGTGCAAGATACTACGCATAGACCTAGCTCATGATGCCACTGTTGGGGATCGTAGCAGAAAATCAAAAAAATTCCTACGCATCACCAAGATCTATCTATGGAGTAATCTAGCAACGAGGGAGAGGGGAGTGCATCTACATACCCTTGTAGATCACGATGCGGAAGCGTTGCAAGAACGCGGATGAAGGATTCATACTCGGTGCGATTCATATCGCGGTTGATTCCGATCTAAGCGCCGAACAACGGCGCCTCCGCGTTCAACACACGTGCAGCCCGATGACGTCTCCCACGCCTTGATCCAGCAAGGAGAGGGGGATAGGTTGGGGAAGACTCCATCCAAAAGCAGCACGACGGCGTGGTGGTGGTGGAGGAGTGCGGGACTCCAGCAGGGCTTCGCCAAGCACTGCGAGAGCCGAGAAGGGAGAGAGGTAGGGTTGCGCCAAGCGACAGAGGTCAAAACGTGTTATGGGCAGCCCCAAAACTCATATATATATAGGGGAAGGGAGGGGCTGCGCCCCTTCTAGGGTTTCCCACCCCTAGGAGTGCGGCCATCTCAGATCCCATCTGAGGGTGGCGGCCAGAGGGGGGGAGGGAGAGGGGGGCGCACCAGATTGGGCCCTAGGGCCCATCTGCCCTAGGGTTTGCCCCCCTCCCCTCTTGGAGGCGCCTTGGGCCTTGGTGGGGGGGCGCACCAGCTCACCAGGGGATGGTCCCCTCCCACACTTGGCCCACGTATGCCTCCGGGGCTGGTGGCCCCACCCGGTGGACCCCCGGGACCCTCCCGGTGGTCCCGGTACGCTACCGATAGCGCCCGAAACTTTTCCGGTGACCAAAACGGGACTTTCCATATATGAATCTTTACCTCCAGACCATTTTGGAACTCCTCGTGACGTCCGGGATCTCATCCGGGACTCCGAACAACATTCGGTAACCGCGTACATACTTTCCCTATAACCCTAGCGTCATCGAACCTTAAGTGTGTAGACCCTACGGGTTCGGGAACCATGCAGACATGACCGAGACAACTCTCCGGCCAATAACCAACAGCGGGATCTGGATACCCATGTTGGCTCCCACATGTTCCACGATGATCTCATCGGATGAACCACGATGTCAAGGATTCAATCAATCCCGTATACAATTCCCTTTGTCTATCGGTACAGTACTTGCCCGAGATTCGATCGTCGGTATCCCGATACCTTGCTCAATCTCGTTATCGTCAAGTCTCTTTACTCGTTCCGTAACACATCATCCCGTGATCAACTCCTTGATCACATTGTGCACATTATGATGATGTCCTACCGAGTGGGCCCAGAGATACCTCTCCGTCACACGGAGTGACAAATCACAGTCTCGATTCGTGCCAACCCAACAGACACTTTCAGAGATACCTGTAGTGCACCTTTATAGCCACCCAGTTACGTTGTGACGTTTGGTACACCCAAAGCATTCCTACGGTATCCGGGAGTTGCACAATCTCATGGTCTAAGGAAAAGATACTTGACATATAGAAAAGCTTTAGCATACGAACTACACGATCTGTGCTAGGCTTAGGAATGGGTCTTGTCCATCACATCATTATCCTAATGATGTGATCCCGTTATCAACGACATCCAATGTCCATGGTCAGGAAACCGTGACCATCTGTTGATCAACGAGCTAGTCAACTAGAGGCTTACTAGGGACATGGTGTTTGTCTATGTATCCACACATGTATCTGAGTTTCCTATCAATACAATTCTAGCACGAATAATAAACAATTATCATGAATAAGGAAATATAATAATAACCAATTTATTATTGGCTCTAGGGCATATTTCCAACATTGATTGCCGTAGCCCACCAAAAATCCGTCGCCCCGCCCCTCCCATGCTTTTCCTTCCGATGCATGCGCCGCTTAACGCGCCGCATTCATGTCGGCCCAGAGCACGCAGAGACCGGCATCGATGTCACGATGTGACCGGAGGGAGGGAGGGCGGCGCTGACTGACATGACCTCTCGGCAGCCGCCGCTTCAATGCGGACAAAGGTTCTCGAGAAACCAACTCCGAAAGCGCCATAACGAAGCCGGAGGAGTATGACGAGCGGGAGCAACGCCGGCGGGACAGGCGCAACGTAGCGCAGCAGTCCAAGTACGCGGACTCGGACGTCCCGCCGCCACACATCGCGGCGGACCCGGAACTATAGACCTGGGCCCTATACCGCTCCGTCACGACGCCGGAGACAGCCAAGCACTGTCTCCGCCGCCTCAACGGTGAAATGCCCAGGTACGACGAGGAATGCTCCCTCGCCACATGGGCGCCGCCTCCTCTAACGGCCACCGCCCTCTCCCCCAGCCCACGTCGCCGGTGGACGTGGCCGCACTGCACACAACGCAGGAGGAAGCAGAGAGGATCATCTGCGAGTGGCAAGCGGCCGCCGGGAAGCCCTGCTACGACGTCGCCACCTTCCATTGCCTAAAGCCCAACGACGACTCCGACTCTGACGCCAGATCAGGCACCGATGACGGAGGAGCCGCCGGCCAGCCCGACATGGCCTACCTGGTCACCGTTAAGTAAATGATAGCTTAGGGTTTAGATTTAAAGTGAGCATAAATGATCGCCGCCTCAACGGCTTCTCCAAAGCAGAACAATTCATTTTTATGGAAGTTAATCTTAAGAACCGACATTTGTCCAAAGCTTAACGCAAAGGCATGTTGGCGCATCCTCCACTATCTCGGTGGCCGTGGCGGTGGCGACGACTCCTCGTGTCGCTGGCCATCATATTGGTCGAGGACGGTGCAGTGAGGCCGGCGGCGCGGCACGAGCGGCGCAAAGACGGTCGCTCGTCGGAGCCGTTGTCTCGACGGGAAACTCGCCAATATCAGTGACTAATGGTCACTAAACGACGCCTTCACAATTGTCAGCACGGGCATGACTGCCGCTAGGGCATCACGACTGGGGTCTGCATTGGCCATGGTGGTCCTGCGCACTGTGCAAGAGGAAGCGGAGTGGCTCCTCCGTGAGCGTCAGGCGGCGGCCGGGCAAGGCTGTCGTGGACCCGCGCCTTTCCGCTGCTGGAAGAACTACGGACGATGACGATGACAGCATTGACGACGCCGGCGATGCGACTTGGCAAGGCGGACATGGGTATGAGGTCACTGTCTGCTATAAGTTAGCCTCCTAAATTTTTAAAAGGGATTTTAGTTAAACGGATGAAATATTGTGTGTTTTATTTA
Source organism: Secale cereale (assembly GCA_902687465.1). Taxonomy (NCBI): domain Eukaryota; kingdom Viridiplantae; phylum Streptophyta; class Magnoliopsida; order Poales; family Poaceae; genus Secale; species Secale cereale. Next base: position 658,324,722 of record LR738714.1, read on the forward strand.
AATTATGTCCAAACTTTGTTCCGTAGTGTTTGATAAATTCGTCTGATTTTTATATTTGTTTTTAAATGAATGCCGACATGGTTGGATGACCGGCTCTCACGTCATTATCCGTACACTCGTCTCTATCAGTCGACGCACGATGTCCCATTTAAAAGCCAGCGTTTGGGGATGCAGTTAAGGATGTACAAATGCAGCTTTGCAGGTTCCAGGCTCATACACATATGCATGAAATGAAATGTTTTTTCTTTTTTGTGGCGCGTGACCTTGAGCTTTCATAGGAGCCGATGCAGATACTTCGGCTCGTACGGTTGCTGCCGCGGATGCCCTTGTCTGCTCGTGGTCACCAAAGGTTCTTATCGATCTTGCTTAGAATTGGGTGCTCATGGTCAAATTTCAAAACGAAATATATAATTGGTTGCATTCATCACCCATACTCGTTATATCTTGCTGCTCCCGAATGCAAACGCCAAAGTAAGTGTCGTTTTGTTTAGCCATGCAAACGCCAGCCACCTTGGCGTTTGGCGGAGCCACGTCAGCGAGCCAACAAGGATGTGGCGCAGAGGCCAGCCAGAGACGATGGCGTCTCCGGTGCAAACGAAATGCCAGGCAAGTTGGCGTCACCTAAAAAGGTCATAATGCGAAATACTTATAAAGTAGGGTCAAATCGTGTTAATCTTTGCTTAAAAGGTCAAAACAGAAATTTTGTCCGTCTTGCAGTGTCTCTTGTGGTCTTTTCGTGATCAAGTGCATTGAAAACTGGAACGGGGATGATTGGATATTTGAGTTTGACCAGGCAGATATTAATTCTTCAAGGGGACGCATTCTAGCTGAAATACTTTTCTCGGAATGCAACACCATAGAAGTAGTGAAAGAGAATATTCTGAAGATCATGGAGAACAAACGAGTCTGAGGATGGGGTGTTGGCTATTATCTCCACTAAATAAACATGCCGTTGTCGGTACTTGATACAATTTTCTTTGTATTAAGACATCTCTTTATTGTAATGTGGCATGGTTTAGCATGTTTCACAACTAAATAAACGTGTCGTGATCGGTATTTGCTACAATATTTATGTGGGTGTCACTCTTATTTGCATCATTGTGGTTGCTGATTTTTCAACTTCTTATATAGTGTGATGATTGCGCCGACATGGCCGTCCTGGCGCTGCTTTTAAATAAAGTTTTGTACTGTGATGTAATGCGAACGCCGGCTTATTTCTGTCAAAAAACAAAGCTTAGGAATCTGTCAAAAAATATAACTTAGGAAAAAATATGCCCAACCACCGCAGCCGGGCCAACAGTAGCGAACAGATCACACCCAAATCAAGCCCGAAGGTGACTCGGGCGGCTGACAGAGCCGCTATTGGGCCGAGAAACGGGGTCCAACGGGGCTGCGGGCGGTAATAGGAGAGGAGCTCGGTGGAGGGGGCGGAGGCAGCTATTTAAGCCGCTCCTCGCGCCCCCAGCTTCCGAGGTGGGACTAAAGTTCCCTCATCGCGCCCCGCGCTGCACGCGGTCGCCGCAAGGCTCACCAGGCCGCGTAGTCTCCGGCCGGCCCAGTTCGGCCCAACGGAGGCAGGCCGCCACTCGCCTCCTCCCCCAGCCCATGCCCCCTTCACCGGCCCACGCCCACGCCCGCTCCCCTCGCCCCGCGCGTTGCGGTGAACCAGGTGTTTAGGGGCAGTTTGGTTCATGTCCTGAACTCCATGCCTGGAAAATTTTGCTGCCTGGCCAGGCATGAGAATCTGAAAAAAAGTTGCCTGGTCAGGCTAGCATATGGAAGGAGTGTTTGGTTGATGGCCTGGCCTGGTGGATTCTAAGCTGATGATGTTTGCTCTATATTTGCCTCGTTTACTGCACCACATAGATTAATATATGGAATTAATTACAGGCTGCTGCACCAGGCATGTCCAGGCATTCAAAAAAGGACGCCTGGGACCAGGCTAATCATCTTGCCTCATTTCCACCAGGCTAACTACATTCTTTCGTTGTCCAGGCCAGGTGTACTTCCTCTTTTCGTGGACATCAACCAAACATGCAGCAGGAAATTTCAGGCAGCCCCCAGGCCAGGCGTCTCTCGCTGTGGACACGAATCAAACTTCCCCTTAGTCCCACCTCGGAAATGGGGGCGGGTGAGGAGCGGCTTAAATAGCTGCCTCCGCCCCCTTCACCGAGCTCCTCTCCTATTACCACCCGCAGTCCCGTTGGACCCCGTTTCTGGGCCCATTGATGGCTTTGTCAGCCGTCCGAGTCACCTTGGCCCCGGCCGGACGGGCACGGTGGCGTAATCATCACAGCATATACATCATAAAAACTTCGAATATAACACGCATTAACCTCTGTTTGGTCAAACTGAATATCCAACCATCATTACGGGTGATGATATACAAATTTATTACATAATTTTTTTGAGGAAACATAAACAAAACACTTATCAAGTTTTCTGGCACGCACGTATAAATAAAAAACAGCATGGGTTGTTCAGACAAGAATCGGGCAACCACTTTTATTCTTCCAACCTAACAAGCTGCTTCTCTACGCCCAATTCCTGAACAAAATATAAACAATATGGGTGAGAAAACATAGTCGGTGAAATCAAATTGGCAACATAACAAAAATAAGAAAGTTGGAACTCACTTCTCATTCTTCTTGCATGTAGCCTTGTTATGACCTGGGAAACCACACAGACTACATAAAGGACCACTTTTCTTCTCTGTAAAATCTTTTGCCCTACCATTTTTCGTAATATTGGGGCCCCCCTTTGACCGCCCCTTCTTAGGTGCACCCTTCGTCAAAACTTTTTCAGGATCACCAATACTAGGTTGAACTTGTTGCGCCTGATTTGCCTCCTTCTTAAGCTTAGCATACCTCCTACTTCCTATAAGTTCATCCTCTGAAATCTTTTTCTACGCAATTATGGAGTCCAGAGCCTTCATCAACTCGTCGAACAAGAAGGGATCATTTGCTGCAACATGAGCAGGTTCCGCGGTTTTTATGGTTATTTCACTATATGGTTCTCTCTCCAATGGTCCTGACCAACCCCATCCAAACATATCACTCTTTTGCTGCACAGGCAACCCATCTCTCGCATTTTTCGACAGCCGATGTAGGACACAACATTTTGGTATCTCAGTTATGTTCAGATGATGGAGAACAAAGAGAATGTGTTTGCATGGCAGCCCTTTACGAACCATCCTAAGACAACTGCATGTTATAGTTTGTTCTGAGTTACCTGGTTCATAAACAACATTATACCTGAATTTGTGGTTGTCCTTCCATGTCACCATGAATGTCTGACACTCAATTCCCACGAGCATCTCAAATATCTCCAGCTGACCCATCTTATGCAAATCATCTTGCAGGATGTAGAAATTAGCAGGTGTGAATACTTTGGCGGCATGCTCCTCGAGGGCCTTATATTCAGTAACCGACGGCCGTAATTCCTGGCGTGCCTCGTGGTCATCGTACGCCTCGTTCTCATGAAGGCGAACTATACAGTTCTCATAATGCACTACCAAATCAACTATTGTCATACCGTAGTCTAGGTGAAGGTGAAGGCAGAAGTTGAGGCTTTCGCTTCTCTGGTTACTTCGCATACCAAGAAAAAAACCATCTGAAAGATATGAAGCTGCCCAAAGTGTCCTCTTTCTGTACATCCTGTTAAGCCACTCTTTAGTTCTTTCCGTCTTCCACTTAACATAGAAAGTGGTCCATCTCTGCTCAAAGTTCGCCTGAGAGGTGGCATAGTACAAGAGCGATCTGAACTCATCCAGTGATTTGTAGTGCAGGTGCCGCTGCATATTTTTTTCGATATGCCAGGAGCAAAGATGATGTATCACATCTGAAAGAACAGACCGAATAGCCCGGATCATTGTCGCGTCATCGTCTGTGATTATTGATTTTGGCTTCACCTGACAGTTTGCTTTCAGAAAAGTCTGCAGCAGCCAAACGTATGCCCCTTCGGTCTCATCAACAATGATAGCACCAAACACTGTGGTGCAACGGTGGTTGTTAACTCCAACAAAGGGGGCGAACGGCATGCCATATCAGTTCATTTTATAAGTGCTATCAAACACGACCACATCTACGTAGTCCTGATAGTCCCTCCGCGACTGTGCATCGCACCAGAACATACTCTTCAGTCGCCCTTCCTTGTCAAGCACATACTAAAAAAATTCAGGGTCCTTCTCCTTCCTGCTCCTCATTATGCCAATTGTTGTCTCAGCATCACCCTGGGCAATGAGTTTCATCTTCTCTCTGCAACATAGATTGTAAATGTCCCTCCTGATAAGCCCGCACTTATCGTACGAACCATATCTGCTGATGAAATTTTCCACTATTATATGCTTTCTTATCCCGGCCGCTTCCATCACCAATATCTCCGCCCTCGTGCCATATCCAATCCGTCGGTGTGACCACAAAAAACAAACCTCATCGGGTCGAGCCATCATGTGGTTGTGATCATCCATGAATGACGCGACGAACCAAACGCCATGCTCTCTGTCCAGCTTCACCACCATATGTGCACCACAGTCGCAACGAGTCCCGGTCTAAGCCTACGCTTGCGGCCCTCCATGGTTATGAACTTGCTCTGCCTTCTCCCTCCCCTGGAGCAAAGAAACCACCGGTACCGAATCATTCCTGAAGCACCTCGTTTGACCTTCTGTTTCCTGATGCTGAACCCGTGCTCTTTGGCGTGATTGTTGTAGAATATGTATGCATCCCCTTGCGATCGGAAGGTGATAGCCATGACCTTCCAATGTGTCTCCACCATCTTCTGCTGCCTTCGAGCCTCCTGAATATCGATCCCTCCCTCATCCTGATCACCACTAGGATCATATGACTCCTCCTACAAAATTCAGTTGAAAATATATATGTCAATTACTATCATTTAATTCATGTTGTTGATCGATATACATCAACTATGAACTAACCTGGCTCAAGTTATCTGCGAATGATTCCTGAAAACTATTTTGCACATTGTCTACATCCACATCTTCCTGCAAATTTGTACACAAAAATAAATAGTTAGCCATGCCATACTTCGCAAACTCAAAAATAAAATCAACGTATATGCCACTTACGTTTTCACTATTTGCGCCATGTTCATTATTATCAAAATCCTCCGGAGGTAAGATATCATATGATGAGACGGAATCATTGTCGCTGCTGTCATCATCTTCCTTCAAATTATCGTTATCAGTTTTAGTCACCTTATCAGTATCATTCTCATCCCTCCCGAATGCGGATTCTTCGTCCATGTCAACACACCTAACTCACAGAACTGCAAAACATCGTGTGTTAGGTTTAGTACACTCCATCATGCCCAAAGCAACCCTAGTTAAATCATACACTAGTCCGTACATGAGGCGCTGCGGCAGGAGGTTTTGAACTTTTGATGAACCCTAAACCATATATCAGTACATGCATGAACTAGCCCTCACTTCTATCCATCATGCCCGCCCCATGCCCGCTAGGGTTTAGATGACAAACCTTGGCCCGCGGTGTAGATGTCACCGGCGTTCGACGACGGACTTCAGGCGGCGACGTGCACGATGAGCAACCGGCGAGGGCGTCGTCGGACGGGTCAAGGACGGCGGCGATCAGCGGCGGCGGACGGGGGAAGGACGGCGGCGATCGGCCACTTGGCACGGCGGGCAGGCGACGATGTTCGGACGGCGGCCAGGACGTTGGGACGGCGAGGGCGGCGGTGGACGGGGTAAGGACGGCGGAGATCCGCCGCAGCGGAGGGGGGAGGACGGCGGCGATCAGCGGCGGCGGCGATCTGCCACTTGGAACGGCGGGCGGGCGAGCGATGGGGCTGGCGAGTAGATGGGACGGGCGTAGATCGTGCAACTGCCTTTTTTTTAATGTGCGTGGCATACGTATGCATGGCACAACTGTATAATACGAGGTGGGTATACGTTTCTTCCGTATGACCGTTCTGCCCTTCTACGCTTTGTTAAGGGGGGGGGGGGTCTACCGAAGCACAGCTCATCTTTTATAGGAAACTATTGGATGCATAAAAGAGATGTTAGATAGCTGTGCAGAAATCGATGAGATGTTTCGGTTGGTGGAGGAGCTTTGTCGTGAGTGATCTTGTTGCGGACATGCCACGAACGCCACATTGTCATTGGGAGAGCCATGTGGGACGGTTCCAATAGCGGCTCAAGCACATCAAAAGGCCACTCAGGGCCTGTGTGACGAACAAACTAGATGTGCGGGAGCATCCAATCCTTAGCCATCGCTCTCCATAGCTCCACTGCACAGGGAGACCTACACATTGCGTGGAATCCATCCTCGCATTCCAAACCAGACAAGGAACATATGCTCCAGCCTTTGGGAAGATATATAGAGTACGTGTATGGCTTTTGCTTTCGATGAGATTACTAATTGGCCTGTAAATAGTCAGCCTAAATTCGGCTACTGTTTTTTTTATCACAATACAATTGAATGTCGCTCACATACACAGGCATACATTCAGTCTCTTACATACACGAGCATATACTCATCCCTATAAACGGATGAACGGACGATCTACCCCTATGAGCACCTTCATTAGACTGAGCCGGTATATCTTGAGATTTTACGAAATCATCATAGGCGCCTCGCAATCGACGGTTAACGCCTCCTCCCAATGAACGAACATGTCGAAAGCCTGAAATAAATTCTGGAATAATGTGAGCACCAATGACAGTCTAGGACTTAAATCTTGGTGGGCTGGGCATACTACTGTCCTCCTAACCATTCAAACTAAAGTTGGATTGCAAAAATGGGCTATTGTTAGGATAACTAATTTTAATGGTGCCCAGTGGAATATTTAGCCTGCCTGGTCGACACATGGCATGTGAACTCGCCACATTCCGATCGTGGCACACATGTGTGGCACAAATATAATGAGCCGCGCTGCACGTACACAGGGACAGTCACACGTTTACGAATTCGTTCTTAATTGGTTTCTCTCTCGGATATGCTATTTTACCAGTTGCATGTTTTTACAAACTGTCTTTGTCCATTTTGTGTGAGAGGAACAAAGCCCTAAGCCCGAGAGGATGTCACAAGCTGCCACGATGTCGTATCCGAGGAGGAGGAGTGAGGGTTCCACGATTCTCCTTGGAACGGATGGATCCCAAGATCGAGACGGGGAAGTCGTGCCTAGTCGCAGTGTCGCTGGCAAGGGTTGAGTCAGGGACCTCAATGGACTTGGGGGCGTTTATGTCTCGCTTCGGCATTGTAGCAGAAGGCGAGGAAGAAACATAACTTGGTTGGGAAATACCGATGTCGGTTAGGGCAGCTCGTGTGAGAAAGAAAATGGGAAGATAAAGACATTGCAGTGCTGGCAAATCAAGTTAAACTTTGTTTCTTGTTTTTCAGGCAACTACTACGAAGGAGATCCCTTTCTCTCTTTCTAACTCTATAGACCGTGACCCACAAGAGGTTCGCACGAAACATAACCCAGACCCAGCCAACAAATGTGTCTTGTGCAATGTTGGGACTTATCCACTGAGAAACAGCAAAACCGTTAATTTAACTTAGAATGAATATATAATCCATATAACTGTTTGTAGAATTTCAAGAAATCAATCTATCATTTCCCAATCCTCTAGATTCTCATCACCAACCATGGTTTGCTACGTACCATAGCCAGGCCGTCAAGGTTGGGGTTGTCTTTGCAAAGCGTTGTGACCCTTTCTCTCCATGTCTGAAATGCATGTCCATTAGGTTGTACAAAAATGAAAGTCTATGTGTTATTCACTAAGAATTTGCAGTTTGCTCAGACAAATACAAGATATAATCATAGTATTGTACTCTTCATGTAGTACAAAAAATTGTTTCCTCGTAGACTAAAATAAAAAGGTGAAATTTGACTTGGATCGCAACACGGATCATCGGTTCTTGGTGTCGTGAAGGATTGAGAATTAGTCGCGACAGGATAATAAAATCACCAATTCACTACAAAATACAATGTAAAAGTGTCGAGTAACAAAACTGCCGAGTTAGCGTAAGAACATTGTAAAATATTCGACAATCACATATAGCACATTGAAGAAATTGGATAATGCTTGCATACAAAGAAAGCTAGTACATTATCAACCCATTGTTAGTCTTTTTTCAAACAGTTTGTCTAGTTCACATCTATCTAAGCTCCCACAAATAACACAACAACAAGTAACAAAAAAAAAGGTGGGACAAAAGAAAATAGACCACAAACATAGTGGACATCGGGTTAGATACTTAGATATGACATAACTATGTCACATCTAGATGTGTCCTAGACAGACCTTTTTTCAAATTACATGAATAATGAATCTATCATTCTAAACCCCTCGGGGTTTCCTATAGCTGCCTCGAGTACAAAATGAAGGATAAGGATGAATCCAAGTACCATAATGAACAAGCCTATCATATCCACGACGTGTGCTATGACATGCAATGCTCGACCACCAGAGGTTGTCGGGTGGAACCGTACGCTGAGCATCATCGGGATGATGAAAACAGTGGCGATAACGAGCTCAAAGAGGATCGCATACCACAAGCAGGCATGTCTGCTACATTGCTCGGGCTCCTCCGCCGCGACGATTCCATCCGGGTTAGGGACGTCGTCGGGAGGCATCATAATCCTATTTATGGTATCTATCCATGCCTGATATCGAGGGCGATCGGGTTGGGCTTCGATCTTGTCTCCACGGTCGCCACCGACTTGATCAGGATTTTCGATGTCGATCATCTCTATGCCGTCCATGGTGTCGCTCAATTGATTGGGTATCTTGTGCGGATGATCCGTTGGAGGAGATGGATTTAGAGAGAGATAAGCGATGCGTGGAATTTTAGGGTAATAAATCCTCGTAGGCAAACTAATCGAACAGAGTAGGCTGCTCTCGAAATTGTCTAATATATAAAGCGCACCAGCCCTGCTGCTGTCGGTACAGGTATACCATCGTCATAGTACAGGGCTCTCTAATTTTCTTTTCTTTTCTTTTCTTTTCTTGATTGAGGATGACTCTTTTATTTATGTTAGGGAAATATGCAACTTAGTATTATCAGGAGGCAAAAGCTATCATATATACATGTACAGGGTATGCCAAAGGTCGGAATGCAAAAGGCCAAAAGCCACAATAAACATAACTCTAACACCCCCCCCCCCCCTCAAACTCATGGTGGATCCACAACACTGAGTTTGGAGAGGTAAAATTTATGTTGCGCTCTAGTATGGGCCTTCGTGAAGAAGTCCGCCAACTGTAACTCGGAAGGCACATACTGAAGAGCGATAACATGGTCCTGCACACCAGCACGCACAAAGAAAGCATCAACACCAATATGCTTGGTAAGCTCATGCTTCACGGGGTCCCGCGCAATACTGATAGCACCTGTACTGTCTGACAAGAGTGTAGTAGGTGTAGTAACACTAACACCAAAATTCTCAAGTAACCAACGTAACCAAGTCACCTCTGCCGTGAGTAGAGCCATAGCTCGCAACTCAGCCTCTGCACTCGAACGAGAAGATGCAGTCTGTTTCTTTGTCTTCCAGGCAATGAGAGAACCACCAAGAAAGACACAATAAGCAGAAAGTGAACGGCGATCCGAAGGATCACTATCCCAAGTAGCATCCGAATAGGCCTGGAGTTGAAGTGAGCTGGAACGAGGAAAGAAGAGACGGTGAGAGATCGTGCCACGAAGATATCGTAGAACACGAAGAAGGTGACTATGATGTCTACACACGCTTCTATTCTTGTAGACAGTGTTGGGCCTCCAAGAGCAGAGGTTTGTAGGACAGCAGCAAATTTCCCTTAAGTGAGTAACCCAAGGTTTATCGAACTCAGGGAAGTGGAGGTTGAACGTACCCCTTTCAAGCAACCCTGCAATCAAGATACAAGAAGTCTCTTGTGTCCCCAACACACCTAATACACTTGTCAGATGTATAGGTGCACTAGTTCGGCGAAGAGATGTTAAATGGCAAGTGATATGGATGGCAAAACAAAGTAATATAAATCTGTAATAAAAAAGTGCAGCAAGCAAACAAGTGGTAAACGTGAGCACAAATGGTATTGCAATGCTGGAAACAAGGCCTAGGCTTCATACTTTCACTAGTGGCAACTCCCAACAACATTAACATAATCGAATCACATGATATTTCCCATAAAACATGCAATGGAGACGCACCCGGAGGTCATTCCTTTGTGATCAAGAGAGGACGAGAATTATGTAGGGCTACAAAAGCACACCTCAAAGTTCGTAGTTCTCAATCTATGGATTTCCCAATGTCACCGTGGCCATCCAAAGAGAGTACCACAATCACCACAACATATCTAAAGGATAGTCAAAGACAAGCACCAAGAGACTCTCAATCTTCAATCCACACACAAAAGAGGAAATCACTCATGAAAATATTCTTCTAATCCATGTCCAATAGACCGTTGTCACCTTGGTCTCGGGGATTATACTAGATAAAGACAAGTGGGTACATCAATCAAATACATAGAGGAAGGGAAATATCATGGGATCACCATAGATTAACATAGCCTATGATCACAACGAAGATCACATCATGGGAGAGAGCATTGACCACATAGCTACTGGTAGAAACCTCAGCCCCGAGGAGGAATTACTCACTACTCATCCGGGAGGCGTCCATGGTGGTGGAGAAGCTCCCGGTGGTGGTTCTCCCCTCCGGCAGGGTGCCGGGAAGAGTTCTGCTGGTGCTCCCGATCTTGGAAGCGCGGCGGCGGCGGAACAGAGATGAGATCGCAAAAAAGGGTTCCCGAATCAGGGTTTCCACGACGCGGTGTAAATATATGCCAAAGGGGGCATCAGCGGAGGTCAGGGGGGCCCAGGCGCCCCGCCGGCGCGGCCAGGAGGGGGGCCGCGCCCCCAGGGCGCCTGGAGCCCTGGTGGCCCCCCTCTGGCCCTACTTTGGCCGCACGGAAGCTTCTGGAGCACTGATTTTTTATATATTTTTCCCGGAATTTTTCTGGCAATTTAAGTAATGGGAAAACCTGAAATACAAAAACAGCAGAAAACAAAAACTGGCACTGAGGTGCACTGAGTTAATAGGTTAGTCCAAATATGATCAAAAGTGTATGGAAGTGCATAAATATCATAGCAATATCACACAAAAGAGGCATGGAGCAAGCAGAAATTATAGATAAGTTTTGGACGTATCAACATCCCCAAGCTTAATTCCTGCTCGTCCTCGAGTAGGTAAATGATAACAAGCATAATTTCTGTGGTGACATGCTATTAACCATACAAGGACTTTTCGCAATCACATGACAAAAGCTTACTGAGACAATGAATCTGTAGTAATTAAGTTGCCTCATGAGAAAATCACAAAGAACTGAAAGTTTTACAATATGATACTGAAACATCAAATAGATTTGTAGTGAGCATGGTGTGCAAAAATGATAAAGTGGTACCTCGCTTGCCCCCTTTAGTGAAGCAAAACATAAATGCAGGGGCACCTCCGAAGTTTAAGTGACGACTAGATACAATGATTTCAGAATAAGCGATATCATAATCATGCAGAAGACAATGGTACTTTGGGACAATGCACATTACACTCAGAATGAAAATCATGCTCTCAATAGTTGGTGCTTTAAAGAAGGTGGAGACTCTCGAACCGTGGCTTTTGATGGCAAGGTTGAAAGCCCGTGGTCGGAAACAAAGACAAAACATGTACCAGAGCTCTTGGTTTTTAAAACAGAGGTAAAAATTATTTTTTAGAGATGCATATTTCGTCAACGAATGCTAGCAGATAACTCAATTACTTCTCGAGCTGGATAAGTTTCGAGGAACGGCTCCCGCACAAGGACGATCACATCCTCTTAATCTCCTTTGTTTATCACTGCCAAAGTTTTCTGATTTCTCATGAACAAAGCGTGAAGGAGGGTTTGTTTGTTGTATATATTTTTTAATGAGCCGGGCGCACTCTATGCCAGTTCCTTCTCGTATTAGGGGTTTGCACATTAGACATGCAATCCCGGGGTGAAGCTTGTCCAACCTAAAAAGATCATGAATTAACTACTACTTCCTCATGAGCTAAAACAGAGGCACAAAAGAGAAATGCTTTTTTGATTAATTTTGAGATGGTACAAGATAGTCTTCGTTAGGAATGGCAGGTAAATACCATGTATAGGAAGGTATGGTGGACTCATATGGCATAACTGGTTTAAAGGATTTTGGATGTACAAGCAGTCAGTCCGCTTAGTACAGATGGAGGTTAGCAAAAGACTGGGAGCGACCAACTAAGAGAGCAATGACGGTCATAATCTTGCAGAGCGACAAAGCAACATTGAATCGGGCATGGAAGTTATATCGCTACTCAGAAATTAAAGATCATCAAGGCTTGATAGACTTTCTTTACAGTCTTAAATATGCGTGAGCATATGCCAAGTCAATCAAAATAAATTCTTGGAGGAAGATATCACTAAACCATACCACATCATGGGCAAACAAATCATGTTGGTACTTCAATAACACATTAAGAACCCCCCAGCTATTTGAGACTAACCATAAGAAAACATGAACTACTAAGCACCATTATGCACATAGCATTTTTATCATAGACATATCAACCAGTGCAACAGAAGCCAACTCTCTTAACAAGATAAGCATGATAACTCAAGAGAGTTCCAGCAACCAACTAAACAAAAGCTCTTTAAAAAGAAAAGCATGAAAACTAAGAGCTAAACATGACAGCAGCTATAGAAAGACAAAGAACACACACAAGAAGATACACATGCAAGCCTATGTTGTGTTCTACAGTGGGGTGGAGCGTGTTTCTCTCCCAAACAATGAAGGCTAGGATCCAACTTGTTATGAACAGCAAGCAAAGATAAAGAAAACTAAAAAAGGAAACTAAGAGCAAGACGCTCCAAGCATAGCACATAACGCATGAAGTGATTAAAATATAGTGGAACGAAAGACGAACTGATAATTGTTGATGGAGAAGGGGATGCATGGGGGCATCCCCAAGCTTAGACGCTTGAGTCTTCTTGAATATTTCTTGGGGGTGCACGGGGGCATCCCCAAGCTTGCGCGTTTGACCCTCCTGAATCTTTTTATCATCTTTCCTCGCACACTTGAAAACTCCCTTCATACATAACTCATCATAATCTGATTAGCGAGGTTAGTACCCATAATAAAATAATTTGTCCTTGCTGGAAATAAGGATAATCTTGAAGGGCTACTGTTTCTCAAGATTTCCAAAAGGTTTTTGCAAAGAAAAAGCATGCTCAAGGTTTGCAAAACGAAGGAAAGGCAAAACAGGACAGAATCTGTGAAAATTAAAGTGACCCTCTATACAGCAAAGTTCACACAACTGGTTAACAGTTATGTTTTGAAAGTGCATGCATTGAAAATTAAAGTGACCCTCTATACAGCAAAGTTCACAAGTAAAAGGATAAAGGTCACACAATTCTCTAGCAATTTCATTTAAATCTCTGACCCAAGTGATTGTTCTTTCATGCTTATGTTGCTTACAATACTTCTCTTCTTCAATCATAGGCCTTTCACAAGGTCTATCCACTCCATAAAAATTAACATGCTTATATAAAACTTCATTTTTAGGAATTGGATCATGCATGTTGCAATCATCATGAACAATTTCATTTTCTTTGCAAATCTCTTTTAAAAGTTTCATGATGCTTGATCCAATCTTCCTTAGGCATATTAAGATGTGAAGCAAAAGATTTGAGGAAATCAACAAGGAGTTGAGAATCAAGCCCAAACTTAGCGCTAAACTTATTCAAACTTGTAGTTTCAACAAAGGACTTAATGCAATCATACTCATAAATTATACCTGACTCTTTACCTTTGTCGATCTCCCAATCTTCAGTGTTGCGTTGAATTCTTTCAAGGAGTTCCCATTTAGCATCAATCTTTTCGTTTGTGAAAGAACCCATAGAGGAAGCATCGAGCAAATCTTTATCCTGTCGAGAGAGCCTCGCATAGAAATTAGTAATAATCATATCTTTGGGGAGCCCATGGTTAGGACATTTTAGCATTAACGTTTTCAGTCTCCCCCAAGCTTGAGCTATGCTCTCTCCGTCATGAGGATAGAAATTATAAACATAATTCCTATTCTCATGAACTTCATGAAGAGGATAAAACTTGGAGTAAAAGAGAGACTAGATCTCTTCCCAATCCAGCAGGTGAGAGTCATCTAGTAGCCTATACCATTCCAATGCTTTTCCTTTCAGTGACAAGGCAAATAATTTCCTCATGACTCCATCTCTTGTCAAACCTGAAATCTTAAACAACTCACAAAGTTCTGTAAGTTTCAACAAATGAATACTAGGATTGACTGTCCCATCATAACAATCATTCCTAATTATTTCAATTATACCAATTGGTATTTTGAACGAGATACATTCAGTAGGTGGAGGAGACTTCTCTACCACGGGTGTGGTAAAGCGGCCTTCCCCAAGCAGCGAACTAAGATTGTGGTTTTCCATAGACATAACTAGTGAAATAAAAACAAGAAACAAAAAGATTTAATTGCAAGATCTAGAGAAGCTACCTTCACTTACCTCACTTCCCCGGCAACGGCGCCAGAAATAGCTTGATGTCTACACACGCTTCTATTCTTGTAGACAGTGTTGGGCCTCCAAGAGCAGAGGTTTGTAGGACAGCAGCAAATTTCCCTTAAGTGAGTAACCCAAGGTTTATCGAACTCAGGGAAGTGGAGGTTGAACGTACCCCTTTGAAGCAACCCTGCAATCAAGATACAAGAAGTCTCTTGTGTCCCCAACACACCTAATACACTTGTCAGATGTATAGGTGCACTAGTTCGGCGAAGAGATGTTAAATGGCAAGTGATATGGATGGCAAAACAAAGTAATATAAATCTGTAATAAAAAGTGCAGCAAGCAAACAAGTGGTAATCGTGAGCACAAATGGTATTGCAATGGTGGAAACAAGGCCTAGGCTTCATACTTTCACTAGTGGCAACTCCCAACAACATTAACATAATCGAATCACATGATATTTCCCATAAAACATGCAATGGAGACGCACCTGATGGGCTTCTCGCCCCTCGTTGGTTACCCCAAGTGGAAGGTGTGAAATGTAGTGTTGCGGAAGTTTTTCCCTTGGCAAGATACCAAGGATCGAATCCCCAGAGACTCCTAGGTTCAACAAGCAGGTGTCAACTGCTAACGGCACCGGATATTAGCAATCAACGTGGACCTACACACAGATACAAATAACTTTGCTCCCAACGAGTACAGAGAGGTTGTCAATCCCTCTGGCCTTGTAGTTCACAAAGGATTAAACGCAAATGATAGTAGTGATAGATAATGTTTGCAATAGTAAATAATAGCGAAAAGTAAATAACGGATGTGATCAATGATGGTAATATGGACCGGAGTCTCATGATGTTCACTAGTGATGTCTCTCTCCCAAAAGACGATAAAACTGCTATGTGAGGTAAACGAATTATAGCTGGGCAATTGACAGGACCATGTGCGCAAACCAATGCTGACTACATTGCAAGAAAGGTTGAGGTTCAAAGCATGGGCGGTACGCCAAAGTAAGTAGACCGAAATCCATCAATATCTACTACTAATCATCCACCTTGAGATATCTATCCAGAACATCTCGCTGGTATTAAGTTGCGAGCCCCACCGATAGTGTAAACTCAAAGCAACAGACAACTGCATTAAAAGAACTTTGCGTAAAGTAAACAATCCTTGCACCCGCGGGCACAAGCACCGTTGTTTTCCCCCTTGTGGCAACAACACATCCCCTAGACTCATGTTTCTGTCACTCAAGCTAGTCATCGAGGGGCATGAACCCACAATCGAGCATAACGTTCCCTCTTGGAGTCACTACCTATTACTTGGCCAAAGCAATAAATAACAACGGAGAACATGCAAGAATTACTTATGAACATAAATATAAAAGAGGTAGATCAAATATATTACTCAATCACAATTTGAACATAATCTCATAATCCATCGGATCCCAGCAAACTCATCATAGCAACAGCATAAGGATTACATATGTGCCTCGATCATGTAGGGCAGCTCACGAGGACTAATTAGTGAAGCACAAGAACGGGAGGAGAACATCACATAGCTACTGGTCATGGACTCATGGTCCAAGGGAGACTACTCACAACTCATCCGGGAGGCGTCCATGGTGGTGGAGAGGCTCCCGGTGGTGATCCTCCCCTCCGGCAGGGTGCCGGGAAGAGTTCTCCTGGTGCTCCCGATCTTGGAAGCGGCGGCGGCGGCGGAACAGAGATGAGATCGTGAAAAAGAGTTCCCCCTTCGAGGGTTTCGGGAAACGCTCTAAATATATGCCAAAGGGGGGCACCAGACGGGGCTCGAGGGGCCCAGGCGTCCCCCGGCGCGGCCCAGGGGGGGCGCGCCACCAGGGCGCCTGGAGCCGTGGTGCCCCCCCCCCCCCGGCTGTCCTTCGGACGCACGGTAGGTTCTGGAACGCTGATTTTTTTTATATAATTTTTTTGGATTTTTCCTGGCAGTTCTCGTAATGTGAAAACCTGAAATACAAAAACAGCCGAAAACAGAAACTGGCACTGGGGTGCACTGAGTTAATAGGTTAGTCCAAATATGATCAAAAGTGTATGGAAGTGTATGAATATCATAGCAATATCACCCAAAAGAGGCATGGAGCAAGCAGAAATTATAGATACGTTTTGGACGTATCAACATCCCCAAGCTTAATTCCTGCTCGTCCTCGAGTAGGTAAATGATAACAAGAATAATTTCTATGGTGACATGCTATTAAACATATAGGACCTTTTCATAGTCATATGACAAAAGCTTACTGAGACAATGACTCTATAGTAATTAAGTTGCCTCATGAGAAAATCACAAAGAACTGAAACTTTTACAATATGAAACTGAATCATCAAGAAGATTTGCAATGAACATGGTGTGCAAATATGATAAAGTGATATCTAGCTTGCCCCCTTTAGTGAAGCAAAACATAAATGCAGGGGCACCTCCAAGGTTTAAGTGATGACTAGATACAATGATTTCAGAATAAACGATATCACAATCATGCAAAAGACAATGCTACTTTGGGACAATGCACATTACACTCAGAATGACAATCATGCTCTCAGTAGTTGGTGCTTTAAAAGAAGGTGGAGACTCAACATAAAAGTAAGAGAATGGTTATGTGCTAGAGCTTTTTATTTTGAAAACATAGAAGCAATTTTGTCAACGGTAGTAGTACTTCATATGTGTTATGCATAAGACGTTCTATAAGTTGCAAGCCTCATGCATCGAATACCAATAGTGCTCGCACCTTGTCCTAATTAGCTCGGATTTCCATGAGTTATCATTGCATTACATATGTTTCAACCAAGTGTCACAAAGGGGTACCTCTATGCCACCTGTACAAAGGTCCAAGGAGATAGATCGCATTTGATTTCTCGTTTTTGATATATCTCAACTTGAGGACATCCATACCGGGACAACATAGAAAATAGATAATGGACTCCTCTTTAATGCTTAAGCATATTCTCATAAGAGATTGAGGATTAATGTCCAAGCTAAAACTTCCACCATGATACATGGCTTTGGTTGGCGGCCCAATGTTCTTCTCTAACAATATGCATACTCATTCAACTCATGGCAAATCACCCTTACTTCAGACAAGACGAACATGCATAGCAACTCACATGATATTCAACAAAAGTGTAACAGTTGATGGCGTCCCCAGAAACATGGTTACCGCTCAGCAAGCAACTTATAAGAAATAAGATACATAGGCAACATATTCTTTACCACAATAGTTTTTAAGCTACTTTCCCATGAGCTATGTATTGCAAAGTTAGTCCGCTTAGTACAGGTGGAGGTTAGCAAAATACTGGGAGCGACCAACTAAGAGAGCAATGACAGTCATAATCATGCAGAGCGACAAAGCAATATTGAATCAGGCATGGAAGTTATATCGCTACTCAGAAATAAAAGATCATCAACGCTTGACAGACTTTCTTTACAGTCTTAAATATGCGTGAGCATACGCCAAGTCAATCAGAATAAATTCTCAAAGGAAGATATTACTAAACCATACCACATCATAGGCAAACAAATCATGTTGGTACTCCAATAACACATTGGGAACCCCCCAGCTATTTGAGACTAACCATAAGAAAACCTGAACTACTAAGCGCCATCATGCACGTAGCATCTTTATCATAGACATATCAACCAATGCAACGGAAGCAAACTCTCTTAACTAGATAAGCATGATAATTAAAGAGAGTTCAAGCAACCAACTAAACAAAAGCTCTTTGAAAAGATAAGCATTAAAGCTAAGAGCAGAACATGATAGTAGCTATTAAAAGACAAAGAACACACACAACAAAGATAGACATGAAAATTCTATGCTATGTTCTAGGTAGAAGTGGAGCGTGTTTCTCTCCCACATAAAGAACGCTGAGTTCCGACTCGTTATGGAAAACTAAAAAGGAAACTAAAAGCAAGACGCTCCAAGCATAGCACATAACACATGAAGTGATTAAAATATAGTGGAACGAAAGACGAACTGATAATGTTGATGGAGAAGGGGATGCACGGGGGCATCCCCAAGCTGAGACGCTTGAGTCTCCTTGAATATTTCTTGGGGGTGCACGGAGGCATCCCCAAGCTTGAGCGCTTGACACTCCTGAATCTTTTTATCATCTTCCCTCGCACACTTGAAAACTCCCTTCATACATAACTCATCATAATCTGATTAGCGAGGTTAGTACCCTTAATAAAATAATTGTTCCTTGCTGGAAATAAAGATATTCTTGAAGAACTACTGTTTCTCAAGATTGCCAAAAGGTTTTTGCAAAGAAAAAGCAAGCTCTTGATTTGCAAAATGAAGGAAAGGCAAAACAGGACAGAATCTGTGAAAAACAGAACAGCAGGTAGTAATTGATTTGTTCGGGGTACTTCTGCAACTCAAATCAAAAAACTCAGAACAGACGCACGAAAGACAATTATATAGAGAACGCTGTCGAAACAATTCAGACCAAAAAGATGATCTGGTGATTTTATACGAATTTTTCTATCCAAGGACAGAATCTGTTTCCTGAACAGCACCTCGCAACTTTTGAACTTTCTAGCAATCAGAGGCTATACTTGGCACAAAATTGAAAAGCAAAGATACAATGATGATGCTACTGTAGTAAACAACATCAAGACACAACAAAAGAAAAAATAAAAATTTTATTCATGTGGGCTGTCTCCCAAAAGCGCTTTCTTTTATGCCTTTAAGCTAGGCATAATGCATAGAGATCAAGTTCTATCAAGAGTAAAAGAATAACTAGCCCGTACAACGGACTCAAAAGGTAACTTGATCTTCTTTCGAGGGAAGTGTTCCATCCCTTTCTTGAGAGGAAACTGAAATTTTATATTACCCTCTTTCATGTCAATGATAGCACCAACGGTGCGTAAAAAGGGACGTCCCAAAATAATTGGACAAGAAGGATCACATTCAATATCCATAATAGTGAAATCAACGGGAACATAGTTGTCATTGACAATGATAAGAATATCGTCGATCCTCCCCAAAGGTTTCTTTATGGAAGAATCAACGAGACGAACACCAAAAGAACAAGAATCATAAGGTTTCAATTTAAGCATATCATGTAGTCTTTTGGGCATAATGGAAGTACTAGCTACAATATCACATAAAGCATAGCATGAGAAGTTGTTTATCTTAATTTTAATCATAGGATCCCAACCATCTTCTAGCTTTCTAGGTATGGAGGCTTCTACTCTAAGTTTCTCCTCCCTAGCTTTGATGAGAGCATTAGTGACATGCTCTGTGAAGGCAAGATTAAGCGTGCTAGTGTGGGGATATTTGGCCATTCCTTGTAGAAAGGTGACAACTTCTGAGATATCAAAATTAATTTTATCAGTATTGGGCAGAATTGTAGTGTCATCCTCTTTGTTTGAATCGCTCTCTATTATAAGAGTTTGAACATCTTCCCAAGTTTGGGGAAGCTTAGGAGCAATTTTAAACTGAGGCTCATACTCTTTTCTTGGGAGACCATGCCATGGGCATAACCCTCCGTCAAGACTAACATAATCACAAGGTTTATTACTTTTGTAGATCCCGACAGTGGTGATTGGTGTAATGGAAGAAGGGGTGTACTCCTCCCATCTAGTGTTTTTGGTGGAACCCATAATAGCAAGCAAGCAAGATAACTATTTTTGTGATTTTCGATAAAAGATACTAAAGCAAAAACTGAAAGGTAAACTAACAAGACTAAAAAGCAAAGGTAAAAGATAGCATGCAACTCCCCTATCCTGAAGAGTGGAGTCCCCGGCAACGGCGCCAGAAAAACTCCTTGATGGGCTTCTCGCCCCTCGTTGGTTACCCCAAGTGGAAAGTGTGAGATGTAGTGTTGCGGAAGTTTTTCCCTTGGCAAGATACCAAGAATCGAATCCCCAGAGACTCCTAGGTTCAACAAGAAGGTGTCAACTGCTAACGGCGCCAGATATTAGCAATCAACGTGGACCTGCACACAGATACAAATAACTTTGCTCCCAACGAGTACAGAGAGGTTGTCAATCCCTCCGGCCTTGTAGTTCACAAAGGATTAAACACAAATGATAGTAGTGATAGATAATGTTTGCAATAGTAAATAATAGCGAAAAGTAAATAACGGATGTGATCAATGATGGTAATATGGACCGGAGTCTCATGATGTTCACTAGTGATGTCTCTCTCCCAAAAGACGATAAAACAACTATGTGAGGTAAACGAATTACAGCTGGGCAATTGACAGGACCATGTGCGCAAACCAATGCTGACTACATTGCAAGAAAGGTTGAGGTTCAAAGCATGGGCGGTACGCCAAAGTAAGTAGACCGAAATCCATCAATATCTACTACTAATCATCCACCTTGAGATATCTATCCAGAACATCTCGCTGGTATTAAGTTGCGAGCCCCACCCATAGTGTAAACTCAAAGCAACAGACAACTGCATTAAAAGAACTTTGCGTAAAGTAAACAATCCTTGCACCCGCGGGCACAAGCACCGTTATTTTCCCCCTTGTGGCAACAACACATCCCCTAGACTCATGTTTCTGTCACTCAAGCTAGTCATCGAGGGGCATGAACCCACAATCGAGCATAACATTCCCTCTTGGAGTCACTACCTATTACTTGGCCAAAGCAATAAATAACAACGGAGAACATGCAAGAATTACTTATGAACATAAATATAAAAGAGGTAGATCAAATATATTACTCAATCACAATCTGAACATAATCTCATAATCCATCGGATCCCAGCAAACTCATCATAGCAACAGCATAAGGATTACATATGTGCCTCGATCATGTAGGGCAGCTCACGAGGACTAATTAGTGAAGCACAAGAACGGGAGGAGAACATCACATAGCTACTGGTCATGGACTCATGGTCCAAGGGAGACTACTCACAACTCATCCGGGAGGCGTCCATGGTGGTGGAGAGGCTCCCGGTGGTGATCCTCCCCTCTGGCAGGGTGCCGAGAAGAGTTCTCCTGGTGCTCCCGATCTTGGAAGCGGCGGCGGTGGCGGAACAGAGATGAGATCGCGAAAAAGAGTTCCCCCTTCGAGGGTTTCGGGAAACGCTCTAAATATATGCCAAAGGGGGGCACCAGACGGGGCTCGGGGGGCCCAGGCGCCCCC
>LR738714.1:658356005-658461341 GCA_902687465.1 Secale cereale
TGCTGCTCCGGGGGAAACCCTAGGATCTGGTCTTCCGGGTCGGACGATGGCGGTACTGCGGTGTCGTTTTCTCTCTTGGGAGCATCGTTTGTGGAGCACCGCTGGAAGACAGAGGCGGGAGGTGGAGCGGCTTCGTCTTGCACGGAGCTTTCGGTGAAGATGTCAAGTCATGCCTGGCCGACAGGTGCTACGCTTTGTCATGCCTGGTCGGCAGGTGCTACGCACGACAGATTCTCCAAAGACTTCAAGTTGTGTCGGCTGGTGGTACTTGGCAGCATGGTGCTGAGGTGTATCACTGGCGACCGCGACGTGCTCAGCTGTTTGCGCGCAGGGAGGATGTGCCGTTGGGCACCGTGGTGGTGTCGACGATAGCTAGACCGAGCAAGGTTGATGCATCAGTACAGTTCTGAAGATGGAGCGGTGGCAGTTGGCGGCGGCGGCCTCTGAGAGCACGCCGGACCGGCGAGACCCATGCCCGGCAGGCGTCCTGGATGGGTTCTCAGGTCTTAGATGTTAGGTTTGGCTGCGATGTCTGTTTGGTATTAGGCCCAGGCTATCTGCGCCCCTTCATCAACTGGATAGGTGTAGCGACATTTTGTTGCTTAGACGGCGGCTTAAGTCTTACTGTGGTATTACTTTGTAAGGTCTTGTGAGAATAATTAATAAAGTGGCCGTATGCATCGCCCAGATGCAGAGGCCGGAGGTCATCCTCCTTTCCTTAAAAAAAAAAAAAAAAAAAAATCAGTTCGGGCACTACTATAACACAAGAAGACGCGCAAATTAGAGATCAGCCTGGAGAGAGCGCGAGGAGCAAAGCAGCGCGCGAGAATGGCATTGGGCATTGGGCGCGAGAACAGCATTGCGCAATTGGCGCGAGAAGGGCTTACACGGTGGCGCTCTGGGGTTCACTCTAGGGGGAGCCGCAGCCATGGCGTCGGGGCACTCAGCGCACGGACGCACCGGCCGCGCCGCCGGCTCAGCTTGTACATGCGACGGGGCTTCGTGTAGGCCAGCGAGGCTCTCGGCGCTTAGTACGTCCGGCGCGCAGCGCGCGGCTGCCTCCTTGACCTGAATGGCGTGCTCGTGCAGTGCACAACTTGTCTTGCGTGTCGACTGTCGACTTCGGCCGGTCGCATGCCGTTGCTGTGGGATACTCGCAGCAGTTGTGTGGTGCACGTGCGGTGCATGCGTCGGCACTGACGCCGCCGCACGGGGTGCGCTCGTGGCATGGGGAGGCCGGCGAGGCTCGGCGCTGGGGCGTCTGGCATGCACAGTTGAGTGGAGGAAACTTGCCTGGGGGAGACGCTGAGGAGACCCAGGCACCAGTGTGCAGTGTGCACCGCGCGCCAGGCCGGTCTGCTTCGGCCACGGCGACATCCGGGCACGCCGCGCGGGTACGGGCCAGACCGGGCCGCCCCTGCCGAGGCGGTAAGGATGGCGATGGGTCGGGTTCGGCTCGGGTTGAACAATATCAAATCCATATCCAAATCCATCAAGACATTATGTGCCCATCCATGAAAAAATCCATGGGCGAAAAACAATGTCCATGTCCAAACCCGATGAAAATCCATCGGGTATGGATATCCATCGGGTTCTCTCAACACATATAGAAAATACATAGCACAATTGCACAAGATACACATAAGCTCTCAAATTTTGACAAAACAACATAACACCCAAATAATCTCTTAGATTCACAAGTGCACAACCACATTTTTTAGATAATAGGCTATTGCCCGACCATAGATTGATGTTCTCAGTCTCAGATTCAAGATTCGAGTACATCCAAATAATAGTTGAACCTAGTAAAGAAAAGAGGTACCAGCATGACAAAACAACAGCCACGGAACAGCAAGAAACTTATTGCATCACATCTCGTGCGGGACAAGGCGACGCAGCACCCAGAGACTAAAGACCAGACGCCACATAGACAGGAGCAATAACACAACACCATTTCTCAGTCTTGGTTTCTCACAAAATGGCATCGCACAACATCAAGTAGTCACGGGCACAAGCATGCATCACCTTCCATTCTTCACCTCATCACCTTCCATCTTCTAGGCTTCGGTTATGATGGAATCAGACTCATCCTTGAAGTGAATATAACAAAGAACAACTATTAAAATCATGGAAATAAAAAGAACAACATTGCAAGTCTGAAACATTTAGAAGTCGAATTTCATGAGTGAAATATGTTACCATAGTTTCTTCCTCATCATCAAGGACACTTTGAAATGCAGCAAAGAGAGTGGAGTTGCTATCCCCTAATGAAAATATTTAGAGATACGTGAACAATCAGCAAAAATTACTGTAGTGTAATATAGATTAGATAAACAATTGAAATTCAAGAGGGTTAATTACCTATCATATCAGCACGGGACCAAGCTTGCATACACATAAGAGCTTCAGCCATCTTTGGCGTTAGTCGACTGGGTTGGGGACTAAGTAGTCTGCCACTAGCACTAAAGGTTGATTCTGATGCCACTGATGTCACGGGGATAGGCAATATATCATGAGCAATTCTTTGCAAAGTAGGATATTTTGCTCCTCCAAACTTCCACCAATTGATGCTATACATATCTTTGTCTGGTATTCACTTGATAGGCTACTCTTCCAAGTACAAGTCTAATTCAGTTCGGACTTGAGAAGCACAAATTGTAGGCTGTGAGGACATATATTTATCAAATATGTTCATTACATCATCTATTCAAGCAACTTGTGCAGCAGCCGTGCTAACAACCTTTGATGTAGTCGTGGCCTCATCATCTTCTCGATACATATCCAACAAATCAGCCATTAAGTTCCTTATTTCAGCAACTTTCACAGCTGCATATTCCATTCCATAAAGAGAACCAAAAAGAGCTTGCAGCATATGAAGCTTATTTCACCATCTTATCCTTCTCGGTCGCAAAGATATCCAGAATATCATTTCTAATAGTATTCCTCGATACCATTCTGAACATTGGTTGTAATGTAGAACAAAATTTCCTAAAACCAGAATGATCAACCATAGGCAGAGGGTACTCATGAACACAGATCATTAGTGCAAGCTCTTTCCTGGCAACATCTTGATCAAAAATAGTATTCTCCAAATTGGCTTTTCCATTATCAACCTTTGTGAGCCTTAATTTTTGTTGCTTTGGCCCTATTGGTGCATGCCTAGCACCACAAGAGCTCATGTGACTCTTCAAATGTGAAGTGCCACTGGTTCCTTTTGCAGTAAGAAGTTTATGACAATACATGCACTCAACCTTCCATTCTCCATCAATATATTTTTTCTCAAAATTACCTTCCCATACAATCGACGTGAGCTTTCTTTTAGTGCTAGCCCGACCTTGCGATGCTCCCACAACACCAGTAGCTTGAGCATTAGATGTTGGGCTACGAGCTGAATTAACATTTGCAGGGCTAACCACAACAGGGCCTTGAGAAGCTATTGATCTATACATCCAAAAAAACAGAGTCTTCAGATTCAGTTAAAGTGAGAAAAGGTACATAATATCTAGACTGTATTCAGTCAAAAAAATATTGTACATATTTGGAAATATTGTGATCTCTCAGTTGTAGTGAATGGTAACTACCAACCGAAATTGTTTTTTCTATCTTTATTATTTTAGATAATAAGGTAGACCTGCCAAGATTACATGTCAGATTGAAATTCACTGATGTGGCAATACATAATTTACTAATTAACATGCCTATCTACAGACTACAGATCATGCCATGTGCCAAATATGAACTGTGAACAAATTAGTAACTAGTGACAATTGCTACTGATGTACTACAAGAGTAATTTGCAGAAATTGGTACTGGACACTGAAACTGAAGCACGAGATTAGTCTGCTCCAATTCCTACAGTAAACAGAAGTACAAGAGTACTTTGGAAAAATTCATGAACAAGACAAGATGGACACCCACGTACAGATATACTAGACATACAAGAGAGGGATTGATAGAACAAAGGGTTATTACCCTGAGCGTCGGCTGTTTGGTGTGGCCGTCACCTCCTCAGCACGGTCAGGCTCCTCGTCGTGGTCTGTGGCTGCCTCCTGGGACACCCGCGCCGTCATGCTCCTAGTCCTGCGCGCAGCAGCGGTATTGCATGTTGTGCCGCCCCGCATCGCAGCTCAGAACCTTGCGCCGGCCCGCCGCCGTTGCCGGCCCGCCGTCGTTCCCGTACGTGCGTGGAGACTGGAGAAGCAGAGATGGAGGGGGATATGGAGCTGGGGCGTTGGGCTACCACTGTCCAGTACTGGCGTTGGCTGCTGAAGGGCTGCTCCATAAGTAGTAGTGAGGGCTGGTGGCGCCGACGGCTGTTCCTATCGCTGTGGTAGGAGTAAGTCGAGGAGACGGGAGGCGCTGCTTAATGACGTGTTGTTTAACGAAGAGATACAAGAATGAGTCAGTTCAGAAAAAAAAAGAATGTGAAGCGGCGCTGGGGTAAATTACGGTTGGGAGGGATTGCACAATTCATTTATCATTACTTAAAAAAACAATTCATTTATCTTTTCTATAAAGAAAAAAAATTGAAGGTGGGATAGTGTGGATCATTGAATTTTGCCCCATGTCATACTATCGGGTCGGGTTCGGGTATATCCATGGATAAATAATTATATCCATGCCCTACCCATGAATAATCGGGTCGGGTTCGGGTGCTACCCATGGACGTAAAAATGTACCCAAACCCTACCCATTCGGGTCGGGTATCCGCGGGTATCCATGTCCGTGGATAAAATTGCCATCCCTACGAGGCGGCATAGGTGCACACCACGCGCTTGCACATCTCCAGGCCGGTCCGCGCCACGATCTCACCGACCCTGCTCAGAAGATGACTCGTTGTACATCTCTGCCAGGTCGCGGCAGGCGCCGGGCCGCCGGCTATGCTCCAGTGCACATGGTTTATGTGAGCGAGATCGATCGTCGGCCGGTGCTAGGCTTGCGCTAGGCCGCTAGCAGGTGGACGGATGGTGTGGGGTGCTACCGTGTACGTGCGCTCGGGTTCGTAGGCCGGCGAGGCTCGCGGTAGTGGTGCTCCAGCGGGAGAGGGATGCAGATTTTTAGAGCAGCTGCACCCAGGCCCGTCTATCCTGGCTCTCCAATATCGCTTCAAGATCCGTGCGACACAACTAACTTTCTACATGAAATTTTCTCTTTTTTGTTTCTTCATATAGAATATGTCTTGAAGTTCAAACTTTTGCATCGCGGCAAAGCTTTCTATCTAGAATCTAGGAAAAATCTTTTCAGAATTTTTTGTCAAACATATATATACACAAAATGATTTTTTAATCTAAAAAATCATTTTTTGTATATATATGTTTGACAAAAAAATCTGAAAAGATTTTTCCTAGATTCTAGATAGAAAGCTTTACTGTTCGGCAAAGGTTTGAACTTCAAGACATGTTATATGTGAGAGAGACAAAAAAGAGAAATGTATTTTGTACGGATCGCGATGCGTGGATGGATGGCTAGGATAGAAGGGCCTGGGTGCAGCTGCTCTAAAATATGTTTTCGAGCGGGAGAGGTGTAGTGCCGCCACTGCGGCGTGTACGCAGTGCGCAATCGGTCGCAAGAAGTGATGTGCCGGCACCGGCGCGCGGATGCGGTTTGAGGTGCAAGTACCAGCCCCGGCGCTGGGGTGCGCTCGGGTCGGCGTGATGTGATCTGTAGGTTGGCGAGGACCGGCGGTGGGTCGTGTAGACGTCGCCGGCGTAATGTGAGAGTTGGGGACTTACACTGGAGAGAAGATCAGCAAGAATGCCGTGGCGACGCCGCAATAGCCTAGCACCAACTGAACGCCGTCCACGTCCGGCGAAGGTCCCGGCGCCGGCGCCACCATCCTGCCCTCTCTCTGCCTCCGCCGCTCGCTCTCTCTTTCTCTCTCGTATGATTAGTGCGGCGTGTTCTATCTTGGTGTATTGGGAAAAAAATTATATGAGACCAAGTCTCATATAATGCACGTGAGACCCATCCTGATGGATGACACATGACATTCACAAATCACAAAGCATCTAATCTCTCCCCCCTGATTTCAGGTGAGAGTGGGGTGGGTGCTTTGTGATTTGTGAATGCCACGTGCCATCCATCAGGATGGGTCTCATCTGCTAATCCGTGAGACCTGGTCTAATAGAATTTTTTTCCGTGTATTGGGGTGTAAATAGCCAACCCAACGTCTGACAGTAAAGCAGCCTTTTCTTTTTGGACGTTAGACTTGCTTTGTTTCTGTTTTCTCTAACCTAAACAATACTGTATCAACACATTTTACCTTAACTGCGGTTAGTTTAAAATAATAATTACATAAAACACAACTTTGATAAATATTTTGGCAAATCACCAAATTTATTGAGCTTTGCAATCACAACTACGAGTCTAATTATGAAAAATGTTTTTTCTACCATGCATGCTATATATGTGCGTTTATCTACTTTTTTAACACAATACAAATAGACGCTCATACATACACGCATTCCAATGAATGCACGCACACTCTACCCCTATGAGCACCTCCGAGAGACTAAGCTGGCACAACATCTTGAGATTGACGAAGTTGTCACGGACGCCTTCATAGTCGGCGAGAACGTCTTCTCCCATTGAACGTAGATCGTCGAAAGGCCTGAAATAAAATTAGGAAAATTGGAGTATCAGTGTCAAAGTCTAGGACTTGAACCCTGATGAGTTGGGGATACTATTGTCCTCCTAACCATGCAACCACAGGTTGGTTCGCTGTGCGTGTTCGTCTATTGGCTGTCATGACTCATGCCACATTTTCTGGTTTTAGCAAAAAAAAAAAAAACGTTCTCGTTTCGTAGTGTCAGGGTATTTCCAACAGCATGCATCAAAATGCTTGAAGGTGCGGTTCAAACACTTGGTGTCATCCAGGCCAATTTTTTTTAAATAATACAAATTTTTTATTAATTTTCATAAATATTACGCTGAATCAAAAAATTTCAAAAATAATACACCGTCGGCCCGCTGCAGGCCGACTGGGCCTAGTCGGCCCACAGCAGGCCGATTGGATTCCAGTCGGCCTACAGCTGGCCGACTGGCCCCTGTCGGCCCACTGTGGGCTGATTGGGTCCTGTCGGCCCACTGTGGGCCGACTAGAGCTAATTGGCCTGCTGTGGGCTAATTGTATTTGCAAAAAAAGTAGGCATAGAAAATATATGTTTAAAAAATGTTAATCATATAATTAAAAAATGTTAAACGTGTATAAAAAATGTTCCTGATGTATACAAAAAATGTACAATATATATGCAAAAAAGTTGACTAAAAATATGTTTAATCGTGTATTTAAAAATTGTTAAATGTGTGTATAAAAAATGTTCCTTATCTATACAAAAAAATATAGAATGTGTATGAAAAAAAGTTGACACCAAAAAAAATATGTTGAAAAAAATGTTAATCATGTATTTGAAAAAAATGTTAATCATGTATTTGAAAAAATGTTCCTTATCTATACAAAAAATATAGAATGTGTATGAAAAAAAGTTGACACCAAGAAAATATGTTTGAAAAAATGTTAATCATGTATTTGAAAAAATGTTCAACGAGTACACAAAAATGTTTCATGTATTGGAATGAAAGGTTAAACGTGTATAACAAAATGTTCCAGCTCCGGATCCGATATGGGAGCATCACGGACCTAAGTATGATTGGTTTCTCTTTTTGTATGGAACTGGAATATTTGTTTCAAACATATTTTTTGGTGTCAACCTTTTTCCATACAAATTCTATATTTTTTGTATAGATAACGAACATTTTTTATACACACATTTAACAATTTTTAATCATGTATTTGAAAAAATGTCAACATTTCGAACATATTTTTCAAACATATTTTTTTTGTGTCAACTTTTTTTCATACACATTCTATATTTTATGTATAAATAAGGAACTTTTTTATACACGCATTTAACAATTTTTAAATACATGCTTAACACTTTTTAAAACATATTTTTAGTCTACTTTTTTGCATATATATTGTACATTTTTTGTATACATCAGGAAAAAAATATACACGTTTAACATTTTTTAATAACATGATTAACATTTTTTTAAACATATATTTTTTATGCCTACTTTCTTTTGCAAAAACAATTAGCCACAGTGAGCCAATTAGCTCCAGTCAGCCCACAGTGGGCCGACAGGACCCAATCAGCCCACAGTGGGCCGACAGGGGCCTGTCGGCCAGCTATAGGCCGACTGGAATCCAATCGGCTTGCTGTGGGCCGACTAGGCCCAGTCGGCCTGCAGCGGGCCGACGGTGTATTATTTTTGAAATTTTTTTATCCGGCGTAATATTTGTGAAAATTAATAAAAAAATGTATTATTTAAAAAAAATTAGCGTCATCCAGCACCCATTCATCAACTGTCAGTGGACCTGTCCTCACTTCCGAATTCCAAACCGGAGACAACACTTCGGGCGTCGCCTAGTTCTTGTCGGACCTCCGCTGCTCCACTCAGGCACCATGTACTTCGCTATCGTTGCACCCTAGATTTGGTCGCAACCCAGGTATCGTCTGCCTCATGCCGACGCCGTCCATGGAGGACACCACGCCTGACAAGTGTTCAGCCAAATGCCATTGAAATTATTTTTGACGTTCTCCTCGTTTAACATGATGCAAGCACAATGGCGGGGTACTCAGGGAGGAAGGATGTATTGTTGTGCGATGCACGGTTGGCCACAAGTGTGGAGTTTGTAGGCATGAAGCAAAAGGGCACGATATTTTGGCAACATGTGCTCTTGGTTTCATGAGCACAACCACTAGACACCCTACAATTTGGATGTGATCCATGATCGCATTGCGAAGTCGCTACTCTATCGGTGATACAACATTTTAAATGTTGTCATGAAGTACTGCAATGCGATTGCACAAGTGAAAAAAAAATGTGGCCAATGGCTGCGTCAATCATGTAGATCGTAACTTTTGTTCTTTTTTTGTTCCTTACGCGTTGATTAATTCATTGATTCACTCATTGTTGCAACTTGGTAATCACGTCATTGTATATGTATAGCCCGGCCGTGCTGCCATGATGTACCTAAGGATGAAGGGCAAGCTCTTAACATTGACACATTGTTGGATGAAGGTCAAGTGGTAGCTCAGGGTGAACAACATGTGTCGGTGGAGAAGTTCAAGCTCGAGGAGAGAAAGCTTAAGATGAAGGCAGCTCTATAGGTGTATGGTTGAATTTGGAATCGATGGATGTAAAATTTTGTTGAACATCCGGCATTTTTATTAAGATTTAATTGTATGGTTGAATTGCTACCAATCGGTGAGTGAAAATGGTTCTGTGTAATTAGCTCTACTCTCTTCACCACACAAGTTCAATCTCTGCGACACTGAACGATACTTCTAAAAAATGTCTGCAAGGAAAAATACACGAATGCCGCAACAGTGGTTAAAGAATAAATTAACAAACAAAACTAATATAAACATACTAATGCCACAAGATAAGCTTCCACGCACCGCACATGGGCGGTTTCTGGGATTCTCGTTCTCTTTTGCGAAAATCTTCCCTACTTTATCTCTGTGAATCCGTAGCTGGCATGGCAGTTGGCTAGTACTCCCTCCGTCCCAAAATTCTTGTCTTAGATTTGTCAAAATATGGATGTATCTAGTCATGCTTTAGTGTTTGATACATCCGTATCTAAAGAAATGTTAGACAAGAATTTTGGGACGGAGGGAGTACATGCCAAAGATCGTATCCTGTGTTGCTTTTGACCAAACTGAAACTGACTCTCTTGCCTCAGCTGTCCAGCCCTTGCTCCGTGGGGTTCACCTAAAATCTCATTCTTGTCTCTCCTCTATTCGTACGCATGTTCCTGCAGCCTTTGACCAGAAAGAAAAAGATATACTACGCAGTGCGTGTATGGTTCTTTGTTTAAAATTGTACGTGTGGCTTTTACTATCGATGAGGTTAACAATCAGGCTATAAATACCAATAATCATTTTTTATATATACAATACCGATAATCCTAGACTTGCGGGGTTATTATGGGTTTGTTACGGTGTCCCTTGGTTAACTATCTCTCTCCGTCTTGAATTTTAGGGTGGGTGGGCTCATCCCTTAAATTTTTTTTTTTTTGCGGAAAGGCTCATCCCTTAACTAATCATAAGCTTTCAACTAATCCCATTTGTAGTGTTCATATAAACCAGTTCTAGCATTACTCATAAAATACTCCCTATTGCATCTTATATTTTGTTATGGAGGGAGTACACAACTTCAAATCAACTATTGTTAGGACTGAAACTATCCTCTCTCTCTCTCTTTTTTTTTTTTTTTGTGATGGACTGAAACTATCCTTGATGCGTGACGGAAGATTGGGGAGACCCCATCATGCTTGCCACACTCTGATCGCAGTTCACACACGCTAATCTGGTTCCTAATTACTCATGACCGGAAAGAGAAAGAGTTGCTTATGTAAAAGCAATATTTTCTACTCCCTCCGTCCCAAAATAAGTATCTCAACTTTATACAAGTCTTAGTACAAAGTTGTACTAAGGTTAAGACACTTATTTTGAGACGGAGGGAGTATTTGACTTATCTCGCAGTGTCTTGTCTTGCACATACTCCGTTCCGTGAATGGTTCATCTTCGATTGATATGGCTAGGTAGTCGTTGCAAAGCATCGTAACCATTACTCTCCATGCTTTAAAGGCATGTCCATTTGGTTGTCAAAAAGTAAAAGAAACAATTATCCCATTGTCTAAGAACTTTACTATTTGCTCTAAACTATACCATTATATTATTAATTTCCTCATGCAGTGTACAAAACAAATGGTTTGCCCTTAGAGTAAAATAGAAAGTAAAATTTGACGGATCTCAATGTGGATCAATGATTCTCTACATGGTCTGAGAACTAAGAGCATCTCCAGCTGCGACCCCAACAGTCCCCCCAGGCCACTGTTTCGGCGCCGGCGCCAAAAAATCGGCCCAGCCGCGCCACCAGGACTCATTTTCCCGCAGGATTGGGCCGAAACTGGCGCCGGCAGAGCCAGGACGAACCCGGCGCGTTGGGGGCGCCTGGGGATGCTGGACGAAGCGAAAAGGCGCGTGGGTCCTGCTTGTCGGCGAGTATCTTCCTTTTCCTGCTGTTTCCTCCTCCACTTCCCTCCATTCCCCCCCCCCTTTCTCCCGCCATTCCTCTCGCTGCTCGCCACCATGCCGTCGAAGAAATACACCGCCACCAGGCCCGCCGTTGCCGCGGATGCTGATGCCCCGCCAGCGAAGCAGAGGAAGCCGAGGGCGCCGCCGTCAAAGCCGCCTGAGATGTCGAACGCCGAGTGGAAGGCGGACATCCTATGGCGGGCGGCCGCCACCACCGACCGGTGGAACAGGTCCAAGAAGCAGCAAGAGCGTGCCGCGGCGGCGGAGGCTAGCGCCCGGATGATGCCTCCTCCCGACCATCATCAGGTCGCCTGGAGCCAGCCGAGCGTCGGGTCGCCAGCCAGCTTTATGCCTCCGCCCCAGCCATGGGGGTGCACGCCGTCCCCTGGCTATGGCGACGGTGACGTCCACGGTGGGTTCAACCCCAACACCGCCTTCTCGCACGGGCAGCGCATCCCGTCTCCCGCGTTCGCCGACGTCCAGTACCCCCGGTACAACTACTCTCCGTCGGACTACGCCACCTCCCCGACGCCGACGACGCCGAATTTGCGTCATGGTGCCCTGCTCTACTCGCAGGCCTCGTCATCGCAACATGGCGACGAGGAGTCCACGGCGGCCGACATGGACGACATCATCACGAGCAGCTCGGTTGTGGCCGCCGTTTCCCCTGGATTCACCGAGGAGCTCTACGAAGCCGCCGATGCGGGCGCCGAGCATGACTACGTCGAGGAGGAGGAGGAGGATGACGCCGACAAGGGAGAGGAGGGGGAGCAGGTGCCTGCGGCAGCGAGGAAGGGGACGAAGAGGAAGGGCGGACCCAGGACCGGCGAGCCACGCGTCAAGTGGACGGCCAAAGAGGATGAATGCCTCGCCGAAGCGTGGAAAGTCGTCTGCCTCGACGCGATCATCGACACGAACCAGAGCGCCGACACGTACTGGGAGCGCATCAAGTCGGAGTTTGACGAGCGGAAGTTGGTCGACCCGCAATTCGCCGGCATCCACATGATACGCGGTGCGAAGGCCGTGGCGAATCACTGGGCGATCATCCAGGCGGCATGCGACAAATGGCACGGGATCGTCGAAGAGGTGGCTGCTCGGCCAGAGAGTGGAGAGAGCGTCGAGGGAAAGGTATGGACACGCCGTTCGCCGCCTCGTTTCATTCCTTCTACCTCGCCGACAATCGTTCTCTTTCGCCGCAGATGCTGTGCATGTTCGCCATGTTTCGGCAGGACAACACCCCCGAGTAGGACTTCAAGTACCTCCATGTGTTTTCCCGGATCGACAAGTGCGAGAAGTGGACAGACGTCCGGCGCACGCTGGCCAAGGCAAGGGAGACGTACCAGCCGGACGAGCCGGCGCCCTAGGCGTCGGTCGGCCGCTCGGATGGCCACAAGAAGTCCAAGTCGGCAAGGGATGCCGCGCCTAACGCCGAGCGTCTGCAGGCGTCCATCGAGCAGTGCATCGCCGATGCCAAGAACCACGCCGTCAAGAGGGAGGCGAAAGCAGACGTGCGCTGGTCGGCGATCATATCGACGGGCCAGATCAAGCTCGACCTGCTCCGGACAAATGTAGCCGCCAAGAAGAGGAACACCGACTTGGCCTTCCTAATGGCAGCGGACGCGATGGCGGTGTCGGCGATGGACGGGCCGATCAGGGAGTGGTTCATGCGGGAGTGTGGCCTCATCCTGGACGGCCTGCCGACGGAGACGCCCACTGCCACGACCAACACGTCGACCCAGCCGGCGAGCCCCTGTGACGACGCGTCGCCTACATCGACACCAGGCACCCCGTGGACGCCACCTACGGACAACAACGCCGACACCGCAGCCAATGCAGAAACACAGGACGGCTTCGCCGAGGACATCGACGCGGCCATCATTTGATGCACTCTCACCTCTCGCCTCCCGTTTTTATTCGCCACGCCGAACTATGTGCCGAACTGAGATGATCGCGGAGCTGTGAGGAGTGGTCGCCGAACTATGGCATTTTTTTGTAGCGGCAACTGCAGATTCAAAAAAAAAATAGGGCATCTTTGGGCCGGGGGAAGTGCCGAAAAAGCGCCGGGGATGCCTTGGGGGGCCGAACGGCTGGAGATGCTCTAAGAGATCCTAGGGGATTGAGAGTTAGTCACGGCAAGATAACAAAGCCACTAACGATGTAAAAGATTCGAGTAACAAAACCGCAAACTCAATATAAGATGCAGTGTAAAAGATTCGATAATTTCATAAAGCTCATTGGAGAAGTAGATAGTGCTTCCATACAAAAAAGCTAAAACAATAACATCCCCTTGTGATTTTTTAAAAGAAATTATATGAATAA
Source organism: Secale cereale (assembly GCA_902687465.1). Classification (NCBI taxonomy): domain Eukaryota; kingdom Viridiplantae; phylum Streptophyta; class Magnoliopsida; order Poales; family Poaceae; genus Secale; species Secale cereale. The sequence continues at coordinate 658,369,430 of LR738714.1, forward strand.
TAAATCAATCAGTCTATACCCCTCGGGATTCCCAATAATTGCCTCGGTTAGAAAACGGCAGACAAGGATGAATCCAGACGTCGCAACGAACAAGCCTATCATACCCACAACATGTCCCATGACACGCAATGCTCGACCGACAAAGGTTGTCGGGTGGAACTGTACAGCGAGTAACATCAGGATGAAAAAAATGGTGATGATAACAAGCTCGACGAGGACCGCGTAGCACAAACACGCATATCTGCTGCATTGATCGGGCTCCGCGGCTGCGGCAAGTCCATCGGGATTAGGGAAGTCGTGGGAGGGTATAAAAATCCTTTGTATCCATGTCCAAATCTGAGGCCGATTGGGTTGTGCTCCGACTTCGACGTTGCCGACATCTCCGACTTCGATGTCGATCATCTCTATACCATCCATGGCGTCGCTTGATTGATTGGGGAGATGAAATCAACAGATAGAGAAACAGCGCCGTCCTGCTTTTCACCAGAAATCAGTATGTAGCACCGAACAGTACTTGTGGGCAAACGAATCAAAGGGGATCCCCGATGAGATCAGATTCGTAGTATTACAAGTACCGGACTCTTAAATTTTCTTTTCTTGGGATGACCCTTTAAATTAAATTTAAACCGGGAGACAAATTAAATCCTAACAGACTGGGTGGGGTGGGGCCTCCTGACGCGCAGCTTGTCGCCATATGGTCTGATGGGAGTTCACAAGATTTTCACGCACGTAAAATGTTCTGTCGTACCCAATCCAAGGCCCAGCCGGGCGTACATGCATGGCTTACGGAGGTACACTGCTTCTGCTTTGGTTTGCTTTGTTGCGTGTGTGTATGGATAGCTGCCATTGTGACGCACGTACGTCGCTGCCCCTCCCTCCCGTTTCCTTTCAAGACCATACGGTCTGCTACGGGCGACGCGCTCAATGAGTATGAGCTAGGTACTTTTAAAAAGAAGACGATAGAATAAACTCTAGCCTGTTAATTTTTTTATAACACAAAGGTGACGCTCATACATATGAAGGAAATATGCCTTAGAGGCAATAATAAAGATGCTATTTGTATTTCCTTATATCATGATAAATGTCTTTTATTCATGCTAGAATTGTATTAACCGAAAACTTAATACATGTGTGAATACATAGACAAAATAGTATGTCCCTAGTATGCCTCTACTAGACTAGCTCATTGATCAAAGATGGTTATGTTTCCTAGCCATAGACATGAGTTGTTATTTGATCAAAACGGGATCACATCGTTAGGAGAATGATGTGATGGACTAGACCCATCCGTTAGCATAGCACTATGATCGTTTAGTTTTATTGCTATTGCTTTCTTCATTACTTATACATGTTCCTATGACTATGAGATTATGCAACTCCCGAATACCGTAAGAACACCTTGTGTGCTATTGATACGTTCAAAACGTATCTATAATTTCTGCTTGCTCCATGCCTCTTTTGGGTGATATTGCTATGATATTTATGCACTTCCATACACTTTTGATCATATTTGGACTAACCTATTAACTCAGTGCACCCCAGTGCCAGTTTCTGTTTTCTACTGTTTGTGTATTTCAGGTTTTCCCATTACGAGAACTGCCAGAAAAATCCCGGAAAAATTATATAAAAAATCAGCGTTCCAGAAGCTTCCCGGCACCCGAAGTACAGCCGGAGGGGGGCCACCAGGGCTCCAGGCGCCCTGGTGGCGCAGCCCCCCTCCTGGCCGCGCCGGGGGGGGCGCCTGGGCCCCCCAGGCCTCCGCTGATGCCCCCCTTTGGCATATATTTATATCGTGTCCCGAAACCCTCGAGACGGGAACCCTTTTTCGCGATCTCATCTGTGTTCCGCCGCCGCCGCGCTTCCAAGATCGGGAGCACCAGGAGAACTCTTCCCGGCACCCTGCCGGAGGGGAGGATCACCACCGGAAGCCTCTCCACCACCATGGACGCCTCCCGGATGAGTTGTGAGTAGTCTCCCTTGGACCATGGGTCCATGACCAGTAGCTATGTGATGTTCTCCTCCCGTTCTTGTGCTTCACTAATTAGTCCTCGTGAGCTGCCCTACATGATCGAGGCACATATGTAATCCTTATGCTGTTGCTATGATGAGTTTGCTGGGATCCGATGGATTGTGAGATTATGTTCAGGTTGTGTTTGAGTAATATATTTGATCTACCTCTTTTATATTTATGTTCGTAAGTAATTCTTGCATGTTCTCCGTTGCTATTTATTGCTTTGGCCAAGTAGTAGGTAGTGACTCCAAGAGGGAACGTTATGCTCGATTGTGGGTTCATGCCCCTCGATGACTAGTTTGAGTGACAGAAACATGAGTCTAGGGGATGTGCTGTTGCCACAAGGGGGAAAACTACGGTGCTTGTGCCCGCGGGTGCAAGGATTGTTTACTTTACGCAAAGTTCTTTAATGCAGTTGTCTGTTGCTTTAAGTTTACACTATGGGTGGGACTCGCAACTTAATACCAGCGAGATGTTCTGGATAGATATCTCAAGGTGGATGATTAGTAGTAGATGCAGATGGATTTCGGTCTACTAGCCTTGGCGTACCGCCCATGCTTTGAACCTCTACCTTTCTTGCAATGTAGTCAGCATTGGTTTGCGCACATGGTCCTGTCAATTGCCCAGCTGTAATTCGTTTACCTCACATAGATGTTTTATCGTCTTTTGGGAGAGAGACATCACTGGTGAACATCATGGGACCCCGGTCCATATTACCATCATTGATCACATCCGCTATTTACTTTCCGCTTTTTACTTACTATTGCAGCAAAACCTATCACTATTATCACTTGTGTTTGATCCTTTGTAAACGACAAGGCCGGAGGGATTGACAACCTCTCTGTACTCGTTGGGAGCAAAGTTATTTGTATCTGTGTGCAGGTCCATGTTGATTGCTAATATCTGGCGCCATTAGCAGTTGACACCTTCTTGTTGAAACTGAGAGTCTCAGGGAAATCGATCCTTGGTATCTTTGCCAAGGGAAAACTTCCGCTACACTGCATCTCAAACCTTCCACTTGGGGTAACCAACGAGGTGCGATAAGCCATCAAGCAAAGTTTTCTGGCGCCGTTGCTGGGGACTCCACTCTTCAAGATAGGGGAGTTGCACGCTATCTTTTATCTTTGCTTTTTAGTCTTGTTAGTTTACCTTTCAGTTTTCTTTATGTCTTTTCACTAGTTTTGCTTAATGGAAAACAACAAAAATATGAGAGAGCTTTATAAGCTCTACCTTGCTTTGGGACATGATGTTTTGAAGAAAAAATTTAAAAACCTATGGAACTTTATTATTTGCATAACAATCATGATGGTGGTGATGTTATTAGTATGCTTTCTTTGAATATCAATATTGCTAATGACATGGAAAGCTCTAAGCTTGGGGATGACACGTTTGATGAACATGATATTTTTAGTCCCCCAACTTTTGAAGAGAAAATTTACTTTGGTGATACTTTGCTTCCTATATATGATGATTACAATGATGAATATGATGTTTTCAGTCCACCTACTATTGAGGATAAAATTTATTATGATTATGATATGCCTCCTAAATACAATGATTACCATGATGGTTATGATTGCTTTACTCTCACTATTCCTAATAAGAAAGATTTTGCTTATATGAAGAGTAATGATACCTTTTTGCATGTGGATCATGGTAACAATGCTTTATGTGATTCTTATATTGTTGAGTTTATTCGTGATCGCACTGAAAATTATTATGAGAAGGGAACATATGCTTATAGATATTTCAATAATATCAAGTTCCCTCTCTTTATGTTGAAGGTTTTGAAGCTGCACTTGTTTTGTCTTCCTATGCTTATTGCTTTGTGCTTCAATGAATTATTGTATTGCAATATTCCTATGCATAGGAAGCATGTTAGGCTTAAATGTGTTTGGTGTTTGCTTCTTGATGCTCTCTTTTGTTCTTCAACTCTTATTCCTACGAGAGCATCATTAAAGTCTTAAGCCTATCTTTATGGCTATAAAGAAAGAGCTCTAGGGAGACAACCCTTGTTATCTTTGCTTTCAGTTTGTTCTTTCAGTTTTAGTGGTCTTGATGTTGTTACTACAGTAGCATCATCATTGTATCTTTGCTTTTCAACTTTGTGCCAAGTGTAGCATCTGATTGCAAGAAAGTTCAAAAGTTGTGACGTGCTGTCCAGGAAACAGATTCTGTCCTTGGATAGAAAAATTCGTATAAAATCACCAGATCATCTTTTTGGTCTGAATTTTTTCGACAGCGTGATCTATATAATTGTCTTTCGGGTGTCTGTTCTGAGTTTTTTGATTAGAGTGGCACAAGTGCCCCGAAAAAATCATTTACTACCTGCTGCTCTGTTTTTCACAGATTCTGTCCTGTTTTGCCTTTCCTTCATTTTGCAAACCTAGAGCTTGCTTTTTCTTTGCAAAAACCTTTTGGCAATCTTGAGAAATAGTAGACCTTCAAGAATATCCTTATTTCCAGCAATGAACAATTATTTTATTAAGGGTACTAACCTCGCTAATCAGATTATTATGAGTTATGTATGAAGGGAGTTTTCAAGTGTGCGAGGGAAGATGATAAAAAGATTCAGGAGTGTCAAACGCTCAAGCTTGGGGATGCCCCCATGCACCCCCAAGAAATATTCAAGGAGACTCAAGCGTCTAAGCTTGGAGATGCCCCCGTGCATCCCCTTCTCCATCAACATTATCAGTTCGTCTTTCGTTTCACTATATTTTTATCACTTCATGTGTTATGTGCTATGCTTGGAGCGTCTTGCTTTTAGTTTTCCTTTTTAGTTTTCTTTAGCTTTTCATAACGAGTCGGAACTCAGCTTTCTTTATGTGGGAGAGAAACACGCTCCACTTCTACCTAGAACATAACATAGAATTTTCATGTCTATCTTTGATGTGTGTGTTCTTTGTTTTTCAATAGCTACTGTCATGTTCAGCTCTCAGTTTTCATGCTTATCTTTTTAAAGAGTTTTTGTTTAGTTGGTTGCTTGAACTCTCTTTATTTATCATGATTATCTTATTAAGAGAGTTTGCTTCCGTTGAATTGGTTGATATGTCTATGATAAAAATGCTACGTGCATAATGGCGCTTAGTAGTTCATGTTTTCTTATGGTTAGTCTCAAATAGCTGGGGGGTTCCCAATGTGTTATTGGAGTACCAACATGATTTGTTTGCCTATGATGTGGTATGGTTTAGTAATATCTTCCTTCAAAGAATTTTTTTTGATTGACTTGGCGTATGCTCACGCATATTTAAGACTGTAAGGAAAGTCTGTCAAGCTTTGATGATCTTTTATTTCTGAGTAGCGATATAACTTCCATGCCTGATTCAATGTTGCTTTGTCGCTCTGCATGATTATGACCGCCATTGCTCTCTTAGTTGGTTGCTCCCAGTCTTTTGCTAACCTTCGCCTGTACTAAGCGGACTGACTGCTTGTGCATCCAAATTCTTTTAAACCAATTATGCCATATGTCGGGGAAACTGGTCGCCCGTGAACATCTATGGGACCGGAGCCCCTTTCTACGGTACGGTGAGGGAGCGGAGGGAGCACAAAGAGCGGATCGAGGGGCACACGCGGGCAGTTTACCCAGGTTCGGGCCGCACGGATGCGTAAAACCCTACTCCTGCTTTTGGTTGTATTGAGTTCTAGAGCTCGGGAGCTTGAAGATCTACAGTACTAGCTACACCGAGCGAGGGAGTGATCAAGTTTCTGGGATCCAACCTCCTCTACGTTGTGCATGGGCCTCCTTTTATAGCTCAAAGGGGTCACCGACATGTGTCATCGTAGAGGAGGGTAAAAATGTAAAATCGGTGGTAGATGGAACAGTGCATGAACAGTGGTCCATACCTAACCCTGACGGTGGGGGACAAGGGCATTGAATGCCCGTCGCCGTCACCCCAAAAGCGTCCGCTCGGGCATCTCCGTTCGCCACGACGATGGCCTCGTCACCGTGGCTCGCCACCGTGTACCCCAGGCTGCACAGCCATCTGCCACGTGCCCCTGGAAGGGCCCCAGGGCGATGCGTGGTCAGATGAGCTGGAGCGCAGGCACAAAGTGTAAGCCTTCCCCGGCAAGCACCTTGCCGGGGTTGCTATCTTGCCGGGCCTGGAAGCTTGTCGCTTTCCGGGTCCTGCCGGGGCGCATGATGCGCCGCGATATATCTTCTGAGGTGCTGTTCTCTGGCCCTCCTGGCAAGCTCCTCTTGCCAGGGTCTTGTGCTGGAATGATAACCTTGAGCCTGGTGCGGCCTTCCCGGCAAGCTCCTCTTGCCGGGGTCTTGTTTCTTAACTTGAATACTTTGTTCTTGAATGGCTTCAAAGGGGTCCAGAGTGGGTTTTGGCGGGCGCGTGGTGAGCCAGACCACGGGACGCTGCTACTGCCCGTGCACAAGTCGGGATACTAAGGTACCCCTACTTTAGTACACCGACAGGAGCCCCCGGGCCTGGGCCACACACGGTGCCGAACGCTGTTGGGCCAGGCCCAAAACAGTGCACGGGCACACGTGGCCCACGGCGCGCCATTTCCCACTCCGCATCTGCCGCATCTCTCCCTAACGGCAAACGTCGATTGCGGCGTCGTGGGAGAGATCGTGGCCTGCTTCTTTAATGGGAAAATGCGGAACGTCCCCCACTTCCCCCTTAAAGGCAGAGGAAGCAGGGGCAGTTTCCCCCCATTGCTTTCATTGTGTCTTGAATCTCCAGAAACCCCCGCCGCCCTCCGCCTCCCCAAAGGTCGACAGAGAGCCGAGCTCCACCCCTCCTCCGCCGTTCCCAGCATCCGCAGTGCCGTCGACCCCCCTCGCCACCCTCGCCATGGCCCCGAAGAGCGACAAGGCGAAGAAGGAGAAGTCCGACAAGGCGGCGAAGCTGGCAGCCATGCGGAGGAAGATGGTGGTGTTCCCGCCGAGGCTCGGCGCGAGGGAGCTGCGGGACAAGTATTACTAGTTCTGGGCGAGGGAGACGAAGGCCCACCCGCGCATCAGGGTCCTCCCCGCCGAAGCCATCGACCTGTACCCGGGAGGTTACCACTTCTTCGCTTTGTTCTTCCATTGCGGTCTCTGTCCTCCGTATTTAAACTTTTTCTGCGATGTGATGAACACATATGGACTCCACCTTTTAGATTTCACCCCGAATGCCGTTCTCACTTTGGCCGTTTTCGCACATCTGTGCGAAAACTATGTCGGGGTCCACCCAAACGTAGCTCTCTTCCGCCACTTCTTCACACCTAGAGTAGAGTCCGGATCTCCACTTTCCGGCGGTATCTCTTGGATCTTCAGGCTCGGCAAGAAGGAGGCGTACTTGATCGGAGAGCTCGGCGGCAAGTGGGAAGAGTGGAGGGCTGATTGGTGTTGGGTCATGGAAGATGAACCCGAGCAGTTTACCTCGCCGCGCCGGACTGCAATAGTGCACGGCAAGGATTGGAGTGACTTGGCCCCGGAGGACGACAAGCTGCAGATTGCCCTTACTAGGATCCTTCGCCTCCGGGCTGCCAACCTTACTGTAGGTGAAGTTGGGGCTGATTTCCTCCGCCGCCGCATTGCCCCTCTGCAGGAAAGGAAGAGGCATGCCTGGGAGTTCGGCAACGCGGCAGACCGCATGAGGCTGCGCCCCGGGCTGAATTATAACTTCACCGTCTTGGAACTCAAGGGGATGGTCCGGGAGCTGTTTAAACATGACCCCAAGCACCCGGAGTGGTTCAGACCGTCGGACGGAGTAGTTCCATTTTGCAACAACTCTGCCCTTAGTGCCATCCGCGCGGCGATGCTTGAGTGCGACTCCCACGGGGTTGTTCCCACATGGCTGACGCCTTCAGCAGAGACCGTGCAGACCTTCTTTGATAATCTGGTTGAACGGCCACACAACCCCGAAGAGAAGAAAGGGCTCACCCGCGCGACCATCGATCGAGATGTGGCATATATAGCCACCAGAATGGAGGAGGCCGCCGCGGCTGCGGCTGCGGGTGAGTTTGGGTACACCGTGGACGAAGCGGAAGCAGCGGACGCGGTGAGCCAGGCCGAGGAGGAGGAGATCCTCAAACTACTGAGGCCCGCGGGGAAGCTTGCCGCGGAGCTTGCCGGGGAGCCCGCCGGGGAGCCTGCCGGGACGAGCGAGGCTGCCGGGCAGGGCTCCGAGTCCAGTGAGCCCGCCGAGGAGGATGACGCCGAATCAGGCGATTCTGACGAAGACTCTGGCGGGTCACTGAACCTCGACGACGATGCCTCCTCATCCTCAGAGAACTCTCCGCCACCACCAAGTCCTCCGCCACAGCCGAAGAAGCGCCTCCGCAAGGCCACCGAGTCGGCGAGGCCACCGGCGCCCCGACAGCAGCCGAAGCATCGTGCGACGCGTGCCACCACGACGAGCAAGGTCGTCAAGGAGGCGCCCAGTGCCCGAGCGACAAGCGGAGGGGGATCTTCCCGGAGTGGTTCTGGTGCTCCCTCTGCCCCTCGGTCCTCGGAGACGACCGGAGCAGGGTCTTCACAACCCACGGCTCCGGAGCCCGCCAAGCGCCCGAGGGAGCCTTCTCCTCCAGCTCCTCGCGCTGGAGCACGCGAGGCGGAGTTTGACTTCTCCGCCCTCAGCTCCGACGAAGAGGAGGAAGAGTAAGCACTTGCAATTTCTATTTCCTTTCGTTTTTGTTGCTTTTGTCTTGATTTCTCTTGCTTGGTTCTGATCTTGTTTGGCTTCCAGGACCTTGACCCAGCGGATGGCAAAGAGGGCCAAGATCCCTGTGGTTGACCTCGAGGACGACGAGCCTGCCGCAGCGACGGGCGATGCGCCAGCGACAAACTTGCCGAACCAGCCTGTTGCTCCGGAGAGCAGCCCCCAGCGTAGCCCCCAGCGTAAGCCTTGTGTTCACTTTTCTGCAGAAGTGGAGCCGCAGCCGCAGGAGCACCAAGAGGTCGCCCCCGACGAGCCGCTTGTTCCACCCTCCCCGCGAAGGAGGAACTCCCCGGCGAGGGACAGTGCTCCACCAAGGATGGGAACTCCGCCAAGGGCGAGCACCCCGCCAAGGGCGAGCACCCCGCCAAGGGTGAGCACCCCGCCAAGGGAAGGCGCCAGCGGCCCTCCGCCGGCGGGGGCTTCTTCTACGCCGCCAAGGGAGAACTCCCCAGCGAGGGACCCCGTTGTTGAAGAGTCCCGTGAAGGTAAACCCTTGTGCCTTTCTTCTTTGAACTCTTCTTTTTTGGATATTTGCTTGACGATTTTTCTTTTCTTTTTCTTCTGTCAGATCCGCCCGCCCCGGAGTCGATGGAGACGGAGACCATCGCCGAGGAGGACGTGCGCGGCAATGCTGGCGACACCACCATCACTGAGGGAATGGCTGGTGCTGACGAGCCAACCGCCGAGGAGACCGCCCCGACCGTTGACGCCGCAGCTGGGGAAGGGACCGACGACCGCACTGCTGGCCCTGAGGCCGCAGGAGCGCCGGACGCTGCGCCGGCCGCCGACCCCTCCACCCCCGCGGCTGGGTCGGGTGTCTATTTGGAGGCCGCCAACGGGGTCTTCATCCAAGTCCCGTGGGCGTCCTCATCAAGGGCACCCACGGAGGAAGAGACCTTCGATGGAGAAGTTCTCGCCTCCGCCGGGCTGAAGGTTGTCGACGCGCCCGGCACTAGTGACGAGCCCGAAGGCGAGCAACTCCTACGTCGACTCCTGGGTTTGTATCGGGCCAGGCAAGCCAAGCTGGAGTCCCGAGAGGCTCTGGCTGCCAAGGCCGGTGCTGATCTGGAGAAGCGCGCCGCGGAGCTCCGTGCCGCCAACCAGGCGGCCCTCCGGAATTTGGCGAAGGAGCGCGAAGAGCTTGCCGGAGCACACCAGGCGTTTGTCCTCGAGAAGGCCGAGGTGGAGGAGCAGCAGCGACTAGCCGTCGAGGATCTGTCTCGGCGGGAGGGAGAGCTCAACCAGCGGAAGGTCGACCTCGATAGCCACGAGGACGACCTAACCGCTCGTGAGCAGGCCATTGGCGGGGCTCTGCAGGAGGCGAGGGATGCCGCTGCTGCCGCAGAGACCGCCAAGAAGGATCTGGAGGCCAGGGTGGCGCAGTTGGAGACGGGCTTGAAGGCGAGCGAGGATAGGGTTGCCGCGCTCAACGTGGCGCGGGAGAAGGACGCCCACACCAACTCGGAGCTGCAAGTCCGTCTCTCCGAGAAGGGCAAAGAGCTCAACGACGCCAAGGACTCCATTGCAGACTTGGAGCTGAAGGTTTCCACCCTCACCGACTCGCTTGACGCCGCCCGGGACCGCGAGACGAAGCTGAAGGACGATCTCCGTGCTGAGAGGGCCTTGCTGGACAGCGCCGTCGTCTCGCAAAACAACTTCCAGCAGACGGTGGAGTAGTGGACCGAGGAGCTCGTCGCCTCCGCTGCCAACATCGATAAGGAGATGGTGGCGCTGAGGGCGGAGCACCTCGTGTACTCCCCCGATGAGAGCCTCCCCCACAGCGCCAAGCTGAGCCTGTTCTTCAGAGGAGTGGTGCCGGCTCTCGCGCAGCTACGGGAGAAGATCCCCGCGCAGCTGGCTGACGAGGCGCGCCGGCTTTGCACGGGTACTATGGAGCGGGTGTTGTCGAAGATCGTCTACCGCAACCCCGGGATCAACCTCGTCAACGTCCTCCGGACCCTGCCGCCCGAAGCTGACCAGGAGGCGTTGAAGGCACATGTTGCCCACATCGTAGCCAAGGCGGGCAAGATCAAGAGGGTTGACGGAGACCGAAGAGACTAGGCTCCCTTTTTTCTGCTTCCCTTGCCGCTGTCGATTAAGTCATGGGTAGTAGTTGGTTAGAACAGCGGCAAGCTACCTTGTAATATAACTTTATTTTGGATAATCAATGCAGTGTTATCTCCCTTGTTTAGTCCCTTCACTTTGTATGCTTTCCACCCTACGCTTTTAGGGAACTTGCCGGCAAAGGAACCCTTGCCACGAGCGCTGAGTGCGGGACTCTTAGCAGCCTGCTAGCAATGCCCTTGCCGGCAAGAAACCTTGCCGCAGCTAGTCGCAGCACACTTAGATTGTTGAGCGAACTCGAAAATGAAGTAAGGGCGCGACACTTGTCGCAGCTCACTTAAGCCGTTGAGCGTGCTCAAAACAAAGTAAGGGTGCGGCTAGCCACGGGTAGGTTCCTTCGCGCACAGGTTTTCCATACAAAGTGTGGTCGTTCAAGGAAGACAACTAAAAATTTAAAAAAATTGAATTGCTCAAACTCTGGGAACTTAGCTTTCATGGATTGTTTGCTTCCCGGCAAGGCTTCCCTTTCTTGAACAGCACTTGGTCCATACCTGTATCTCCTCCCCCCGGCAAACTTGTGCGCGAGGAACACTTCTTCTGTTTAAGAGAGAAAGGAAAAGGGGAGGAGACACAAGTATGGAGCCTTACGGCTTGTTACTGCTTACCGGGGATGTGTGCTGCACAAAATGTCAGATAATACATGCAATGAAAAGAAAAATGCATGAAATGACAAACCGTGCCAAGCACGAAAGTTTTACTGATGCACGGGGTCTGCGCCCGGCTTTGTACAAAGGTTTACATGCAACAGCGGCAAGACTTGTACAAAAGTTGGTTGCCGGAGCGGGTCACGGCAACCGCGCCTCATGGGTGAAACTTGCGAAGATGCTCAATGTTCCAGGAGTTGCTCACCGGTAAGCCTTCTTCGGTCTCAAGGCAGACATCGTCGGGCCTTGTGACTTGTCTCACCCGATAAGGGCCTTCCCACTTCGGCGTCAACTTCTTGGAATTCTTGGCGGACTGAACACGCCGAAGAACAAGGTCGCCTTCCTCGAGACTCCTGGCCTTGACCTTGCGGCTATGATAGCGACGCAAGGCTTGCTGGTATCGAGCGCCTCGTACAGCAGCCTGGAGACGGTCCTCCTCGAGGAGCAGTGCGTCATCTTGCCGCAGTTGCTCTTGCTCGAGCTCGTCGTAAGCGAGTACTCGAGGAGACCCGTATACGAGTTCCGTGGGGAGAACTGCCTCTGCTCCGTAGACAAGAGCAAAGGGTGTCTGTCCGGTGGCTCGATTTGGTGTCGTCCTAATTGACCAAAGAGCCGCCGACAACTCCTTTATCCAGTTTCTTCCGCACTTGTGCAGCCTGTCGAAGGTTCTTGTCTTGAGCCCGCGCAGCACTTCAGCATTGGCCCTCTCCGCTTGACCATTGCTCCTCGGGTGAGCAACAGAAGCGAAGCAGACCTTGGCGGCAAGGTCTTGGACGTACTGCATGAAGGTGCGGCTTGTGAACTGTGTGCCGTTGTCGGTGATGATCCTGTTAGGGATTCCGAAACGGCAAACAATTGACCTGAAGAACTTCACTGCTGACTGTGTTGTCACCTTTCTCACTGGTTCCACTTCTGGCCACTTTGTGAACTTGTCGATTGCAACATACAAGTACTCAAAGCCCCCGACTGTGCGGGGAAAGGGGCCGAGGATGTCGAGCCCCCAGACCGAGAAGGGCCAGGACAAAGGTATTGTCTGGAGAGCTTGAGCTGGCTGGTGAATCTGCTTGGCATGGAACTGGCACGCTTCACACTTGGTTACTTGTGCAGTTGCATCTTGGAGGGCTTCTGGCCAAAAGAAACCTTGCCGGAACGCCTTCCCGGCAAGTGCTCTTGCGCCAATGTGGTGGCCACATATGCCTCCGTGTATCTCCGCCAACAACTTCTGTCCATCTTCCCGGGAAATGCACTTCAATCTGACACCATTGAGTCTTCTTCTGTAGAGTTCAATGCCGACGAACTGATACATACTTGACTGCCTGGTTATTCTCTCTATCTCTTCTGGTTCTTCGGGAAGTTCTCCGGTTTGAAGAAAACGGACGATTTGCTGTGCCCATGCTGGAGCCTGAGGCTCAACAACAAGGACTAAAGGCATCAGGGTTGCTGCGGGAACCTCAGCTTCTACGGCAAGAACTTGCGGCTCTGCCGGAGCTGAGTGTTCCCCGGCAAGCCTGACGGGGCAAGACTTGTCGGGAATGCCTGCTTCAACTGTACAGACCCTTGGGTCCGTAGGAGCAGACTGTTCCTCAGCATCTTGGTTGTTGATCTTGGGGACCTTGGCGGCGGTTTCAGGAAGATCCGCCGGCAAGTAGTCGCCGGAGACCAACTTCCTCTTCTTGCTTTTCCCAACTGATGGTGTAACGGATGGTTGAGTTAGCTTGAGCACGAAGACCCCTGGTTCCACAGGTAACTTCATTGCAGCACACTTTGAGAGGCCATCTGCGATATCATTCTGAGCTCTTGGGACATGCTCCATCTACAGGCCTTCAAAGTGTTCTTCAAGCTTCCTCACTTCATCGACATAAGCTTCCATCAAAGGACTCTGGTAACTCTTGTTTACTTGTCGGACCACCAATTGTGAATCTCCCCGCACAACCAGCTTCTTGATCCCAAGTTCGGCCGCAATTCTGAGGCCGGCAAGCAAACCTTCATACTCAGCAGTATTGTATGTCGCTTGCTCCTTGGGAAAGTGCATCTGAACAACGTACTTGAGGTGCTCTCCGGTGGGCGCTATGAGTAACACGCCAGCGCCGGCGCCTTGCAGCGAGAAGGCACCATCGAAGTACATTATCCACTCTTTGCTTGCTTCTTGGACGGGGATGCTTGTCTCTGGAACTTCTTCATCTGGCGTTGGTGTCCACTCTGCTATGAACTCTGCCAAAGCTCTGCTCTGTATAGTTGAAGTACTCTTAAACTTGAGACCAAAGCTTGACAGCTCCAGTGCCCACTCGACGATCCTGCCTGTTGCTTCTGGGTTTTGCAATATCCTCTTCAATGGAAAACGAGTGACCACCGTTATCTCGTGTGCTTGGAAGTAGTGGCGCAGCTTCCTCGAGGCCATGAGGAGACCGAAAATCAATTTCTGCACCCCAGAGTATCTTGATCTAGCCCCCTGCAAGAGGGAACTTACAAAATAAACTGGGCACTGCACCATCTTCTTTAGCACTTCTCCTTGTTCCTGCGCAGACTTGTCCTTATCGGGGTCAGAGCTTGTCGGGGAAGCCCCCTGCTTGTTGCTGGATGCGCTTGCCAGGGATGTGGGTTCCTCATCTGCCTCCCTCTCCGCTACTAACGCAGCACTAACCACTTGATTGGTTGCTGCTAAGTATAGCAACAACTTCTCTTGTGGCCTAGGTGCGACAAGTATTGGAGTGGAGGACAGGTATCCTTTCAAGTCTTGCAGCGCTGCCTCCGCTTCCGGAGTCCATTTCATAGGACCTGCCTTTTTCAAGATTTTGAAGAAAGGCAGGGCGCGTTCTGCAGACTTTGAAATGAACCTGCTGAGGGCAACCACACAACCAGCAAGCCTCCGTACATCCTTGACGCGCTTCGGGGCTTCGATCTGCTCGATGGCTTTTATCTTGTCGGGATTGGCTTCAATCCCTCTCTAGGACACAAAGAACCCGAGAAGCTTGCCGGAGGGGACTCCGAAAACGCACTTCTCGGGGTTGAGCTTGAGTTGTATCTTGCGCAGATTCTCGAAGGTTTCTTCTAGGTCTTGTACCAGGGTATCTTTGTCCTTGCTCTTGACCACTATATCATCCATGTAGGCTTCTACATTCATGTGTATCTGTGGCTCAAAAGCAGTGTGGACCACCCTTGCAAATGTTGAGCCCGCATTCTTCAATCCAAAGGGCATGCGTATGAAACAGTAAGTGCCACATGGAGTAATGAAAGCGGTCTTCTCTTCGTCTTCCTCAGCCATGAATATCTGGTGGTAACCTGAGTATGCGTCGAGAAATGAAAGCAACTCACATCCAGCCGTGGAGTCAACAATCTGGTCAATGCGCGGCAAGGGAAATGGATCCTTGGGACAAGCTATATTCACATCAGTGAAGTCTATACAAAGTCTCCATTTCCCATTGGCTTTGCGCACGACAACTGGATTGGCCAGCCACGTGGGATGAATTACACCTCTAACAAGGCCTGCTGCTTCCAACTTCTTAATTTCTTCAGCTATGAACTCCTGGCGCTCCACCGCTTGCTTCCTGACCTTCTGCTTGATGGGCCGCGCGTGAGGACAAACAGCAAGCTTGTGCTACATTACCTTCCTGGGAACGCCGGGGATGTCAGACGGTTGCCATGCAAACACGTCTACATTCGCCCGCAGGAAGGCAACGAGCGCGCTTTCCTATTTGGGGTCGATCGTAGCACTGATGGTGAAGGTACCACCAGTGCCGTCCTCCTTGGCGGACACCTTCTTGGTTGCCGGTGGAGCTGCCATTCCTTTGTTGCACTTGCCGGTGGAGCTCGATGGTGCGTCCTCGACGGCAGCGCAGCACTCCGAAGAGGTGCGTTTGCCGGAGTGGGCACCAGAGCTCTTGCCGGACTTGGTCTTGGTCTTCCCCCCGGGAGCTTCAGCGGCAAGTGTCTTGCTGTCTGCCGTGGCTGCTGCGTCCCGGTAGATCTTGTCGGCGCAGATAAGCGCATCCTTCTTGTCGCCGGGGACAGAGAAGACGCTTATTGGCCCTGGCATCTTGAGCATGTTGTAAGCATAGTGGGAGGCTGCCATGAACTTGGCGAGCGCAGGACGGCCAAGTATCCCATTGTATGGTAATGGGATATGAGCAACGTCGAACGTGATCCTCTCCGTCCTGAAGTTAAGCTCTCCGCCAAAAGTCACCGGCAGCGTGATCTTCCCCTTCGGCTTGCTCCTTCCCGGGTTGATTCCTTGGAACGTCGCGGTCTCCTCAAGCTCGTTGTCGGGGATCTGCAGCTTCTTGATCATAGCGGAGGAGATCAAGTTGAGGCCGGCCCCGCTGTCAACCAACATCTTGGTGACCTTGAGGTTGCGGATAGTTGGTGAAACCAACATCGGCAAGCACCCGACCGCAGTTGTGCGGTCAGGGTGGTCCTCAAGGTCGAAGATGATGGGCGTGCCGGACCATTTCAGCAGTCTGCGCGCCTCGACGGGTGGCTCAGCTGCATTCACTTCCCGCACCCATTGCTTGAGTTGGCGGTGGGAAGTGTGCAGAGAGGCGCCCCCATCGACGCACAGAACTTCTATGGCCTTCTGGAACTCCTGATCGCTGTTATCTCCGTCATCCATGTCCTCGTCATCGTCTTCGTCTTCATCCTTGTCGCAGCCCCGGGGAGGTCTGTCTCCTTGCCGCTGCTTGGCCTTGCCGCGGCGTCCTCCTCGGCCATTGAACGGCCGCTTCTTGCTGGGCTCTCCTCCACCTCCTTGGGCCTTCTCCTTGTCGCGTCGCTCGTATTCAGCCTTCTGCTGCTCTACGAGGTACTCTACTCTTTTGCAGTTCTGGAGATCGTGGCCCTTGGTGCGGTGGATCTTGCAGTACTGCTTGTCGGAGCTGTCCTGCTTGTCGGCTGCCGCTACAGGGGTGGCCTCCTTGCCGGAGCCACCAGCCTGTGTCTTCTTGGCGGCAGCCTCCTTGCCGGACTGCTCGACAACCAGTACCTCCTTGTTCTTCTTCTTCTTATTGTTCCGCCGCCGGTTTTTCCTTGCCGGGGCGGCATCCTCGCTGTCTGTTCCTCCTGCTCCAGTATCCTCTCCGGGGAGTCTCCTCCCCTCCTCAGCGCGCGCACACTTGTCAGCCAGAGCGTAAAGCTCGCTGACGTCCCGGATCTTGGTCATCGCCATCTCCTCCCTCATCCGGAGGTTACGCATGTTCTGATGGAACGCGCTGATAACCGCGGCAGGGTGGACATCGGGGATGTTGTGCTGAACGCGGCTGAACCTCTGGATATACTTTCGCAGGGACTCTCCCTCCTTCTGGGCAAGGATGTGGAGATCGCTCTCCTGGCCGTGGGGTTTGTGGCCGCCCGTGAAGGCGCCGACAAACTGGTGGCACAGATCTGCCCAAGAAGAGATGGAGTTCTCCGGCAAGTGCATGAGCCAGGATCTGACATTGGGCTTGAGCACGAGCGGGAAGTAGTTGGCTAGAATCTTCTCGTCGCGTCCCCCGGCAGCCTGCACCGCAATGGTGTAGATGCTGAGGAACTCCGAGGGGTGTGTCTTGCTGTCGTACTTCTCGGGTACGTCGGGCTTAAAGTTCTTCATGCTGGGCCACTGGACTTGCCGCAGCTCTCGGGTGAACGCAGGGCAGCCTTCCGCGTACGGCAAGTCGCCTGGTTCACCGGGTGCGTGCATGTCGACAGCAGTCCCAGCGCGCTGGTCGGACTGTCTTCGGGCTTCTCTTCGACGCTCGATACGAGTTCGAGCGTTCTCTTGTCGCCTGTCGTCGAGGACTTGGCGCTGATCGCGGCGAGCCCGCAGATCCGACGACGCTGTGGAGTCGTCGTCGGCGTTGATCCGGCGGGGTGGCGATTTCTGCTTCCGCGGCGGGGAGTGCACGGTGGTTGCACCCCCGGCGGTCTTGTCTCCATCGGCCTTCGCTTGGACGACTTGCCGCCGCCGTGATGTTGCCGGCTGCTGCGGCGCGTCGTTGTTGGCGAAGGCGATGAGGCTCTGGATCGTCGCCCTCCAGTCTTCGGCCTTGTCTGCCGCTGGAGGGAAGTCGAGGAGCAGTTGAGCTCTGGCTAGAGCTTCTGCTGGAGAGGAGGGAAGCGGCGGCGAGCGGTGCAAGGAGCGAGATATGCTCGGACTCCTAACAGGGTTAGAAGGAGCAAGGTCCCGCCCCGGCGACCGCGCCTTGCTCGTGCCAGGACGCTGGCCTTGAGCGTCCCGCGACCCGCCAGCTAGGCCTTGTCCCAGCAGGCGGATGGTACCTCCGGTAGCACGTCGCTGCTGGTCCGGCACCTCCTGAGAGGGACGTGGTGCGTGCACGGACGCCGAGGCTTTGGAGTTCGCCCGGTCGTCCGTCTTGTCCTTGGACTTGGCAGCGCCGCGAGTGTCCTCGCCGGCGTCCACCCCTCCGCCAGCGTCTACCCCACCAACCGTTGGTTCTGGTGGTGGTGGGATCGACGCAGACGGGCCTCCGACCTCCGAAGCCTTCTTCTTCGGCGGCATGCTGGTGTAGTCGATGAGGTTGATGAAGCTGGAAAAGTTGCTGAAGATTGCGCCCGCGTGAGCGCCGGATCAGGTTCGCACAACCTCGACGCCCCCTACCTGGCGCGCCAAAGATGTCGGGGAAACTGGTCGCCCGCGAACACCTATGGGACCGGAGCCCCTTTCTACGGTACGGTGAGGGAGCGGAGGGAGCACAAAGAGCGGATCAAGGGGCACACGCGGGCAGTTTACCCAGGTTCGGGCCGCATGGATGCGTAAAACCCTACTCTTGCTTTTGGTTGTATTGAGTTCTAGAGCTCGGGAGCTTGAAGATCTACAGTACTAGCTACACCGAGCGAGGGAGTGATCAAGTTTCTGGGATCCAACCTCCTCTACGTTGTGCATGGGCCTCCTTTTATAGCTCAAAGGGGTCACCGACATGTGTCACCGTAGAGGAGGGTAAAAATGTAAAATCGGTAGTAGATGGAACAGTGCATGAACAGTGGTCCATACCTAACCCTGACAGTGGGGGACAAGGGCATTGAATGCCCGTCGCCGTCACCCCAAAAGTGTCCGCCCGGGCGTCTCCGTTCGCCACGACGATGGCCTCGTCACCGCGGCTCGCCACCGTGTACCCCAGGCTGCACAGCCATCTGCCACGTGCCCCTGGAAGGGCCCCAGGGTGACGCGTGGTCAGATGAGCTGGAGCGCAGGCACAAAGTGTAAGCCTTCCCCGGCAAGCACCTTGCCTGGGTTGCTATCTTGCCGGGCCTGGAAGCTTGTCGCTTTCCGGGTCCTGCCGGGGCGCATGATGCGCCGCGATATATCTTCTGAGGTGCTGTTCTCTGGCCCTCCTGGCAAGCTCCTCTTGCCAGGGTCTTTTGCTGGAATGATAACCTTGAGCCTGGTGCGGCCTTCCCGGCAAGCTCCTCTTGCCGGGGTCTTGTTTCTTAACTTGAATACTTTATTCTTGAATGGCTTCAAAGGGGTCCAGAGTGGGTTTTGGCGGGCGCGTGGTGAGCCAGACCACGGGACGCTGCTACTGCCCGTGCACAAGTCGGGATACTAAGGTACCCCTACTTTAGTACACCGACACCATATGAGTCCACCATACCTTCCTACATGGTATTTACCTGCCATTCCTAATGGAGACTTGCATGTACCATCTCGAAATTATTCAAAAAAATGCATTCCTATTTTGTGCCTCTGTTTTAAGTTCATGAGGAAGTAGTAGTTAATTCATGATCTTTTTAAGTTGGACAAGCTTCACCCCGGGATTGCATGTATAATGTGCAAACCCATAATACGAGAAGGAACTGGCATTGAGTGCGCCCGACTCAAAATTAATACAACAAACAAACCCTCCTTCACACTTTGTTCATGAGAAATTAGAAAACTTTGGCAGTGATAAACAAAGGAGATTAAGAGGATGTGATCGTCCTCATTCGGGAGCCGTTCCTCGAAACTTGTCCATCTCAAGAAGTGATTGAGTTGTCTGCTAGCATTCGTTGACGGAACATGCATAATAAAAATAATAATTATTACCGCTGTTTTTAAAACCAAGAGCTCTGGTACATGTTTTGTCTTTGTTTCCGACTACGGGTTTTCAACCTTGCCAACAAAAGCCACGGTTCGAGAGTCTCCACCTTCTTTTAAAGCACCAACTAATGAGAGCATGATTGTCATTCTGAGTGTAATGTGCATTGTCCCAAAGTAGCATTGTCTTTTGCATGATTGTGATGTCGTTTATTCTGAAATTATTGTATCTAGTCATCACTTAAACCTTGGAGGTGCCCCTGCATTTATGTTTTGCTTCACTAAAGGGGGCAAGCGAGATATCACTTTATCATATTTGCACACCATGCTCATTACAAATCTATTTGATGTTTCAATATCATATTGTAAAACTTTCAGTTCTTTGTGATTTTCTCATGAGGCAACTTAATTACTACAGATTCATTGTCTCAGTAAGCTTTTGTCATGTGACTATGAAAAAAATCCTTATATGGTTAATAGCATGTCACCACAGAAATTATTCTTGTTATCATTTACCTACTCGAGGACGAGCAGGAATTAAGCTTGGGGATGTTGATACGTCCAAAACGTATCTATAATTTCTGCTTGCTCCATGCCTATTTTGGGTGATATTGCTATGATATTTATGCACTTCCATACACTTTTGATCATATTTGGACTAACCTATTAACTCAGTGCACCCCAGTGCCAGTTTATGTTTTCTGTTGTTTTTGTATTTCAGGTTATCCCATTACGAGAACTGCCAGAAAAATCCCGGAAAAATTATATAAAAAATCAGCGTTCCAGAAGCTTCCCGGCACCCGAAGTACAGCCGGAGGGGGGCCACCACGGCTCCAGGCGCCTTGGTGGCGCGGCCCCCCTCCTGGCCGCGCCGGGGGGGGGGGGGGGCGCCTGGGCCCTCCAGGCCTCCGCTGATGCCCCCCTTTGGCATATATTTATATCGTGTCCCGAAACCCTCGAGACGGGAACCCTTTTTCGCGATCTCATCTCTGTTCCGCCGCCGCCGCGCTTCCAAGATCGGGAGCACCAGGAGAACTCTTCTCGGCACCCTGCCGGAGGGGAGGATCACCACCGGGAGCCTCTCCACCACCATGGACGCCTCCCGGATGAGTTGTGAGTAGTCTCCCTTGGACCATGGGTCCATGACCAGTAGCTATGTGATGTTCTCCTCCCGTTCTTGTGCTTCACTAATTAGTCCTCGTGAGCTGCCCTACATGATCGAGGCACATATATAATCCTTATGCTGTTGCTATGATGAGTTTGCTGGGATCCGATGGATTGTGAGATTATGTTCAGATTGTGTTTGAGTAATATATTTGATCTACCTCTTTTATATTTATGTTCGTACGTAATTCTTGCATGTTCTCCGTTGCTATTTATTGCTTTGGCCAAGTAGTAGGTAGTGACTCCAAGAGGGAACGTTATGCTCGATTGTAGGTTCATGCCCCTCGATGACTAGTTTGAGTGACAGAAACATGAGTCTAGGGGATGTGCTGTTGCCGCAAGGGGGAAAACAACGGTGCTTGTGCCCGCGGGTGCAAGGATTGTTTACTTTACGCAAAGTTCTTTTAATGCAGTTGTCTGTTGCTTTGAGTTTACACTATGGGTGGGACTCGCAACTTAATACCAGCGAGATGTTCTGGATAGATATCTCAAGGTGGATGATTAGTAGTAGATGCAGATGGATTTCGGTCTACTTGCCTTGGCGTACCGCCCATGCTTTGAACCTCTACCTTTCTTGCAATGTAGTCAGCATTAGTTTGCGCACATGGTCCTGTCAATTGCCCAGCTGTAATTCGTTTACCTCACATAGCTGTTTTATCGTCTTTTGGGAGAGAGACATCACTAGTGAACATCATGGGACCCCGGTCCATATTACCATCATTGATCACATCCGCTATTTACTTTCCGCTTTTTACTTACTATTGCAGCAAAACCTATCACTATTATCACTTGTGTTTGATCCTTTGTAAACGACAAGGCCGGAGGGATTGACAACCTCTCTGTACTCGTTGGGAGCAAAGTTATTTGTATCTGTGTGCAGGTCAACGTTGATTGCTAATATCTGGCGCCGTTAGCAGTTGACACCTTCTTGTTGAAACTGGGAGTCTCAGGGAAATCGATCCTTGGTATCTTTGCCAAGGGAAAACTTCCGCTACACTGCATCTCAAACCTTCCACTTGGGGTAACCAACGGGGGACGAGAAGCCATCAGCTATCAAACGTCACAACGTAACTGGTTGATCATAAAGATGCTCTACAGGCGTCTCCGAAAGTATTCGTGGTGTTGGCATAGATCAAGATTAGGATTTGTCACTCCAAGTGTCGGAGAGGTATCTCTGGGCCCTCTCGGTAATGCACATCGTAATAAGCCTTGCAAGCAAATGACTAATGAGTTAGTCATGAGATGATGTATTACGGAACGAGTAAAGAGACTTGCCGGTAACGAGATTGAACTAGGTATAGAGATACCGACGATCGAATCTTGGGAAAGTAACATACCGATGACAAAAGGAACAACGTATGTTGTTATGCGGTTTGACCGATAAAGATCTTCGTAGAATATGTAGGAACCAATATGAGCATCCAGGTTCCGCTATTGGTTATTGACCGGAGATGAGTCTCGGTCATGTCTACATAGTTCTCGAACCCGTAGGGTCCGCACGCTTAATGTTTGATGACGATCGGTATTATGAGTTTATGAGTTTTTATGTACCGAAGGTAGTTCGGAGTCCCGGATGAGATCACGGACATAACGAGGAGTCTCGGAATGTCCGAGACATAAAGATTGATATATTGGACGAATATATTCGGACACCGGAAGTGTTCTGGAAAGTTTCGGAATTTACCGGAGTGCCGGGGGGGTTACCGGAACCCCCCGGGGGAATGGTGGGCCCTGGTGGGCCATAGGGGAGAGAGAGGGCAGCAGCCAGGAGGTGGTGCGCCCCCTCCCTAGGAGGAGTCCGAATAGGACAAGGGGTGTGGGGCGCGGCCCCTCTTTTCCTCTCCCTCTCCCTCTCTTTCCTTCCCCCTTCTTCCTTCTTTGGTAGGTTCCTACTAGGAATAGGACCCTAGGAGGGCCGGCCGGCCTCCCCCCTTGCTCCTTTATATACGGGGGCAGGGGGGCACCCAAAGACACACAAGTTCAATTGTTCTAGCCGTGTGCGGTGCCCCCCTCCACAGAAACACACCTCGGTCATACCGTCGCAGTGCTTAGGCGAAGCCCTGCGCCGGTAGATACATCATATCCGTCACCACGCCATCGTGCTGACGAAACTCTCCCGTGAAGCTCAGCTGGATCAAGAGCTCGTGGGACGTCATCAAGCTGAACGTGTGCTGAACGCGGAGGTGCCGTACGTTCGGTGCTTGATCGGTTGGATCGCGAAGAAGTTCGACTACATCAACCGCGTCACTTGACGCTTCCGCTTCCGGTCTACGAGGGTAAGTAGACACACTCTTCCCTCTCGTTGCTATGCATCTGGTAGATAGATCTTGCGTGATCGTAGGAAAATTTTAAAATACTACGTTCCCCAACAGTGGCATCATGAGCCAGGTCTATGCGTAGATGATATGCACGAGTAGAACACAATGAGTTGTGGGCGATACTAGTCATACTGCTTACCAGCATGTCATTCTTTGCTTCGGCGGTATTGTGAGATGAAGCGGCCCGGACCGACATTACGCGTACGCTTACGCGAGACTGGTTTCACCGTTACGAGCACTCGTTGCTTAAAGGTGACTGGCGGTGTCTGTCTCTCTCACTTTAGCTGAATCAAGTGTGGCTACGCCCGGTCCTTGTGAAGGTTAAAACAACACATACTTGACGAAACATCATTGTGGTTTTGTATGCGTAGGTAAGAACGGTTCTTGCTAAGCTCGTAGCAACCACGTAAAACTTGCAACAACAAAGTAGAGGACGTCTAACTTGTTTTTGCAGGGCATGTTGTGATGTGATATGGTCAAGACATGATGAGTTATACGGTTTTGTATGAGATGATCATGTTTTGTAATGTTATCGGCAACTGGCAGGAGCCATATGGTTGTCGCTTTATTGTATGAAATGCAATCGCCATGTAATTGCTTTACTTTATCACTAAGCGGTAGCGATAGTCGTAGAAGCAATAGTTGGCGAGACGACAACGATGCTACGATGGAGATAAAGGTGTCGCGCCGGTGACGAAGGTGATCATGACGGTGCTTTGGAGATGGAGATCAAAAGCACAAGATGATGATGGCCATATCATGTCACATATTTTGATTGCATGTGATGTTTATCTTATTATGCTTCTTATTTTGCTTAGAACGACGGTAGCATTATAAGATGACCCCTTACTAAATTTCAAGGTATAAGTGTTCTCCCTGAGTATGCACCGTTGCGAAAGTTCGTCGTGCCGAGACACCACATGATGATCGGGTGTGATAAGCTCTACGTTCAAATACAACGGGTGTAAGCCAATTTTGCACACGCAGAATACTCGGGTTAAAATTGATGAGCCTAGCATATGCAGATATGGCCTCGGAACACTGGAGACCGAAAGGTCGAGCGTGAATCATATAGTAGATATGATCAACATAATGTTCACCATTGAAACTACTCCATCTCACGTGATGATCGGACATGGTTTAATTGATTTGGATCACGTGATCATTTAGATGACCGGAGGGATGTCTATCTAAGTGGGAGTTCTTTAATTAATATGATTAAATTGAACTTTAATTTATCATGAACTTAGTCCTGATAGTTTTTGCATATCTATGTTGTTGTAGATCAATGGCCCGTGCTACCGTTCCTTTGAATTTTAATGCATTCCCAAAGAAAGCTAAGTTGAAAGATGATGGCAGCAATTACACGGACTGGGTCTGTAACTTGAGGATTATCCTCATTGCTGCACAGAAGAATTATGTCCTTGAAGCACCGCTAGGTGACAAGCCCCCTCCCGCTAATGTAGACGCTTTGAACGTCTGGCAGTCGCGGTCTGATGACTACACGATAGTTCAGTGTGCCATGCTTTACGGCTTAGAACCGGGACTTCAACGACGTTTTGAACGTCATGGACCATATGAGATGTTCCAGGAGTTGAAGTTAATATTTCAAACAAATGCCCGGATTGAGAAATATGAGATTTCAATAAGTTCTACAACTGCAAGATGGAGGAGAATAGTTCTATCAGTGAACACTTGCTCAGAATGTCTGGGTACTACAATCATATGACTCAACTTGGTTGCAAAGTTGATGAAGATAGTGTTATTGATAGAGTTCTTCAATCACTGCCACCAAGCTATAAAGGCTTCGTGATGAACTATAACATGCAAGGGATGCAAAAGACAATTCCCGAGCTCTTCGCTATGCTCAAGGCTGCGGAGGTAGAAATCAAAAAGGAGCATCAAATGTTGATGGTTAACAAGACCACTAGTTTCAAGAAAAAGGGCAAGGGAAAGAAGGGAAACTTCAAGAAGAATAGCAAGACAGTTGCTACTCCCACGAAGAAACCCAAGTCTGGAGCCAAGCCTGAAACTGAGTGCTTCTACTGCAAAGGGATTGGACACTAGAAGCGGAACTGCCCCAAGTATTTGGCGGATAAGAAGGATGGCAAGGTGAACAAAGGTATATGTGATATACATGTTATTGATGTGTACCTTAGTAATGCTCGTAGTAGTACCTGGGTATTTGATACCGGTTCGGTTGCTAATATTTGTAACTCGAAACAGGGACTACGGATTAAACGAAGATTGGCTAAGGACGAGGTGACGATGCGCGTGGCAAATGGTTCCAAAGTCGATGTGATCGCCATCGGCACGCTACCTCTACATCTACCTTCGGGATTAGTTTTAGACCTGAATAATTGTTATTTGGTGCCAGCGTTGAGCATGAACATTATATCTGGATCTTGTTTGTTGTGAGATGGTTATTCATTTAAATCAGAGAATAATGGTTGTTCTATTTTTATGAATAATATCTTTTATGGTCATGCACCCTTGAAGAATGGTCTATTCTTATTGGATCTCGATTGTAGTGATACACATATTCATAATATTGAAACCAAAAGATGCAAGGTTAATAATGATAGTGCAACTTATTTGTGGCACTGCCGTTTGGGTCATATTGGTGTAAAGCGCATGAAGAAACTCCATAGTGATGGACTTTTGGAATAACTTGATTATGAATCACTTGGTGCTTGCGAACCATGCCTCATGGGCAAAATGACTAAAACTCCGTTCTCCGGAACTATGGAGCGAGCAACAGATTTGTTGGAAATCATACATACTGATGTATGTGGGCCAATGAGTGTTGAAGCTCGCGGCAGATATCGTTATTTTCTGACCTTCACAGATGATTTGAGCAGATATGGGTATATCTACTTAATGAAGCACAAGTCTGAAACATTTGAAAAGTTCAAAGAATTTCAGAGTGAAGTAGAGAATCATCGTAACAAGAAAATAAAGTTTCTACGATCTGATCGTGGAGGAGAATATTTGAGTTACGAGTTTGGTCTTCATTTGAAACAATGTGGAATAGTTTCACAACTCACGCCACCCGGAACACCACAGCGTAATGGTGTGTCCGAACGTCGTAACCGTACTTTATTGGATATGGTGCGATCTATGATGTCTCTTACCGATTTACTACTATCGTTTTGGGGTTATGCTTTAGAGACAGCTGCATTCACGTTAAATAGGGCACCATCTAAATCTGTTGATACGACACCTTATGAACTATGGTTTGGCAAGAAACCAAAGTTGTCGTTTCTTAAAGTTTGGGGCTGCGATGCTTATGTGAAAAAGCTTCAACCTGATAAGCTCGAACCCAAGTCGGAGAAATGTGTCTTCATAGGATACCCAAAAGAGACTATTGGGTACACCTTCTATCACAGATCCGAAGGCAAGATATTCGTTGCTAAGAATGGATCCTTTCTAGAGAAGGAGTTTCTCTCGAAAGAAGTGAGTGGGAGGAAAGTAGAACTTGATGAGGTAATTGTGCCTTCTCCCGAATTGGAAAGTAGTACATCACAGAAAATTGTTCCAGTGATTCCTACACCAATCAGTGAGGAAGTTAATGATGATGATCATGAAACTTCGGATCAAGTTTCTGCTGAACGTCGTAGATCAACCAGAGTACGTTCCGCACCAGAGTGGTACGGCAACCCAGTTCTGGAAATCATGTTACTGGACCATGATGAACCTACGAACTATGAGGAAGCGATGATGAGCCCAGATTCCGCAAAATGGCTTGAGGCCATGAAATCTGAGATGGGATCCATGTATGAGAACAAAGTGTGGACTTTGGTTGACTTGCCCGATGATCGGCAGGCCATCGAAAATAAATGGATCTTTAAGAGGAAGACCGACACAGACGGTAATGTTACTGTTTACAAAGCTCGACTTGTTGCGAAAGGGTTTCGACAAGTTCAAGGAGTTGACTACGATGAGACTTTCTCACCAGTAGCGATGCTTAAGTCTGTCCGAATCATGGTAGCAATTACCGCATTTTATGATTATGAAATCTGGCAAATGGATGTCAAAACTGCATTCCTGAATGGATATCTCAAAGAAGAGTTGTATATAATGCAACCAGAAGGTTTTGTCGATCCAAAAGGTGCTAACAAAGTGGTGCAAGCATCTCGGAGTTGGAATATACGCTTTGATGAGGTGATCAAAGCATATGGTTTTATACAGACTTTTGGAGAAGCCTGTATTTATAAGAAAGTGAGTGGGAGCTTTGTAGCATTTCTAATATTATATGTAGATGACATATTGTTGATTGGAAATGATATAGAATTTCTGGATAGCATAAAAGGATACTTGAATAAGAGTTTTTCAATGAAAGACCTCGGTGAAGCTGCTTATATATTAGGCATCAAGATCTATAGAGATAGATCAAGACGCTTAATTGGACTTTCACAAAGCACATACCTTGATAAAATTTTGAAGAAGTTCAAAATGGATCAGTCAAAGAAAGGGTTCTTGCTTGTATTACAAGGTATGAAGTTGAGTAAGACTCAATGCCCGACCACTGCAGAAGATAGAGAGAAAATGAAAGTCATTCCCTATGCCTCAGCCATAGGATCTATCATGTATGCAATGCTGTGTACCAGACCTGATGTGTGCCTTGCTATAAGTCTAGCAGGGAGGTACCAAAGTAATCCAGGAGTGGATCACTGGACAGCGGTCAAGAACATCCTGAAGTACCTGAAAAGGACAAAGGATATGTTTCTCGTATATGGAGGTGACAAAAAGCTCGTCGTAAACGGTTACGTCGATTCTAGCTTTGACACTGATCCGGATGACTCTAAGTCACAAACGGGATATGTATTTTTATTGAACGGTGGAGCTGTCAGTTGGTGCAGTTCCAAGCAGAGCGTCGTGGCGGGATCTACGTGTGAAGCGGAATACATAGCTGCTTCGGAAGCAGCAAATGAAGGAGTCTGGATGAAGGAGTTCATATCCGATCTAGGTGTAATACCTAGTGCATCGGGTGCAATGAAAATCTTTTGTGACAACACTGGAGCAATAGCCTTGGCGAAGGAATCCAGGTTTCACAAGAGAACAAAGCACATCAAAAGACGCTTCAATTCCATTCACGGTCTAGTCAAGGAGGGAGACATAGAGATTTGCAAGATACATACGGATCTGAATGTTGCAGACCCATTGACTAAGCCTCTTCCACGGGCAAAACATGATCAGCACCAGGACTCCATGGGTGTGAGGATCATCACTTTGTAATCTAGATTATTGACTCTAGTTCAAGTGGGAGACTGAAAGAAATATGCCCTAGAGGCAATAATAAAGATGTTATTTGTATTTCCTTATATCATGATAAATGTCTTTTATTCATGATAGAATTGTATTAACCGGAAACTTGATACATGTGTGAATACATAGACAAAATAGTATGTCCCTAGTATGCCTCTACTAGACTAGCTCATTGATCAAAGATGGCTATGTTTCCTAGCCATAGACATGACTTGTCATTTGATCAAAACGGGATCACATCATTAGGAGAATGATGTGATGGACTAGACCCATCCGTTAGCATAGCACTATGATCGTTTAGTTTTACTGCTATTGCTTTCTTCATGACTTATACATGTTCTTATGACTATGAGATTATGCAACTCCCGAATACCGTAAGAACACCTTGTGTGCTATCAAACGTCACAACATAACTGGGTGATCATAAAGATGCTCTACAGGTGTCTCCGAAAGTATTCGTGGTGTTGGCATAGATCAAGATTAGGATTTGTCACTCCGAGTGTCGGAGAGGTATCTCTGGGCCCTCTCGGTAATGCACATCGTAATAAGCCTTGCAAGCAAATGACTAATCAGTTAATCACGAGATGATGTATTACGGAACGAGTAAAGAGACTTGCCGGTAACGAGATTGAAGTAGGTATAGAGATACCGACGATCGAATCTCGGGCAAGTAACATACCGATGACAAAAGGAACAACGTATGTTGTTATGCGGTTTGACCGATAAAGATCTTCGTAGAATATGTAGGAACCAATATGAGCATCTAGGTTCCGCTATTGGTTATTGACCGGAGATGAGTCTCGGTCATGTCTACATAGTTCTCGAACCCGTAGGGTCCGCACGCTTAACGTTCGATGACGATCGGTATTACGAGTTTATGAGTTTTGAATATACAGAAGGTAGTTCGGAGTCCCGGATGAGATCACGGACATGACGAGGAGTCTCGGAATGTCCGAGACATAAAGATTGATATATTGGACGACTATATTCAGACACCGGAAGTGTTTTGGAAAGTTTCGGAATTTACCGGAGTGCCGGGGGGGGGGGGGGGGGGTTACCGGAACCCCCCGGGGGAATGGTGGGCCCTGGTGGGCCACAGGGAGAGAGAGGGCAGCAGCCAGGAGGTGGCGCGCCCCCTCCCTAGGAGGAGTCCGAATAGGACAAGGGGAGGGGGCGCGGCCCCTCTTTCCCTCTCCCTCTCCCTCTCTTTCCTTCCCCCTTCTTCATTCTTTGGTAGGTTCCTACTAGGAATAGGATTGCAATCCTATTCCTAGTAGGATTGCAGCCCTAGCCGCACCATAGCAGGGCCGGCCGGCCTCCCCCCTTGCTCCTTTATATACGGGGGCAGGGGGGCACCCAAAGACACACAAGTTGAATTGTTCTAGCCGTGTGCGGTGCCCCCCTCCACAGAAACACACCTCGGTCATACCGTCGCAGTGCTTAGGCGAAGCCCTGCGCCGGTAGATACATCATATCCGTCACCACGTCGTCGTGCTGACGAAACTCTCCCGTGAAGCTCAGCTGGATCAAGAGCTCGTGGGACGTCAGCAAGCTGAACGTGTGCTGAACACGGAGGTGCCGTACGTTCGGTGCTTGATCGGTTGGATCACGAAGAAGTTCGACTACATCAACCGCGTCACTTGACGCTTCCGCTTCCGGTCTATGAGGGTACGTAGACACACTCTTCCCTCTCGTTGCTATGCATCTGGTAGATAGATCTTGCGTGATCGTAGGAAAATTTTAAAATACTACGTTACCCAACAACATACACATATACATTCAATCCTCTGAACCCACGCACGCATACCCTATCCTATGAGCATCCCCGAGAGACTGAGCCGGCACATCATGTTGAGATTTATGATGGAAACAATGCAACTCTGACTCTGACAAATAGCTACGAACAAGAACTATGCAAGGATGGATCCCGCCTGTTTCCACCTATAACCTGTAGTCATACCTCCGACTTCACACAAGAAAAATCCGATGCAATCCCGTGGACATGTCAGAGAAGAACTGACTGCCACAACCATTGCCACGATGCTAAGATCGCTCAACCCCGTCGTCGCTGCCATAGAAGTCCCGATACCATCACCGCCAACCACCGAGATTGTCACGATGACCCTACCATCCTCACACATCCATTAGTCCCTCCAACCAGTGCAACTGCAAGAGTGATGATCCCGGGGGAGCATGACGCAGGAAGTCGCCATTGTGCAATTCCGATGAGATGAATATATTGCCATTGTCAAAATAAAAACGCATGCCTTCCGAGTGTTTAACGAGTTACATGAGAAAAATCGACCATTCTATTCATCGTATCAAGGGCCTCTTTTATAAAAATGTAGGGTGAGAAGGAACACACGAGGCACAACAATGATCAAGCCTAACCATGATGTGTCCAATGACACGCAATCAACCGTGGTTTCCAGATGAGAGAATTTTTAGAGCATCATAAAGGTGACAACGATAAGCTTTGTGAGGCTGCTGAACACAAAAGGCACTGCTATGTTGCTCGGTCTCTGCTGTCATGGGAGACTGTCAAGGTTATGGTTATCATGCAAAGACATCACAATCATTCCTTTCAATGCCAAAAGTCGTGTCGGTAGGATTGCGCAAACCTTAATCTAATTATTTTGGTCATTTGGGAAAATTATTAATATGTTCGTACAAATATGTAAAAATCCTCATGAGAGCGAAAAGGAAAAATATTGTGTGTCCTTATAGCGAAAAAGGTGAATCTTAAGTATATCTCAACGTGGATCAACGGTTAGGGCATCGACGGATAACTAACAGATTTCAAGTGATTGAGAATTAGTCGTCGAAGAATACAAATTCATTAACTCCATAAAACATAGTGTGCAAAAGTCGATCAATCAAATATATACATATATAACTCACTAAAAAACTACTCCCTCCGTCTCATAATGTAAGACGTTTTTTAACACTACACTAGTGTCAAAAAACATCTTGAGACAGAGGGAGTAGATAACAAACTCATACAGGAAAACAAAAAGAGGGAGGTCCATATTTCAGCCCCAAACTATCCTATTTGTGTAACAATCAACCATGAACTCTGAATTTGTGTAACTTTCAATTTTGAACTATCAAAATCGTGCAAGATTCAACTATCAAGATTCAACTAGGCTGGTGTCGTATTGTAACAAAAATAGTCTGTACCAATATTATGTAAGCATGGTCAGTTTCAATCTTATCATGGAGTAAGAAAATTTTGACCGTGTTCAGTTATTTGCTGTCAAAAGTCTGATTATTTGGACCAGATTGTTGTTACTGCCCAGTACTCAAATGATGTTACAAAATCTCCCGTTCTTACCACTGATCATAAATATGTCGTTTGCAAACAGTACATTATTCAAATTTATAATTGTGTCAAGGAATCATGTAACTCGGCTTTTGGTTTTCAGATTTTGATGCTTGCTTTTCGGGCATTTACATAGTCAAATTGATGTAGGCATTCACATGTACAGTAAGATAAAATTAAGAGCTACTGTAATAGTTATTGATGCTAAACGGTTAATTATTTTGGAGGCCATGTGGAAGCATACAACATTCAAAACACTTGCCGCTATTTTTCTCAGAAGTGGATGCATATACAGTATTCAAAACACTTGCCGACCATGTACACATGATGATACACAACCCGGCTTTTCTGAAATCATCCTTGTGTTTTTAAACAGTGAAAGCAACTACTTCTGAACCTTTTTAAACAGTGCACATTCAGACAATATATTACAGAATTGTTTTTATTTCAATTGCAGTTAACATCTCCAATATACGTAGGGTCCAACTAGTATCCTGGCATTGCTAGAGGAAGGGGAGGAGGACGATGAGTGCGGGGATGGAGGGAAATATGGCGTTACCGATTCTCCTTCCTCAAGTTTTGCATCTCAAGTTCATGAGGCCACGCAAGATTTTTTTCAATGTCCCAGATATTGATAACACCGACAGTCACAGAGAGGCCCCGTCTAAATTGCAGCGCACTCCAACTCGGTGGCCTCAAAGGTACTAACTCAATCGATCCCCCCGCTGTGAATACAACTTTCAGTAAACTAGTCCTGTTTTTCCGTAAAGTTGTTGGCGTGATGAAGATTTGAGGATTCTGGGCAGCCCGAAATTAGAACGGTCAGTGACGTGTTCACTTTCTAGTTTTGGGATTGGATTAATGAACGTGGACATCTAGGCCCGTGTTGTTTTGGACATTGACATGAATAGGAGAATTTTTTTGATAGTGTTCAGTTGATTGCTGTCAAAAGTTTGTATATTTTGGAGCAGAATTTTTGTTATTCAGGAGTTGTCGGTTGATAATACAAGACCTCCCGTTATGATCAGCAATCATAAACATGTATATTTGGGGTGCAGTATATGATCCAATTTTTGATTTGTGTCAAGGAATCATAAAATCAGCTCTTGGTTACAGTACATTTTATAGTCAGACTTTGCCGCCTTTTTTCAGGCATTTATACTGTCGATGGCTTAGGCATTGGCATGTGCACTAATACAATTTTATGAGAAGCATACCTATTGATGCTACACGGTTAATTATTTTGGAGCATTGGTTGTTACATATATCTATATATGCATACAGTATTCGAAACACTGCAACTACTTCTGCATCAAAGTCTGATCAGCACATTTTGACTATATTAGACATATTTGTTTTCATTCCAATTGCGGTTAACATCTCAAATATATGTAGGGTCCGACTTGGCAAGATACCCTGCGCCTCATTATCAGGAAGGAAAAGTGCTTTGGAGATGGCCATGAGAAATTGCGCAGATCGGGCAAAGCCTTCAATCTCTCGTGCGGTGTCCGTGGACAGCTTATGTTCATTACCCTTGGAGTGCGCCCCAGATCAAAGTTTTGTTCTATTTGCAGAGGTAAGGGCCACATGGCATCCTGATACCCCTCAAAGGGAGGTGTACCAAAGACACAAAGGAAAGTCCCAAAGTGTACTAAGTGCGGCCTTGCAGGCCATGAGAGAATTTCGTACTCGATAAGAATGTTCATTTTGTTGTAGGCTTTCTTTTGTTGTGTTGTTTCGCCAGATCAAATTGGTGTTGTAGGCTTTCTTTTGTTGTCGGAAATTAGGTTCATTTTGTGACCAAGTAGTGAATATGTAAACTCGGAAACGCTATGAGGATGGGTAAAGTTAGCCGTGGTACTTATTTCAGTACAAGTGCAACTCAAATTGAACCTTTGATGTTCATTTCTGCAAAATCTACTTACACTTGCTATTGTTCATATTATGATGTTGCTATCAATTTATCTTTTACCAAAAAATCTTCAACCATAGAAATTGTTTGTGCAAACTTATTCACATAATATACAACAGAAGAAATAGACACATTGCTGTAGAACAGCCGACATTATTTAGTTGGGCATCATGAAACAACAATAGTGGGCACATTAGTATTCCAAGTGTTTACACCCAGCACAAAATCAGAAGCTTGCTGGCTACAAACAGAAAAAACACTGTGATAATCTTTTTACCTCAAAGCTCAAGGATTTTAGCAAGATGTTTGCCATATCACTGTGATATATTTGTTTTTGCTGTTTCAGTTGGGCCATTGTAGGTCAATGGTACGAAGCTTAAGTGCTCGATCATGTAGGATTTTGCTTCAACATGACCTGTGCTTAAGTGCTTGATCACGAAGGACTTTAGATGCTGCGCTTCAATTGGACCTTTTTAGCACTTTGAACCAATGTGTCTGGTACATAAGCCCACGAACCCGAAGGACTTAAGATGCTGCGCTTCAATTGGTCCTCTTATGGTTGAGCGCGAAGAACTTTAGTGAAAGTAGCCATATATACTTGAATACGGGCCTCTTGCACTTGACCATGAAGAACTTTAATGTTATATGGATCTGCAAGATTTTTTTCATTCGGGCTCTACGGACACCAACCCTATAATTATCGTGATATTGCCATCACTAGACACTACATCACATACAACCGTCGATGTGCACTTTATATCCTTAGTTGCGGTCCTCTTATGGTCGAACGCGAAGAACTTTAGAGAAAGTAGCCATATGTCCCTGAATACAGGCCTCTTGCACTTGACCATGAAGAACTTTAATGTTATATGGATCCGTAAGTTTTTGCATTCGGAGTCTTGAGAAACAAACCCTATAATTATCGTGATATTGCCATCACTAGATACTACTCCCTCCGTTCCTAAATATTTATCTTTCTAGATATTTCAAATGGACTACAACATACGGATGTATGTACACATATTTTAGAGTGTAGATTCACTCATTTTGCTCTGTATGTAGTCACTTTTTAAAATCTCCAGAAAGACAAATATTTGGGAACGGAGGGAGTACATCACATACAACCATCGATGTGCACTTTATGTACTTGCTTGCGGTCCTCTTATGGTCGAAAGCGAAGAATTTTAGAGATAGTTGCCATATGTACCTGAATACGGGCTTCTTGCACTTGACCATAAAGAACTTTAATGTTATATGGATCTTCAAGGTTTTTTTCATTCGGGCTCTTGGCATACCAACCCTATCCAAAACATTAACGTACGCAGAAGGGCCGAACGCTCGCGCTAGCCACATTGGATAGGGAACGACAAAACGAACGCGACATTGGTCTAAACCTAACCGGTCTCCACCAGACTCCACGAGGCCACGACGCCTTCCCTCTTTGCCGCCGCCTCCTCCTCCTCCTCTCTTCCTTCATTCTCCAGACGCCGCCGCTGCCCCCGATCCTTCCTCCTGGGCTCTACCCACCCCATCCTCTGTCCTCTCTCCACTCCTCCTCCTTTCACAGGCCCTGCCGCCGCACACTGCTACTCCCCCGTTGGCGGTGAAGGCCCTGCAGATCCAGCCGGGAGGAGGCAGGTGACTCGAGCAGGGCTGGTCGCTGCCGTGCGCCCGCTCCATCGTCATGGGTTGTCGCCGTGCTCCCCTCGTCATCGCCTGAAGGTCACCGTTGCCGCCGCCGATTTACTCCCCATTCTCCTCCACCATCGGTGTCCATGTGTGTCCGTCTCCAGGGATCCAACTATGGCCGTCGCTTTGTTTCCTTCCTTTTCTGATCATCTCGTCCACAATGCAGCGGTGGCCGCGGTGCGGACAATCGGCGGAAAGTAGGTAGGAAAGGCCCAACAGTGTAGCCACGCGGGATGAAGCAACGGCGGCACAGGAGCTTCCCGGCGCAGGTCATCTTCCTCTCCTTTGTCCTCCCCCATTCCCCTCCTAGATACCCGTTGATTAAGAGGTACAAGTGGGTGGCCAGCTGCAATTTCTAGATGGAAGACATCTGGTTAAGATTTACTTTGGGTTCTTGATTCCATTTTTTTGAACCAAAAGGGGTTTAACCCCACCCCAAAATTCTTGATTCCATTTTCTCAATGGTTATTACTTATATGTAATTAGTACGTAGAATAACAATTTTTGTATACCATGTTTGTGGCTGAATGCATTGAGTTGCTGGAATTGTTCTATTAGATCACAGGCATTATTCAGTGCACTCTTGATTATCTTACCAATGGTCCAAATAAATGCACAACCGGTGAAATTGACCGTGGTTTTGATTTACTTTTCTTACAATAGAGTAAATTTCATTATTTTGCAGTTTGGACATACTTCTATCGTTTTGCTTCTAATTGCAGCTTACACTAGTGCAGAACCGAGTTTAGCACCGGTTCGTAGGGGCCTGTAACCGGCACTAAAGGGTGGGGATTAAAGGTCCCCCCTTTAGTACCGGTTCAACACGAACCGCCACTAAAGGGCCACCACGTGGCACGAGCCAGCGGCGGGGTAGAGGATACCTTTAGTACCGGTTGGTAGCACCAACCGGTACTAAATGCTGTAGGTGGTTTTCATTTTTTCTTTAATTTTGTGTTATCAATTTAATTTAGAGATTGTTCTTACATTATAATGAGTTGTTAAATCACTATGTGAAAGTACCGGGGATTAGCTATAGTTTGAAGTGGATATGGATCGTCCTAAGTGATCAAGTAATATACTTGATCACTTAGGACGATTCATATCGTCCACTTCAAAGTAGCTAATCCGCGATACTCCTAGTGATTTAACAACTCATTATAATATGCGGTTTCTTTCATAAATGATATACGAACTCATCATCATCATCATCATCATATTAATATAAAAACTCTTGCATCATATCATCACCAACAACAGTACTATATATAGCAAGGTAATGATAATCATAGTAGTCATTACTACTATCTAATCATCATAATCGATCATTACCGCTATCAAATCACCACCAACTCTAGCTTAAAGAAAAAACATTCACTTGTACCAGAAGCAAAGATATCATCGAGTTCAACATGGTCATGAGATTATAATTAAGCGTTCATATATAAGACCCCAAAGGAAATCTTTTGAGATTATAAGTTTAAGACGAAGAACACGACATGAGATGCAAGTACTAAGAGCATGAACTAGCTATATAATCACTCCTGCTGATCTCTCTCAGGTAAAATAGCATAGAACATGTGTAGCTCTCCCGATTCATCATATTGGAGCATGCAGATGAACATGTCTCCTAATCGTGGGCTGCGCTTTTGATTGCTGCCCCCTGGTACTTCTCTGCGATCGTTCACAATTTTGCTCTAGTCTTTCACTATTAAGCATTGTTCGGTGCCAGAAATCCCGAATGCACTCATGTGCAATGTAGGATGTCTTGGCCGTAAGCTAACAATTGACATGCGACCTTTATTACCGGTCCACTGAGGCACAACTGTCATCGGGAGTCCCTGTTAAAGAACATCATAT
Source organism: Secale cereale (assembly GCA_902687465.1). NCBI lineage: Eukaryota > Viridiplantae > Streptophyta > Magnoliopsida > Poales > Poaceae > Secale > Secale cereale. Next base: position 658,406,400 of record LR738714.1, read on the forward strand.
AGTAACATACTTATCAATGAAGTTTAGCTTGAAAAATAATGTATGCAAAAGATGCACTGAGGATAAATAGTAAAAATATTACCATCTTGCGTAAATAGATGTGACCGTAGTTCAATACGAGCACTATTGGTCGCACATTTAGAGTATTAAGATTTTTAAATTCAGTAAAATAATTTCTCTTGACAGCATTAAGATCTTTAAGCCATGGAACATAATGACTTATCTCCTCGCAGTTTAGTTCAGCCCCGGGACAGTGGACGGTCCTGTCTACCAAGCGCTCGACATGTTTGCTTGAATGGAAATAAGCTGTCAATATAAATTAGTTGTCAGCTATTTATGAATACAATATCGAAGACATAAATATGTGGTTGAGAAACTCACATAGTGGTAGAACTGGAGACGTCTGCACATCGAGCCAAATGTCTCTATTACCTTCAATATCATCTTCCGGACGAATATCAAAGGTGATAAGCATATCAGGCTCAAATGCATAAGCCTTGCACAATGCTTGCCAAGTTTTGCATTCAAAATAGTTGTACGTGTCTGCATTGTATAATTTGACGTCGAAGGTATAACCATGCTCAGTCTTCAAATAAACTCTCTTTACCTCCATAGTTTTGTTAGGACTGAAACCTATCTCATCCAAGACAAAAATTCTTGCATGGCAGGGGATACACTAGTAGAGAATAGTGAAAATTTAAAATTATAAGTTGAAGCAAATAGTGAAAATTTAAAATTTTGAAAAAAGACTTGTCCTTGTGACTTACTGTATCCACGTCGAAGGTCTCATCCAGCTTGATGCTGAAGCGCCTATCATCAACTAGGAAATTTCTGTCGCACAGACCGCGCTGGTCTTCGCAGTGTTTGCACATAACGAAATCGTTTTCGTCCTCAGAGGACATTTCCTATGTTCATAGGTGAAACATAGGTTGATAAACACTTACTAGTTCAATTAATTCAATCAACTAGTTCAATTAATTAATACAGCGCTAAAACCACCAATAGGCAAAACTAATTAAATCATCTATTGCGTCCGTACATCATCGAAATATTGCTTTAACTAAAAGAATAAAAGTAGGTCTACTAATTCAACTAGTTCTCTATTAATTCAACTAACTAGTTCAAGTAATAAGCACTTAATATAAATAAAAATGAACTAGTTCTTACTAAAAATAAACTAGTTCGTACTAAAAACAAACTAGTTCTTACTAAATAACTACATTCTATCACTAAAACTATAAAAACAAAAAAATCATCTAACATTTATATAACTAAGTAACATTTTTAAAATTCATCTAACATTTGTATAACTAAAAATATAAAAAACACTAAAATCTAATTATAATATATATGTGTGTACGGGGGGTGGCATGGAGCTCATAGGGCGGCGACGATCGGCGGCGACGATCGATGGGGCGGCGACGGCGACGGCGACGTGGACGGCGCGGGATGAGCAGGGGGCGGCGACGGGCGCGATGGACGGCGCACGTGCGGGCGGCGGCGACGCGTGAGGAGAGCGAGCGATTGAGGGAGAAGAAACTAATTTTTTTACGTGTTGTTTATATAGGAGAGGTTTTTAGTACCGGTTGGAGCCACCAACCGGTACTAAAGGCCAATTTTGGCCAGGCGAAGCGGAGGGAAATTAAGGCTTTAGTCCCGGTTGGTGTCTCCAACCGGTACTAAAGGGTAGGCCTTTAGTACCGGTTGGAGACACGAACCGGTACTAAATGTCTGCGCTGGCAGAGGTGCTGTGAGGCAATTTTAGTCCCACCTCGCCGAGCAAGGGCAACCGCACTGGTTTATAAACCCCGCCGTGGCTGCTTCTTCGAGCTCCTCTCTAATTCAGGCTTCTGGGCCTAACTTTGCCGCGCTGCCCTGTGAGTCTGCTGGACCGTTATGGGCTTGCAAATTCAGGCCCAAGGCCTTGCAGGCCCACTTGGTAGCGTGCAAACAATTTTTTTATATGGTATTTTATTTTATATCTAACTAACATTTCTATATCTAAAATTTATCTATCTAACATTGATGATGTGGATTTGAATGGTGCATTTTGAACACACAAAAAGTCTGGAGTTCAAATAAGTTCAAAAAAATGCAATGTCTTTGTAACATATGAGTTTTCGTCCTAAACCCTGATACCTCGAAAGAGATTGTTCATTTTGTACACGAAGTGCATCCAGTTTTTGCCATGACCCTCTCTACTTTTTTGCACATGCCATGTGGGTGAAATGATGATACCATGCCAAGTTTCAACCTTTTCAGAGTTCATTTTGTAGTGCTTTTCAATTTCACGGTCATTTAGCATTCTCAAAATAAATCAGTAACTGAATGAAAAATACCAAATGAATTCAGAAAGGGTTGATAATTGATGATGCGGATTTGAATGGTGCATTTTGAACACAGAAAAAGTCTGGAGTTCAAACAAGTTCAAAAATGCAATGCCTTTGTAATATATGAGTTTTCGTCCTAAACCCTGATACCTCGAAAGAGATTGTTCATTTTGTACACAAAAATGCATCCAGTTTTTGCCGTGACCCTCTCTACTTTTTTGCACAAGCCATGTGGGTGAAATGATGATACCATGCCAAGTTTCAACCTTTTCAGAGTTCATTTTGTAGTGCTTTTCAATTTCACGGTCAATTAGCTCTTTCAAAATAAATCAGTAAATGAATGAAAAATACCAAATGAATTCAGAAAGGGTTGATAATTGATGGTGTGGATTTGAATGGTGCATTTTGAACACACAAAAATTCTGGAGTTCAAATAAGTTCAAAAAATTGCAATGCCTTTGTAACATATGAGTTTTCGTCCTAAACCTTGATACCCCGAAAGAGATTGTCCATTTTGTACACGAAAGTGCATCCAGTTTTTGCCGTGACCTCTCTACTTTTTTGCACATGTCATGTGGGTGAAATGATGATACCATGCCAAGTTTCAACCTTTTCAGAGTTCATTTTGTAGTGATTTTCAATTTCACGGTCATTTAGCTCTCTCAAAATAATAAAAAAGGCGCAAATGATGTCAGAAAAGGTTGAAAGTGCCGGTGTAACAGATGAGTTTTCGTCCGATACCGGCCCTGATACTTCGAAAGAGATTGTCCAGTTTGTACACGAATGATGATACCTGTAATAAGTTATTAAAAATAAAATAAAAAGGCTCAATGCTCGTTAATTAGCTTCAAGCCTTTCGGAATAGTGTAGAAAGCACTGCACATAGCTCCGTGCAGTCTACACTATTCCTCAAGGCTTAAAGCTAAGCAACATGCAGGTGAGCATTACGCCTCTCCCACATTGTCTCTGCACTCACGGCTTACAAACCGCTCCTAGTGCCTCTCTCTTCGCGAGGTGGGACTAAAACTCAGCTTACTAAGAAACTCTAGTGCCGGTTCATGCCATGAACCAGTACTAAAGGTTCTTGTGGGGCCCCAGCCTGACTACAGCCTGACACAGCCTCATTAGTACCGATTCGTGGAATGAACCGGTACTAGAGGTTGCCCACGAACCGGTACTAATGATCTCCGCCCGCCTAGCCGTTCGAACCGGCACTAATGGTCACATTAGTGCCGGTTCTGTTACAAATCGGGACTAATGTGCTTCACATTAGACCCTTTTTCTACTAGTGTTAATTTGTAACTTGTGTAACTTGTAGGTTTTGCACTACAGAACAGTTGGTGGCAGGAGGTCAAAGGACGCGAAGAACTCATGGTTAGGTGTACGGTGAGAGGAGGAGGAAGCACTTCTCTGACAAGATCCATAGCCACCACTTCATCATCGGCGGAAACCCTCTGTATTTCCAATGGTAAGGATAGTAGATAGTGCCAATTTTAGGTGTGGTATACTCAAAATTTTGTTGTATCTTTTTTCACAAGTATTTGCAATGGTAAGGATAGTGGAGAGTGCCAATTTTAGGTTGTGGTATACTCAAGATGAATTGGTTCTCTTTGGAGAAAAATAAGGAAGTCAGAGTTTTGTGTTCTCATTTATAAGCATGATTTTTTTCCTAATTCATGATGCAGTGTAGTAATGTTATTCCGGACGCATGCGATTTACAAAATAAAAGGAGTAGCAAATATCATATACCTAGTTAAGGGACTGGCTGGTTTCTGATCCACTACAAATTGAGCATTCTTTTATGAAGGAATATTACACTGAAATTTTTTCATCAGTATATATCTCACATCGGCGTGTCACGGGAGCGGATACGGCGGTTGATACGTCTCCAACATATCTATAATTGTTGATTGTTCCATGCTATTATATTATCCTTCTAGAATGTCTTATGGGATTTATTATACACTTTTATATGATTTTCGGGACTAACCTATTAACCCAGAGCCTAGTGCCAGTTTCTGTTTTTTCCTTGTTTTTGAGTTTCGCAGAAAAGGAATATCAAACGGAGTCCAATTGACGAGCCAATTTTTATGATTTTTCTGGACCAAAAGAAGCCCCCGAAGCAAAAGAGTTAGGCCAGGAGAGCCACGGGCTGCCTTCGAGGGTGGAGGGCACGCCCTGGGAAGGTGGTGGCGCGCTCCTATCTCGAGGACAGCCCAGAAGCCCCCCTGACGTGGGACCTACGCCAAAAATTCCTATAAATACAGAAACCTTCGGAAATTAACCTAGATCGGGAGTTCCGCCGCCGAAAGCCTCTGTAGCCACCGAAAACCAATCTACACCCGTTCTGGCACCCTGCTGGAGTGGGAAATCCCTCTCCGGTGGCTATCTTCATCATCCCAGCGCTCTCAATGACTAGAAGGGAGTAGTCTACCCTCGGGGCTGAGGGTATGTATCAGTAGCTATGTGTTTGATCTCTCTCTCTCTCGTGTCCTTGAGATGGCACGATCTTGATGTATCGCGAGCTTTGCTATTCTAGTTGGATCTTATGATGCTTCTCCCCCTCTACTCTCTTGTAATGGATTGAGTTTTCCCTTTGAAGTTATCTTATCGGATTGAGTCTTTAAGGATTTGAGAACACTTGATGTATGTCTTGCGCGTGTTTATCTGTGGTGACAATGGGATATCATGTGATCCACTTGATGTATGTTTTGGTGATCGGGTTCCGTGACCTTGGGAACCTATGCATAGGGGTTGGCACACGTTTTCATCTTGACTTTCCGGTAGAAACTTCGGGGCACTCTTTGAAGTTCTATGTGTTGGTTGAATAGATGTTTCTGAGATTGTGTGATGCATATCGTATAATCATGCCCACGGATACTTGAGGTGACATTGGAGTATCTAGGTGACATTAGGGTTTTGATTGATTTGTGTATTAAGGTGTTATTCTAGTACGGACTCTATGATAGATTGAACGTTACTACGGACTCTTGAATAGATTGATCAGAAAGAATAGCTTTGAGGTGGTTTCGTACCCTACCATAATCTCTTCGTTTGTTCTCCGCTATTAGTAACTTTGGAGTGACTCTTTGTTGCATTTTGAGGGCTAGTAATATGATCCAATTATGTTATCCTTGTTGAGAGAACTTGCACTAGTGAAAGTATGAACCCTAGGCCTTGCCTACTATCATTGTAACACCGTTTATGCTCACGTTTACCACTTGCTACCTTGCTTTTTTTTATATTATCTTATTACAATAACCAATATCTACCATCCATATTGCACTTGTATCACCATCTCTTCGCCGAACTAGTGCACCTATACAATTTACCATTGTATTGGGTGTGTTGGGGACACACGGGACTCTTTGTTATTTGGTTGCAGGGTTGCTTGAGAGAGACCATCTTCATCCTACGCCTCCCACGGATTGATAAACCTTAGGTCATCCACTTGAGGGAAATTTGCTACTGCCCTTCAAACCTCTGCACTTGGAGGCCCAACAACATCTACAAGAAGAAGGGTGCGTAGTAGACATCAAGCTCTTTTCTGGCGCCGTTGCCGGGGAGGTTAGTGCTTGAAGGTATATCTTTTGATCTTGCAATCGAATCTTCTAGTTTCTTGTTTAATCACTAGTTTAGTTTATAAAAGAAAACTACCAAAAAATGGAATTAAGGTTACTTCATATTCTTCATCTTTTTAATATCTTTCGTGAAAATGATGGGAAGGAAAATTGTGCTCAAGTACTAGAAGAAGAATTACATAGAATGCTTGGCATAGAATATGTGCATGATGAGCATGATTGCAATGTTGTTAGTATGAATTCTTTGAATAACCATGATGCTAATGATATGCAAAGCCACAAGCTTGGGGAAGCTATGTTTGATGAAGATGATATTTATAGTCCCCCAAGTTTTGATGAGCAAATTTAGTATGATGGAAGCATGCCTCCTATTTATGATGATTATATTGATGAAAGTGGATTTGGAGAGGTCATGACTTTATTTACTTATGATTCCACTATTTCGGAAGAGGTTCCAATTGATTATGAGAACAAAGTTGCTATCTATGATGATTATTGTGATGACTTGGATGCTATTAAGAATAATGATAACCATGAAACTTGTCATCATGATTTTAGTTTTCAATTGGATTATGCTTCACATGATAGTTATTTTGTTGAGTTTGCTCCCACTACTATTGATGAGAACAAATTTGCTTATTGGAGAGTAGTAAAATTTCTATGCAAGTAGATCATGAAAAGAATTCTTTATGTGCTGGTTATATTGTTGAATTCATTCATGATGCTACTGAAAATTATTATGAGAGATGATCATATGCTTCTACATATTGCAATAATATCAAGTTTCCTCTCTATGTGCTTAAAGTTTTGAAGTTATGCTTGTTTTCCCTTCCTATGCTAGTTGATTATCGTTCCCATAAGTTGTTTGCTCACAAAATCCCTATGCATAGGAAGTGGGTTAGACTTAAATGTGCTATTCATATGCTTCATGATGCTTCCGTTATGTTTCAATTCTTATCTTTTCTGTGAACATCATCATGCCTAGCTAGTGGCGTTAAACGATAGCGCTTGTTGGGACGCAACCCAATTTTATATTTTTTTGTTTTTGTTGCTTTTAGGGAATAAATATTGCATCTAGCCTCTGTTTAGATGTGGTTTCATGTTTTGTTTAGTGTTTGTGTCAAGTATAACCTTTGGGAAGATGTGTGTGAAGTTTATGTGATCTTGCTGTGAAAAACAGAATCATTAGCGCTCGCTAAAGTAGTCTTCAGATTTTACTGGAGCGTTCTTTTTAGTTTATTATTTTTGCAGATGATTGGTAGTCAAATTCCGCAAATTTACCAATTTAGTTTGAATTTTTTGGAGTTCCAGAAGTAGGCGAAACCTGCAGATTACTACAGACTGTTCTGTTTTTGACAGATTCTGTTTTTGTGTGTTGTTTGCTTATTCCGATGCATCTATGAGTAGTATTGGGAAGTATGAATCATAGAGAAGTTGGAATACAGTAGGTATAACACCAATATAAACAAATAATTAATTCATTGCAGTACATTTGAATAGTGATTTGTTTTCTTATACTAACGGAGCTCACGAGAATTTTTGTCTAAGTTTTGTGTTGTGAAGTTTTCAAGTTTTGAGTATTGCTTTGATGGACTATGGAACAAAGAGTAGCAAAGCCTAAGCTTGGGGATGCCCATGGCACCCCAAGGAATTCAACGATAATCAAAAGCCTAAGCTTGGGGATGCCCCGGGAAGGCATCCCCTCTTTCGTCTTCATCCATCGGTAACTATACTAGGAGCTATATTTTTATTCACCACATGATATGTGTTTTGCTTGGAGCGTCAATTTATTTTAGTTTGCTTTGCTTGCTGTTAGAATAATATACCAAGATCTGAAGTTCTTAAATGTTAGAGAGTCTTCACATAGTTACATAATTATTCAACTACTCATTGATCTTCACTTATATCTTTCGGAGTAGTTTGTTATTGCTCTAGTGCTTCACTTATATCTGTTAGAGCACGGCGGTGGTTTTATTTTGAAGAAATATATGAACTCTCATGCTTCACTTATATCCTTTTGAGAGTCTGTTAAAACAGCATGGTAATGTGCTTAGGCTATAAAACTAGTCTTCACATGATAGACATCCAAGATCAATGTAGTAAAAACTTCCACACTAAGTGCATTGAATATGATGAGAAGTTGGATGCTTGATAATTGTTTTGAGATATGAGGATAGTGGTATTAGATTCATGCTAGTGGAGTTATTATGAAATTGAGAAATGCTTGTGTTAATGTTAGTGATTCCCGTAGCATGCACGTATGGTGAACCGCTATGTGACGAAGTTAGAGCATGAGGTATTTGTAAAGTGTCAACCTTTGTGTGGAGGTCGGGGGCGCGCGATGGTTAACTCCTACCAACCTACCCGCTAGGAGCATGCGTTGATTGTTTTGTTTTGATGACTCGTAGATTTTTGCAATAAGTATATGAGTTCTTATGACTAATGTTGAGTCCATGGATTATACGCACTCGCATCCTTCCATCATTGCTAGTCTCTCTTGTACCGCGCAACTTTCGCCGGTACCGCAAACCCACTATATATCCTTCCTCCAAACAACCACCATATTATTCCTCAAAACAGCCACCATACCTACCTATCATGGCATTTCCATAGCCATTCCGACATATATTGCCATGCAACTTTCCACCGTTCCGTTCATATGACACGCATCATATTGTCATATTGCCATGCATGATCATGTAGATGACATCGTATTTGTGGCAAAGCCACCATGCATAACTTTTCATACTTGTCACTCTTGTTTCATTGCACATCCCGGTACACTGCCGGAGCCATTCATATAGAGTCATACTTTGTTGTAGTATCGAGTTGTAATATCGAGTTGTTATGGAAGTGTGATGATCATCATTATTAGAGCATTGTCCCATGGGAGGAAAGGCTAAATCAATAACGCCCCTCCACAAAAAAATAAAAAAAAAATAAAAAAAAGAAAGGCCAAAGAAAAAAGAAAGGCACAAAAAAAAGAAAAAAAAGAAAAAAAGGGACAATTGCTACTATCTTTTTTCCACACTTGTGCTTCAAAGTAGCACCATGTTCTTCATTGTAGAGAGTCTCATGTTTAGTCACTTTCAAATACTAGTGGGAATTTTTATTATAGAACTTGTCTTGTATATTCCAACGATGGGCTTCCTCAAATGCCCTAGGTCTTCATGAGCAAGCAAGTTGGATGCACACCCACTAGTTTCTTGTGTTGAGCTTTCATACATATTTAGCTCTAGTGCATCCGTTGCATGGCAATCCCTACTCACTCACATTGATATCTATTGATGGGCATCTCCATAGCCCGTTGATACGCCTAGTCGATGTGAGACTATCTCCCTCCTTTTTGTCTTCTCCACAACCACCCCTATTCTACCCATAGTGCTATGTCCATGGCTCACGCTCATGTATTGCGTGAAAGTTGAAAGGTTTGAAAGAATAGAGTATGAAAACTAGTGCTTGGCTGAAATCGGGGTTGTGCATGATATGAATATTTTATGTGATAACGAGGGAGCATAGCCAACACTGTATGATTTTGTAGGGATAACTTTCTTTAGCCATAGTATTTTGAGAAGACATGATTGCTTTGTTAGTATTGCTTGAAGTATTGTTATTTCTTATGTCAATATAGACTTTTATCTTGAATCTTTCAGATCTGAACATTCATGCCACACTTAAGAGAATTACATTGAAAACTATATTGGTTAGCATTCCACATAAAAAATTCTTTCTTTATCATTTACCTACTCGAGGACGAGCAGGAATTAAGCTTGGGATGCTTGATACGTCTCCAATGTATCAATAATTTTTGATTGTTACATGCTATTATATTATCCATCTAGGATGTCTTATGGGCTTTATTATACACTTTTATATGATTTTTAGGACTAACCTATTAACCCAGAGCTCAGTGCCAGTTTCTGTTTTTTCCTTGTTTTCGAGTTTCGCAGAAAAGGAATATCAAACGGAGTCCAACTTATGAGCCAATTTTTTATGATTTTTTCTGGACCAAAAGAAGCCCCCGAAGCAAAAGAGTTGGGCCAAGAGATCCACGGGATTCCCTCGAGGGTGGAGGGTGCGCCCTGGGAAGGTGGTGGTGCGCTCCTATCTCGAGGACAGCCCAGAAGCCACCCTGACGTGGGACCTACGCCAAAAATTCCTATAAATACCGAAACCTTCGGAAATTAACCTAGATCGGGAGTTCCGCCGCCGAAAGCCTCTGTAGCCACCGAAAACCAATCTACACCTGTTCTGGCACCCTGCCGGAGGGGGGAATCCCTCTCCGGTGGCAATCTTCATCATCCTGGCGCTCTCCAAGACGAGGAGGGAGTAGTCTACCCTCGGGGCTGAGGGTATGTATCAGTAGCTATGTGTTTGATCTCTCTCTCTCTCTCTCTCTCTCTCTCTCTCTCTCGTGTCCATGAGATGGCACGATCTTGATGTATCGCGAGCTTTGCTATTCTAGTTGGATCTTATGATGCTTCTCCCCCTCTACTCTCTTGTAATGGATCGAGTTTTCCCTTTGAAGTTATCTTATCGGATTGATTCTTTAAGGATTTGAGAACACTTGATGTATGTCTTGCACGTGTTTATCTGTGGTGACAATGGGATATCATGTGATCCACTTGATGTATGTTTTGGTGATCAACTTGCGAGTTCCGTGACCTTGGGAACCTATGCATAGGGGTTGGCACACGCTTTCGTCTTGACTTTCCGGTAGAAACTTCGGGGCACTCTTTGAAGTTCTATGTGTTGGTTGAATAGATGTTTATGAGATTGTGTGATGCATATCGTATAATCATGCCCACGGATACTTGAGGTGACATTGGAGTATCTAGGTGACATTAGGGTTTTGATTGATTTGTGTCTTAAGGTGTTATTCTAGTACGAACTCTATGATAGATTGAACGTTACTACAGACTCTTGAATAGATCGATCAGAAAGAATAACTTTGAGGTGGTTTTGTACCCTACCATAATCTCCTCGTTTGCTCCGCTATTAGTGACTTTGGAGTGACTCTTTGTTGCATGTTGAGGGCTAGTAATATGACCCAATTATGTTATCCTTGTTGAGAGAACTTGCACTAGTTAAAGTATGAACCCTAGGCCTTGCCTACTATCATTGCAACACCGTTTATGCTCATGTTTACCACTCGCTACCTTGCTGTTTTATATTTTCTTATTACAAAAACCAATATCTACCATCCATATTGCACTTGTATCACCATCTCTTCGCCGAACTAGTGCATCTATACAATTTACCATTGTACTGGGTGTGTTGGGGACACAAGAGACTCTTTGTTATTTGGTTGCAGGGTTGCTTGAGAGAGATCATCTTCATCCTATGCCTCCCACGGATTGATAAACCTTAGGTCATCCACTCTAGGTAAATTTGCTACTGTCCTACAAACCTCTGCACTTGGAGGCCCAACAACGTCTACAAGAAGAAGGGTGCGTAGTAGACATCAGCGGTAGACACAAGCAGAGCAAATTAAGCGAAGCCGGCGCGACGGCCGGGCCCTTCAAGCACACAGCCACTGCCCCTCGCCAAGATACGCTAGCCTGCATCTACAAGTTGAGTCCCCAACTGCAATTTTGTGAGCCCTCAACTGCAATTTGTTTCTAAAGATTTTTGAACAACAACATGATTGTACATCTACTCTAGCAATTTGTTATATTGGTCATTTGTGTCCTATGGATGGTTTGGATTCCTATAATTAGGAAGATGTCGTATTTAGCTGTTTTTTGTGCAACTAGCAAAGTGGCCCGCTCGATGCGCGGGCTAGAATTTTAGGAAGTTCAATGATCACAATATATTATTTGATTTGTCTGAAGGAAAATTGAAATCAAATGTGATGACACTACAAATATAATATATTTGCGAACATAGTTTTGTGTTATGTATATTTTCTTATTGATATATAGATATATGTGTTATCCATTAATTATTTACCTATTAATTGTGCATGTTGTACTAACCTTTTTTATGATCAGCCGCGTCACGCATATTATATTTGTGTCCTTTTTCTTGTATTTTATCATGTTGATTTGTTATATTTCTTTATACAAAAAAAGAATAGTTCTTATTGTTTTCGTGTAGGCATAGGTGAATTTGCTATAAATGTGCCTAATCGCCATATTAATTATTGTTTGGTGATTTTTTTTACAGTGACTGTTTTTTTGTTTGGTATACAAGGTTAGTGTGTATTGAAATATTATACATATCCATTAAAACATGGCTATATAGAGAGGAGACTCGATCAATCTCGTTGGTGGACCCATGGCCCGGCCTCAGCTGCGAGAGCATGAAGCCGATGCATCAATAGGAATGTGGAAGAGACGTTGGCTAGGACTTGTTTTTTGTTTTTTGTTGCAATGCTTAGTGAAACTATTGGTCAGCACTTATTAATGGATATTATCTTTATAAAAAGATCGTTAGATGTTGGGATTTTATAGAGTAATTTTCTATTTTCAGGTTGGATCTTAGTGTACTTCTAATATATAATAGGTACGTATCATGTTACTTAGACCCCACATTGAAGTTTATATATAGTTCCATATTTTTCTTTTTCTAATTCTTGGCACACCGGAAATTTACCTTTTCAGGGATTTTGGGCACATCAGAAATTACTTCTGAGAATGTTTAGTTCTTATTTACATTCTATTTTATCTGTTTCGCTTTTTGACCATTTTCATTTATGGTGTATCTCATGTAGAGTGTCAATGCATGCATGTGCTTGCATGCGTAATTAGATGAATGGTTGTGTGACATCCGTAAGAGATACACCTTATGCCTTCCCTAGATTCAGAAAATGTTGCACACAAAATGAAAATATAGGACAAATTGGTTTGTCTATCATATTCGGGTGGGCACTATGTTAAGTGGGTCATTTCTTGAGGTGTAACGGGGGCATGCGTATGTTGATTGCACTAAAGGTTTGCAGTTTTAGATGGTCCGAACATACATGGGGCATGGATCGTTAGCACTTCTAATTCAACAAAAGTATGGTATGATTATTGCTCAAACTTTATTGGTGCAAAGATCCATACATCCATGGATGTAACATTACACGTATGGCCCAGAATATCACGGGTAAAAGTAAAAGACAAAATATTTCCATCATATTTCAATGGTGGATTAATATTACAAATTAGATATTCGTTTGGTCATTTCGCTCCACATTGGTCGAAGAGACGCTGGAGCACTATATCCAATGAGGAATACATCCAACATATAGAAAGGCATTAGGCCACGTCCTATGCTTGCGGCAATGCATGTATGTTTTTCTTCACCCATCCATATAAGCATGCATGCATTTAGAAAGGAATATGCCCACGTAATGCATGCATGTAGCTTTATTTTTTTAAGGGAAGTCCTCTGTATGCACGTCACCATGTAGGCTTTATTTTTTTTTAAAGAAAGTCACATCTCTCTTATGTACGCACGCTACATTGCACTATCTTTTTAAAATGTAAGGTCATGCTATCAGATATAGCAATAATTAGGCAACCTGTGAATGATTTTTTTTTTCAATAATAGCAATGGTGGGTAATTTTTTTCACATAAAACACATCTAATGGCTGCAGATTTTTGTTGTATTAAATAAATGGCCAGATGTTTCTATTTTTTTGTGGGATTTTCTAGTTTAATTCTCTTTTTTTCTAGTGAACCGTAAAGCACTTTTTATACGACCTAGACGGTTTGTCCTTTTTGCATAGTCATGCCCTGTAATAGTAAGTATAAATGTAAGTTTGTGTCATCTCCCAATCGGTGTGGCAAATGAAAGCTAGAAAATACGGATATATGGCCAATAAATCCAATCTTAATTTTAATCCGCCAGCCACTAACATAAAATTGTTTCAACATATTGGAAAAGTTTAAAAATTATAATATGAAATTTAGACAATATTATATTTAACTCCTAAATCAGATTCTAAATTTGAATCTCTACCGTCAGGTTAGTCCATTGAAGATACCAAAAAATGTCCGAGCATTTTTTTTCAATTTGTAAAGTATTCTAATGGTATGTACCTAACTACCTAAAATATTAACGAAAATGTTAGTAGTGCCTATTTTTTAATTGGACCATATATAAGCATGCTGGATGATCGTGTATGTGTCGATTTTTGGGGATCGATTGTGCGGGAGCATTCACATGCATGCCTCATACCGGGATCGGCTCTGAAGCATGTGATTGCTTGATCTATGGTCATGGATATAATTTTTGTTATTTCTATGTTCGTTGTACTGTCATGGTCTGATAAATTAAAAAGATACGTCACACGTTTACTTCAAGTTGTTGCATAGTAGGACAATAATTTTTAGGGAATCATCATGTACATGTTTGTGAGGTGTATACGTATGTGCACCTTTTTTATCTTTATATATGTTTAAATGGATGAAACTTGCATGCGATGCAAAAAATAGGACAATGATGTCCTTTTCATGTAACGGGCCATCCTTTCTTTCCTCCCGAGCAGCAGACAAATTAGATTTTTTTTTCACAGAAGTCTAATTTATTTTGGGCACCTGATTTGTTGTTTGTTTCACGCTGGGGCACACATTGGATCTCAAGCCATGTGACAGTCTTATTATTATTATTTTGCTTCTTTTCTAGTGCTATATACGTCGGGGGCTGCACCCTTTTTTTGCCTCGACATATGTAGATACGTAAATGTGTTGGACTTCAAGGCATGGTGTCGGTGTACTAAGGTAGGGGTACCTCAGTACCCCAACTTGTGCACGGGCAGTTGCAGCTTCCCGCGGCAGGGTTTGCCGCGTGCTTACCGGAGACCTTCCTGCTCCCTATCAAACCATTCAAAAACAAAGTATACAAGTCAGAAGACCAAGACCCCGGCAAGAGGAGCTTGCCGGGAAGGCCGTACCAGGCTCAAGATTACCTCATTAGCACAAGGCCCTGGCAAGAGGAGCTTGCCAGGAAGACTAGAAGACACGCCTCGGCGCAATATACGCCCCGGCGAGGGCCCGGGGAGCGCCAAGCTCCCATGCCCGGCAAGATCAAAGCCCCGGCAAGGTGCTTGCCGGGAAGGTTACACTGTGTCCCCGCGCTCCAGCTCATCGGCCCACGCGTCGCCCTGGGGCCTATCCAGGGACGCGTGGCGGATGGCTGTGCAGCCTGGGGGACACGGTGGCACTCCACGGTGGTGGGTCCATCGCCGTGGCGGACGGAGACGCTAGGGCGGGAGCTTTTGGGGTCGACGGCGACGGGCATTAAATGCCCTTGTCCCCCACTGTCAAAGTAGGTATAGACCACTGTTTTGCACTGTAGCTCCACTGTTCCCGCACTGTTACAACTACCACCTTTTTTACGTTTTTACCCCTTTCTCCTACGTTGACACCTGTCGGTGACCCCTTGCACTATAAAAGGAGGCCCATGCACAACGTGGAGGGGGTTCGGAACCTAGATCACTCTCACGCTCGGTGTAGCTGCTTCTTCAAGCTCCCGAGCGTTCCAACTCAATACACAACTAAGCAGGAGTAGGGTTTTACGCGTCTACCGCGGCCCGAACCTGGGTAAAACTGCCCGCGTGCTCGCTTCGATCTGCTCTTCATGCTCTCTCCGCCCTCGTACCGCACAGACAAGGGGCTCCGGTCCCATAGGTGTTCGTGGCGGACAGTTTCCCCCGACATCTTTGGCGCGCCAGGTAGGGGGCGTCGAGGTTGTGCGAACCTGATCCGGCGTTCGCGCGGGCGCGTTCTTCATCAACCTCTCCGAATTCGTCAACTGCACCAGCGACAACTCCATGGCCCCGAAGAAGAAGGCTTCGGAGGTCGGAGGCCCGTCTGCGTCTCACCCGCCGCCACCGGAGCCAACGGTGGGCGGGGGAGACGCCGTCGGAAGGGTGGTCGCCGGCGAGGACACTCACGGCGCCACCAGATCCAAGAACAGAACGGACGACCGAACCTCGGTCTCCGTGGACGCGCCGCGTCCATCTCAGCACACGACGACCCAGCAGCGCCATACCACGGGAGGTGGTATCCGCTTGCTGGGGCAAGGCCAAACCGGAGGCTCGCGGGACGCCCCGGACCCCCGTCCGGGCACAAGCAAAGCGAAGGCGCCGGCACGGGACCCCGCTCCTTCTAACGCTGTTAGGAGTCCGAGCGTATCCCGCTCCTCGCACCGCTCGCCCGCGTTCCCCTCCACTCCAGCAGAAGCGCTCGCAAGGGCGCAACTGCTCCTCGACTTCCCTCCAGCGGCCGACAAGGCCGAAGAATGGAGGGCCACCATCCGAAGCCTGATAGACTTCGCCAACAACGATTCTCCACAGCAGCCGTCGACCTCACGGCCGCGGCAAGCTGAGAAGACGAAGGCTGACGGCGACAAGACCGCCGGGGGTGCGACAAGCGTGCACTCCCCGTCGCAGAAGCAGAAGACGCCGCCCCGCCGGAACAACGCCGACGACGGCTCCACAGCCTCGTCGGACCCGCGGGCTCGTCGGGACCAACGCCAGGTCCTCGACGACCGGCAAGAAGAAGACGCTCGGACCACAATCAAGCGCCGCCGAGAAGCTCGGCGACAGTCAGACAAGAGAGCTGGGAACACTGTCGACGCGCACGCGCCCGGTGAGCCAGGCGACTTGCCGTACGCGGCAGGCTGCCCTGCGTTCACCCGCGAGCTGCGGCGCGTCCAGTGGCCCAGCATGAAGAATTTTAAGCCCGGCGTACCGGAGAAGTACGACGGCAAGACGCACCCCTCGGAATTCCTCAGCGTCTATACCATTGCAGTGCAAGCTGCCGGGGGGCGCGACGAGAAGATCTTGGCGAATTACTTCCCGCTCGTGCTAAAGCCGAACGTCCGTTCGTGGCTTATGCACTTGCCGGAAGGATCCATCTCTTCTTGGGCCGACCTCTGCCACCAGTTTGTTGGCGCCTTCACCGGCGGCCACAAACCCCACGGCCAGGAGAGCGATCTCCATATTCTGGCCCAGAAGGAAGGCGAGACCCTGCGCAAGTATATCCAACGCTTCAGCCGGGTGCAGCACAACATCCCTGACGTTCACCCTGCCGCGGTTATCAGCGCGTTTCATCAGAACGTGCGTAACCGCCGCATGCGTGAAGAAATGGCGATGACCAAGATTCGGGATGTCAGCGAGCTCTATGCTCTTGCTGACAAGTGCGCACGCGCAGAAGAGGGGAGGAGACTCCCCGGGGAGGATGCTGGCGCAGGAGGAAGCGACAGCGACGACGCCGCCCCGGCAAAGAAGAGCCGGCGGCGGAACAACAGAAGGAAGGGCAAGAAAGAGGTGCTTGCCGTCGAGAAGTCCGGCAAGGAGGCCCCCGCCAAGCAAACGCAGGCTGGCGGCTCCGGCAAGGAGCCTGCCCCTGTAGCGGCGGCCGACAAGCAGGACGCCTCCGACAAGCAATACTGTAAGATCCACCGCACCAAGGGTCACGACCTCTCCAATTGCAAGCGCGTTGAGTACCTCGTCGAGCAGCAGAAAGCTGAGTACGAGAGGCGCGACAAGGAGAAGGCCCAAGGTGGCGGGGAGGAGACAAGCAAGAAGCGACCGTTCAACGGCCGGGGAGGACGCCGCGGCAAGGCCAAGCAGCGGCAAGGAGATCGACCTCCCCGGGGCCGCGACAAGGACGAAGACGACGACGAAGACATGGAGGACGAAGATAACAGCGAGCAGGAGTTCCAGAAGGCCACGGAGGTCCTGTGCGTCGACGGTGGCGCCTCTCTGCACACCTCCCACCGCCAACTCAAGCAGTGGGTGCGTGAGGTGAATGCGGCGGAGCCGCCCGTGGAGTCGCGCAGGCTCCTCAAATGGTCCAGCACGCCCATCGTTTTTGATCTTGAGGATCACCCTGACCGCACCACTGCGGTCGGGTGCTTGCCGATGCTGGTTTCTCCCACCATCCGCAACCTCAAGGTCACCAAAATGTTGGTTGACGGCGGGGCCGGGCTGAACTTGATCTCCTCTGCTGTGATCAAGAAACTCCAGATTCCAGATGGCGAGCTCGAAGAAACCGGTTCATTCCAAGGAATCAACCCGGGAAGGAGCAAGCCCAAGGGAAAGATCACTCTGCCGATGACCTTTGGCGGGGAGCTCAACTTCAGGACTGAGCGCATCACTTTCGACGTTGCCAATATTCCATTGCCCTACAATGGAATACTTGGCCGTCCCGCCCTCGCCAAGTTCATGGCAGCTTCCCATTATGCTTACAATGTGCTGAAGATGCCGGGGCCGATAAGCGTCATCACTGTCCATGGCGACAAGAAAGATGCGCTTGTCTGCGTCGACAAGATCTACCGGGACGCAGCAGCTGCAGCCGAGAAGGATACTCTTGCCGCTGAAGCTCCCGGGGGGAAGAAGACGAAGACCAAGTCCGGCAAGTGCTCTGGGACCCACTCCGGCAACCGCACCTCTTCGGAGTGCTGCGCTGCCGTCGAGGACGTTCCATCGAGCTCCACCGGCAAGAGTAAGAAAGGAATGGCCGCTCCTCCGGCAACCAAGAAAGTGTCCGCAAAGGAGGACGGCACTGGTGGTACCTTCACCATCAGTGCCACTCTCGACAGCAAATAGGAAAGCGCGCTCGTTGCCTTCCTGCGGGCGAATGTCGATGTGTTTGCCTGGCAACCATCTGACATCCCCGGTGTTCCCAGGAAGGTGATTGAGCACAAGCTTGCTGTCTGTCCTCATGCGCGGCCCATCAAGCAGAAAGTGAGGAAGCAAGCCGTGGAGCGCCAAGAGTTCATTAATGAAGAGATCAAGAAGCTAGAGGCAGCAGGCCTGGTTAGAGGTGTGATCCATCCGACGTGGTTGGCAAACCCAGTCGTCGTGCGCAAGGCCAACGGGAAGTGGAGACTGTGTATAGACTTCACCGATGTGAATAAAGCATGTCCCAAGGATCCCTTCCCTTTGCCGCGCATTGACCAGATTGTTGACTCCACTGCCGGATGTGAGCTACTCTGTTTTCTTGATGCATATTCAGGCTATCATCAGATTTTCATGGCCAAGGAAGATGAAGAGAAGACTGCATTTATCACTCCATGTGGAACTTATTGCTTCATTCGCATGCCATTTGGATTGAAGAATGCAGGCTCAACCTTTGAAAGGGTAGTATACACTGCTTTTGAGCCACAGATCCACAGGAATGTAGAGGCCTACATGGATGACATCGTGGTGAAGAGCAAGAGCAAGGAAACCTTGGTCCAAGATTTAGAAGAAACATTTCAGAACCTGCGCAAGATACAGCTCAAGTTGAACCCCGAGAAGTGCGTCTTTGGAGTCCCCTCCGGCAAACTTCTCGGGTTCTTTGTGTCACAGAGGGGGATTGAAGCCAACCCCGACAAGATTAAAGCCATTGAGCAGATAGAGGCCCCGAAGCGCGTCAAGGATGTCAGAAGGCTTGCAGGTTGCGTGGCTGCCCTCAGTAGGTTCATTTCGAAATCTGCAGAACGCGCCCTACCTTTCTTCAAAATCTTGAAGAAGGCAGGTCCCATGAAGTGGACTCCGGAAGCGGAGGCAGCGCTGCAGGATTTGAAACGGTACCTGTCCTCCACTCCAATACTTGTCGCACCTAGACCACAGGAAAAGTTTTTGCTATACCTAGCGGCAACCAACCAGGTGGTCAGTGCTGCGTTAGTAGCGGAGAGGGAGTCCGACGAGGAGTCAGCACCACCGGCAAGCGAATCCAGCGACAAGCAGGGGGCTGCTCCGGCAAGCTCTGGCCCCGACAAGGACAACTCAGCGCAGGGACAAGATGAGGTGCGGAAGAAGATGGTGCAGCGCCCAGTGTATTTTGTAAGTTCCCTTCTCCAGGGGGCTAGATCAAGGTACTCTGGTGTGCAAAAATTGCTTTTCGGCCTCCTCATGGCCTCGAGAAAGCTGCGCCATTACTTCCAAGCCCATGAGATAACAGTGGTCACTCGCTTTCCGCTGAAGAGGATATTGCACAACCCAGAAGCAACAGGCAGGATCGTTGAGTGGGCACTGGAGCTGTCGAGCTTTGGACTCAAATTTGAAAGTACTTCAACCATACAGAGCCGAGCTTTGGCAGAATTCATAGCTGAGTGGACCCCAACGCCCGACGAGGAAGTTCAAGAAACAAGTGCACCCGTACAAGAAGCGACAAGTGAATGGGTAATGTATTTCGATGGTGCCTTCTTGCTGCAAGGCGCCGATGCTGGCGTGGTACTCATCGCGCCCATCGGAGAGCACCTCAAATATGTTATCCAGATGCACTTTCCCAGGGAGCAAGCGACAAACAACACTGCTGAATATGAGGGCTTGCTCGCCGGCCTCAGGATTGCGGCCGAACTTGGGATCAGGAAGCTGATTGTGCGGGGAGATTCTCAGTTGGTGGTCCGGCAAGTTAACAAGAGCTACCAGGGCCCTTTGATGGAAGCCTATGTAGATGAAGTGAGGAAGCTTGAGGAGCACTTTGAAGGTTCGCAAATGGAGCACGTTCCGAGAGCTCAGAATGAAATAGCAGATGGCCTTTCAAAGTGTGCCGCAATGAAGTTACCTGTGGAACCAGGAACCTTCTTGCTCAAGCTGACTCAGCCATCCGTTACACCATCAATTGGGCAGTCCAAGAAGAGAAAGTTGGTCTCCGGCGACTACTTGCCGGCGGATCTTCCAGAGCCCGCCGTCAAGGTCCCCAAGATCAACAACCAGAACGCTGAGGAACAGTTTGCTCCTGCAAGCCCTCGGGCATGTACAGTTGAAGCAAGTGTTCCCGACAAGCCTCGCCCCGGCGAGCTTGCCGGGGAACCATCAGCTCCGGCAGGACCAGAGGTCCTCGCCGTAGAAGCTGAGGTTCCCGCAGCGGCCCTCGAGCCTTTAGTCCTTGCCGTTGAGCCTCAGGCTCCGGCATGGGCACAGCAGATAGTCCGATTCCTGCAAACTGGGGAACTTCCCGACGACCCTCAAGAGATAGAGAAGATAACCAGACAGTCAAGTATGTACCAGTTCGTGGATAACGAGCTCTACAGAAGAAGGCTCAATGGTGTCAGGTTGAAGTGCATCCCCAGGGAAGATGGACAGAAGCTGTTGGCGGAAATACACGGAGGCATATGCGGCCACCACATTGGCGCAAGGGCGCTTGCCGGGAAAGCTTTCCGGCAAGGGTTCTTTTGGCAAGAAGCCCTCCAAGATGCAACTGCACTAGTAACCAAGTGTGAAGCGTGCCAGTTCCATGCAAAGCAGATTCATCAGCCAGCTCAAGCTCTCCAAACAATCCCTTTGTCCTGGCCCTTCTCGGTCTGGGGGCTCGATATCCTCGGCCCCTTCCCCCGAGCCGTCGGGGGCTTTGAGTACTTGTACGTTGCGGTCGACAAGTTCACAAAGTGGCCAGAAGTGGAGCCGGTGAGGAAGGTGACAGCACAGTCAGCAGTCAGGTTCTTCAGGTCGATTGTTTGCCGTTTCGGGATCCCTAACAGGATCATCACCGACAACGGTACACAATTTACAAGTCGCACCTTTATGCAGTACGTCCAAGACCTTGGCGCCAAGGTCTGTTTCGCTTCTGTTGCTCACCCAAGGAGCAACGGTCAAGCGGAGAGGGCCAATGCTGAAGTGCTGCGCGGACTCAAGACAAGGACCTTTGACAGGCTGCGCAAGTGCGGAACAAATTGGATAGAGGAGCTACCGGCGGCTCTTTGGTCAATCAGGACGACACCAAGTCGAGCCACCGGACAGACACCCTTTGCTCTAGTCTATGGAGCAGAGGCAGTTCTCCCCACGGAACTCGTATACGGATCTCCTCGAGTGCTCGCTTATGATGAGCTCGAGCAAGAGCAACTGCGGCAAGATGACGCATTGCTCCTCGAGGAGGGACGTCTCCAGGCTGCTGTACGAGCTGCTCGATACCAGCAAGCCTTGCGTCGCTACCATAGCCGCAAGGTCAAGGCCAGGAGTCTCGAGGAAGGCGACCTTGTTCTTCGGCGTGTTCAGTCCGCCAAGAATTCCAACAAGTTGACGCCGAAGTGGGAAGGCCCTTATCGGGTGAGACAAGTCACAAGGCCCGGCGCTGTCCGCCTTGAGACCGAAGAAGGCTTACCGGTGAGCAACTCCTGGAACATAGAGCATCTTCGCAAGTTTCACCCCTAAGGCGCGGTTGCCGTGATCCGCTCCGGCAACCACCTTTTGTACAAGCTTTGCCGCTGTTGCATGTAACCCTTTGTACAAAGCCGGGCGCAGACCCCGTGCATCAGTAAAGTTTCTGTGTTTCTCACACCGATTGCCTTTTGCATGCTTTTCTTCGCTATTTGCATGTTTTGTTTGGCATTTGGTGCAACACCCAAGTAACCGGTAAGCATTGGCGCGCCGAAAGGCTTTATACTTGTTTCCCTCTCCCTTTTCTTTCCTCTTAAGCAGAAGGAACATTCCTCGCGCACAAGTTTGCCGGGGGGAAGGAGGTGGAGGAGGAACCAAGTGCTGTTCAAGAAAGAGAAGCCTTACCGGAAAGCGAGCAATATATGAAAGATAAGTTGTTAGAATTTGACCAGTTCAAATTTTAAATTTTGGTTGTCTTCCTTGAACAATCACACTTTGTATGGAAAACCTATGCGCGGAGGAACCTACCCGTAGCTTGCCGCACCCTTATCTTGTTTCCGAGTTCGCTCAACGATTTAAGTGAGCTGCGACAAGTGTCGCGCCCTTGCTTCGTTTCCGAGTACGCTCAGCAAGCTAAGTGCGTTGCGACTAGCTGCGGCGAGGTTGCTTGCCGGTAAGGCCTTGGCCAGCAGGCTACTCAGAGTCCAGCACTCAGCGCTCGCGGCAAAGGCCCCTTGCCGGCAAGCTCCCCGGGAGCGTAGGGTAAAAAAAAACATACAAAGTCAAGGATTAAGACAAGGAAGATAACATTGCGCTGATTGATTAAAATGAGATAAATATCTTACAAGAGATAACTTGTCGCAATGGACTAATGAGTTCATGACATCATATGCAGCAACAAAAAGATAAAGATAATGGAGGCCTAATCTACGCGGTCACCCTCCTTCCTGGAGATCTTGGCCACCTTCTCGATGATGTGGGCGACCTGCTCCTTCAGCGCCTCCGTGTTTGCATCGGCCGGCAGGCTGCGAAGAACGTTGGTGAGATTGATGCCCGGATTGCGGAACACGATCTTCGTCAGCACACGCTCCAGAGTTCCCGCGCAGAGCAGGCGCGACTCCTCGGCCAGCTGCGCGGGGATTCGGTTCCGGAGACCTGCAAGGGCCGGCGCGATCCCTCTGAAGAAGAGGCTGAGCTTGGCGCTGTGCGGGAGGTCCGGATCCGGGGAGTAGATAAGATGTTCAACCTTCAGCGCCAGCAGCTCCTGGTCGATGTTGGACGCAGAAGATACCAAGTCTTCGGTCCATACCTCAATGGTCTGGCGGAAGAGCTCGGATGCCTTGTTGACGCTGTCCACCAAGGTCCGCTCCTTGCGGAGCTCCTCCTTCAGCTTGGTCTCCCGAGCCCGGGCAGCGTCGAGCGAGTCTTTCAATGTAGTGACCTTCAATTCCAAGTCCTCGATGGAGTCCTTGGCGGCCTTCAACTCGTCGCCCCTCTTAGAAAGGCTCACCTGGAGCTCTGAATTTGTGTGGGCGTCCTTCTCGCGCTCCGTGATAAGCGCGGCAACCTTCTCCGCGCTCACCTTCAGGGCCTTCTCCAGCTGCACGACCTTGGCGGCGAGCTCCTTCTTGGCAGTCTCCGCGGCAACCGCGGCGGCTTTCGCCTCCTTCAGTTCCCCGCCAAGGGCCGCTTCCCGAGCGGCAAGGTCCTCCTCATGGGAGTCGAGGTTGACCTTCCGCTGGGCAAGTTCTCCCTCTCGCCGGGACATCTCCACCCCGGCGAGCCGCTGCTGCTCCTCAGCTTCAGCCTTCTCCAACAACCACTCTTGGTACTCGCCGGCGAGACGCTCGCGCTCCTCCGCCACCTCACGGAGGGCCGCCTGGTTGGCGGCGCTGAGCTCTGCCGCGCGCTTCTCCATCTCCGCGGCGGCCTTGGCGGCAAGGGCTTCCCGGGAGGCTAGCTTCGCCTGCCTGGCCCGATAAAGGGCCAGGAGCTGGTGGAGCAGCTTCTCCTCCTCGGGCCCTTCACTCCCGCCGGGCGCCTCGACGATCTTCAGGCCCGCGGAGGCGAGGACTTCTCCGTCAAACGCCTCGCCCTCCGCGGGAGCTCGCGATGAAGACCCCCAAGGCATCTGGATGAAGACGCCGTTGGGGGCCTCAAGGTAGTAACCTTGCTCCTTGCCGGCGGAGGGGTCGGCGGCCGGCGCAGCACTCGGTGCTCCCGCCGCCTCCGGGTCGGCGATGCGGTCGCCGTCCCCCTCCCCGGCCGCTGCGTCCGCAGCCGGAGCGGTCTCCTGCGCGGCCGGCTCGGCGGCCTCAGCCATTTCCTCGGTGGCGGGGACGTCACCGCCGCCGCCCTGCGCACCCTCCTCCTCGAGGTTGATGACCTCCGTCTCCATGGGCTCAGGAGGAGGAAGATCTAAAAAGAAGAAGAAGAAAAAGAAGTTCAAGATTCAAGCAAATATCCAAAAAGAGACGAAGCCAAGAAGACAAACTACGAGACATACCTTGGCGGACGTCCTCAGCGGCGGGCTCCCTCGCCGGGGAGCTCTGCCTTGGCGGAGTGGCCGCCCTCCCCGGGCTGCTCGCCCTTGGCGGGGTACTCTGCCTTGGCGGAGTACTCGCCTTTGGCGGAGCGCTCTCCCTTGCCGGAGAGTTTGGCCTTGGCGGGGACGGCGGAGCCTGCGGCTCCTCGGGGGCAGCCTCAGAGCGCTCCTGCGGCTGTGGCTCCACCTCTGCGCAAGAAAGAACAAGAAACGTCAAGATGATAAAAGAAGACGAAATCCCTAAGCGCCTCCCGACAAGCGGAAGGATGGACCCCAGACTTACGCTGGGGGCCGCGCTGGGGGCTGCTCCTCGGAGCAGCGCTTGGGTCCGGCAGGCTCAGCTCCGGCGTGCCTCCTGTTGCCGCGGCTGCTAAGTCTTCCGCGGCCCCGACCACGGGCGCCTTGGCCTTCTTCGCCGCGCGCTCGACCAAGGTCCTGAAATCAAAGCAACAAACAGAGTCAGCATCAACAAAAATCAAGACAAAACTCGGGAAGGTGTAAGATTTTAGACTCTTACTCCTGGTCCTCCTCGTCGTCCTCGCTCAAGGCGGAGAAGTCGTACTCCACCGTCGGCGCGTCGGCGCGAGGAGCGGAAGATGAAGATTCCCTCGCGCGCTTGGTGGTCCCTGGGGCTGGGGGCTGTGAAGACCCAGCCCCAGTGGTAACCGGCGCCCGAGGAGCGGGCGGAGCCGTTGCTCCGCTCCGAGAAGATCCCTGTCGGCTCGGCGCCGGCCTGCGAGGCGCCTCCGTCGTGGCCTGCGTGCGGGCCGCCTCTGCTGTGGCTGGTGCGCCGGTCGGCCTTGGCGTGGCTTGGCTCCCCCGGGGAGCTGCCCGGCGAGCTGGCTGTTGCCGGGGCGCCTGCGCCCTCTCCCCCGTCGCCGTCTTGCGGAGACGCTTCGGTGGGGACTGCCTTGGGCTTGCCGGGGGCGGGGAGCTCTCCGACGAGGAGAGGTCGTCGGCGTAGAGCTCCGTAGATCCGCCGGAGTCCTCGGCCTCCTCCTCCTCCTCTTCCCCGGCCGGCTCACTGGTCCCAGCGCCCTGCGCTGCGACCCCTTTTCCCTTGGCGCCTCCGCCCCTCGCGGCGCCTCTGTTCCCTCCGGCGGCACCCTCCATTGCCGCGGCCTCGGCCACGATTCCGTGGATCCCGGAGTGCCTCAGAGAGGGGACCCCGGCAAGCGCGTCGGGAGGGAGCTGCAGCAATCTGCGGATCTCCGCCTCCTCCGCCTGGGTGGACGCATCCGCAATCTCCGCCTCTTCAGGCGTGTATCCAAAAATCCCCGCCGCCGCGGCTGCGGCGGCCTCTTCAGCCCGAGAAGCCATGTAGGCAATTTCCTGGTCGGTGGTGTCCCGCGTATGCTCCTTGAGGTCGTTCTTGTTCTTTGCCACCTCCGCGAGGTTGTCGTAGAAGTTGAGGACGTCAATGGGCTTGGGCGCGATCCACGTGCGGTCCACGCCGTGCGAATCACACATGGGCATCATGGCGAGGAGACGGTCCCGGACGGTGCTGTTGCAGAGCGGCACCACTTCCCGGGGAGGCCTGAACCACTCGGGGTGTGCCGGGTCGTACTTGAAGAGTTCCCGGACCATCCCCCTCAGCTCGAGCGTCGTGAAATTGAAGTTGAGCCCGGGGCGCAGCCTCATTATGTCCGCCGGGCCGCCGTACTCCCAGGCCGGCCTCTTTCTGTCTTGGAGAGGGGCGATGCGGCGGCGAAGGAAGTCTGCGCCCACCTCAGCAACGGACAGCTGTGCCACCCGAAGACGAAGAATCCGGACGAGGGCGATGTCGAGCTTGATGTCGTCCGAATCTAGCTCGCTCCAATCCCTGCCGCGCACGATGGGTGTTGTGCGCGGCGCGGTGAAGGACTGCGGCGCATCCTCAACGATCCAGCACCACTCCACACGCCATTCCTCCCACTTGCCGCGGAGCTCCCCCGGCAAGTAGGATCCCTTCTTATTCAGACGGAAAACCCAAGAAATTCCTCCGGAGAGGGGGGCGTCGGCCTCTGCTCTGGGGGTGAAAAAGTGCCTAAAAAGCGCTACGTTGGGGTGGATTCCTATGAAGTTTTCGCACATGTGTGCGAAAACCGCCATGGTGAGGACGGCGTTGGGGGTGAAGTCAAGCAGATGGAAGCCGTATGTGTGCATAATGTCGCAGAAGAAATTTGAGAAAGGAGGGCAAAGACCGCAGTGAAAGAAGGCTGCGAAGAAGTAATACCCGCCGGGATAGCTGTCCTTGGCGGCGGCCGGATATGCTAGGGTGCGGGGGTGCGCCTTGGTTTCCTTGGCCCAGAACAAGTAGTACTTGTTCCAGAGCTCCTCCACGCCGAGCTTCGGCGGGAAGACGAGGTGCTGCTTCCGATACGCGGCGAGCTTCGCCGCTTGCTCCGACTTCTCCCTCTTGGACTTCTCTGCCTTCGCCTTGTCGGTCTTCGGGGCCATGGCGGACGCGGCGGAAGCAGGGGGACGAAGAGCACGGCGGCGGCGGAGATGTGGAGGCGGAGCGCGAGAGGAATCTCTGGAGGAAGAAGACGAGGCAATGAAAGCGCAAGGAGGGGAACCGCTCCTGCTTCCTCTGCTTTTTATGGGGAAGTGGGGGGCGTTTCGCCCTTTCCATTAAGAGATCGTGGGCACGTCCCATCCCACGACGCCGCGATCGACGCGTGCCGTTACGGTGGGGTGCGGCGGATACGGAAGTGGATTCGGCGCGCCGCGGGCCGCGTGTGCCCGTGCACTGTTTTGGGCCTGGCCCAACAGCGCTCGGCACCGTGTGTGGCCCAGGCCCGGGGGCTCCTGTCGGTGTACTAAGGTAGGGGTACCTCAGTACCCCAACTTGTGCACGGGCAGTTGCAGCTTCCCGCGGCAGGGTTTGCCGCGTGCTTACCGGAGACCTTCCTGCTCCCTATCAAACCATTCAAAAACAAAGTATACAAGTCAGAAGACCAAGACCCCGGCAAGAGGAGCTTGCCGGGAAGGCCGTACCAGGCTCAAGATTACCTCATTAGCACAAGGCCCTGGCAAGAGGAGCTTGCCAGGAAGACTAGAAGACACGCCTCGGCGCTATATACGCCCCGGCGAGGGCCCGGGGAGCGGCAAGCTCCCGGGCCCGGCAAGATCAAAGCCCCGGCAAGGTGCTTGCCGGGAAGGTTACACTGTGTCCCCGCGCTCCAGCTCATCGGCCCACGCGTCGCCCTGGGGCCTATCCAGGGACGCGTGGCGGATGGCTGTGCAGCCTGGGGGACACGGTGGCACTCCACGGTGGTGGGTCCATCGCCGTGGCGGACGGAGACGCTAGGGCGGGAGCTTTTGGGGTCGACGGCGACGGGCATTAAATGCCCTTGTCCCCCACTGTCAAAGTAGGTATAGACCACTGTTTTGCACTGTAGCTCCACTGTTCCCGCACTGTTACAACTACCACCTTTTTTACGTTTTTACCCCTTTCTCCTACGTTGACACCTGTCGGTGACCCCTTGCACTATAAAAGGAGGCCCATGCACAACGTGGAGGGGGTTCGGAACCTAGATCACTCTCACGCTCGGTGTAGCTGCTTCTTCAAGCTCCCGAGCGTTCCAACTCAATACACAACTAAGCAGGAGTAGGGTTTTACGCGTCTACCGCGGCCCGAACCTGGGTAAAACTGCCCGCGTGCTCGCTTCGATCTGCTCTTCGTGCTCTCTCCGCCCTCGTACCGCACAGACAAGGGGCTCCGGTCCCATAGGTGTTCGTGGCGGACAGTTTCCCCCGACACATGGTACAGTTCAATTTTCTTGTTACTTTCCTTTTCAATGCTATGCGTTGGTGGATGTACGATTTTTTTTTCCTTGAACATATGTAGATGCATACATGTGTCACGTAAGTCCTTTAGGCCCACCATTCTATATATGTTACATAGATTGAACGGTCAAGTAATATTAACTTTAAGAGATCCATGAAATCAAGGGCTAGTATTTTCTGATTAATGTGGAATAGATACGTAAATGTGTTGGACTTCAAGGCATGGTACAGTCCAATTTTCTTTTTTACTTTCCTTTTCAATGCTATGCGTTGGTGGATGTACGATTTTTTTCCTTGAACATATGTAGATGCGTACATGTGTCACGTAAGTCCTGTTAGGCCCACCGTTCTATATATGTTACATAGATTGAACGGTCAAGTAATATTAACTTTAAAAGATCCATGAAATCAAGGGCTAGTATTTTCTGATTAATGTGGAATTTCTAGCCTATTTCTCTTGCTTCTGGTTCACCGTATATTACTTTTAATATATAATAGATGTGGAATTTCTAGCCTATTTCTCTTGCTTCTGGTTCACCGTATATTACTTTTAATATATAATAGATGACCAATTAGTTGTGCCACTTGCTTATCAGATTTTCATGCTGTGGTGTTATTGCAATCCAGAAAAAAAAAGAATTTGCCCGTATGGTGTTCACTAAAAAGAAGAATCTGCTAAAAGGTTGGTCCATGCTTATCTTCACTGATTACATCTTCTTTGTGGTTAACTGTGGTCACAATCATTGATTACCGCTAAAGAAATTATAAGTGAATTGTTTCTTTCTCTCTATGTTTGTGTATAGGTTGGATGTGGGCTGTACGTGGACATAAATTTGTTCCTGAGATTCAGAAGGGAGCACGTGCCATGGAACTTCGAGAAGACGGAACCATGTGTACCTCCATGTCGTGCTTTGGCAGAAGCCAGATGCCGACGAGTCAGAATGCC
This sequence comes from Secale cereale, assembly GCA_902687465.1. Classification (NCBI taxonomy): domain Eukaryota; kingdom Viridiplantae; phylum Streptophyta; class Magnoliopsida; order Poales; family Poaceae; genus Secale; species Secale cereale. The sequence continues at coordinate 658,435,598 of LR738714.1, forward strand.
TGCTGAAGAAGCCACTCTGCTCACCATTGGTATGACAGACTTGTCGCTCCTTAGATCATGTATGTATCATCTCCTTCTATGGAGAGCCTACGGCCTATGTGAATAAATGCTTTGATTGGCATTGTAATATCTTCTGTTTGGCTCTATTTGTTAATAATGATGGCAAGCCAAAAAGACATTTTAATGGACTCACATAGGTGTGTTATTCTGGAGCAGGTTGATCATGCTGCCCTGTTTGAACTGATATTATTCAGTCTCATCAGCTCTGAATATGGTGTATGGTGTACTCACATCCATGCCAACTATTGCCATAGTTGCAGACTTTGACACTTTAGGTGTTGCACCTGTATGTAACCCTGAAAAGATATTCCAAGAATCTTCTTTTATATTATTTTTTATATTTCCATAATACATATGTTCTCAGGCGCTTTCCGTGGGAAGTGATAGCAATGGAAGCGGAGCTGTAGCTCTTCTGAAAATTGCAAGGATCTTTTCACACATCTGTTCAAGCCCTAATACCAGAAGCAAGTTTAATCTTCTCATTGGATTAACATCTGGCGGACCCTACAATTAAAATGGAACTAGCAAGGTTATCAATTTTTGTTACAGTGGCTTGAAGTTTTGACCAACATGTGTGTGATATTATTGACCATGCAATGTACTTGAATATCATTGGTTCCTGGAGCAATGATCTCTGGATGCATGTATCAAAGCCTCCAGAGAAGCCTTACATAAATCAAATCTTTGAGGTACATTAGCCATTTCAATTTTTTTAGTTCATAACTTTGATTACCTGCAATTATAAGTCTTCTTCTGTAACTTGAAGTGTGCTTCCTTCAGGATTTTTCGGATGTCTCCAAGGAAATGGGCATTTCAGTCGCACAAGAAGATTAATGTGTAAAATTCTAGAGTATGTCCTTGCCTTTTGAAGGATTGTATACCATCATTAGGTTTGAATCCGATTAGGATTTCAGATAATCCGTCTTACATGGACCTACTGTTAGTAGTAGCACAATGGCATTATCATATCATGTGTCGCCCAACTTGACAAACTAGCGGAGCGGTTCCCAGCCGAGCACGACAAATAATAAACTTACACCAATCATCTGTTTTCATGCTACATAATTTGTGTGCTCATATAGTTGTATCTACGAAATCGCAGACTACATGCTGAACAAGCTTCAGATTGAGGAGAGCCTGGTCCTCAAGATGTGCCTAAATCTGTACAGGGAATAAGGAACTACAATGGCCGGTCTGAAGGTACTCCCTCCGTTCTATAATGTAGTGCCTATGGATTTTTACAAAAGTCAAACATTACAAACTTTGACCATGTTTATAGAGAAAAGTGTGTACATCTAGAACACCAAATGCACATCATTGGATACATCGTGAGTTATATTTTCAGAATGTACATGTTTGGTATGGTAGATGTAGACAGTTTTCTCCATACACTTGGTCAAAGTTGGTAAAGTTTGACTTTCACAAAAATCTATAGGCACTACATTGTGGAACGGAGGGACTATATATGTCCCACAACTCTTAGATTAACAAGTTTATGTTAGTTTCATACTATTTAAACTACAGGTTATGTTTCTAACTTTTTTTCATAATCCTGTTGATGTGTCAGCTTATGGGCTACGATTTCGCCTATGAGGAATTCCACGCCAGCATGCACGGTAAATTGCCATATGAGAAGTTGAAGCCGGACCCTGTCCTGAGGAACCTACTGCTTTCGATGCCTCAAAATCCCTCTGATGTTTCTTGCTACATCGCATCAGCGAGGGGTCTGTGGCAGTTAAATGCTTCAGCAGTTACAGTTTGTTGTTGCATTATAGATAGATATTCACCAACTCTGACGAGGCTCATGCGGCCGCCCTCCTCTTGGTTAACTCTGACATTCTTTGTGCAATTTATATCAAAATATTGCATGAGTTTCTATTGGTTGTTCAGGGACTAAGCTTATCTTGGTTAATGTGAATTTTAATTGTACTCTGGGTCAAGTGATTTTTTGATATGGTAACTAATTTCTGGTTCTTTTTGCCAAATTGTAATTTAAAAACAAAGCAGTAAGAAATCATGCATGATGTTTCAAGTAAAATAAATAAATAAATGCAGCCTCGAGTACTAATCTATGAAATAGATGCCACCAGGAAGGTGATGCCTTCATTTCATCATGTTCTTTGCCTGCCTAATTTTCCTCTCATCCTCTTTTGTTGTATTCATAGTGTTTTTCTTTCTGGACATAGGTGGTGCATCTTTGCAGGAGGATTATCAGGCCTGAGTGACATTTGTGAAAAAAAATTGTTCAAAGCTTGGTGTTCATTGTTGTTATTGTTCCTAATTTGAAGGGGACTGAGATTTCTACCTAGGAAATTCAACTTGTGTTACCTTCAAATGATCGAACATCTGAAATAAATTAGATATTAGTAAGTCTATTACTAAGACAAAGACATTGTGTTGTTTTTCATAATTTTTCTGAACTGTCTTGGAGAAGCAGGTAGGCAATACTGATGAAGCCCAGTCGTATGAGCCGAAGGCTCAGACCGTCTCGCCGCGCTGGATCTGATCTTACATGCAAAGCTCTTGAGCAGAGGCTGATCATTTAATGTTGTGACAGTAATAAGAGTTGTCCGTATTTCTTCTTTCATGTACTATAAATACAAGAGACATGTGTGCTACACTACTTTTGGACAAACTGTAATGGGTGGTCCTCGTTAGTGTAATGGATCTGAGCTCATAATTTCTCGAGGCTTTTGTGTTTATATACATGCTTGCTTTTCAAATAAATATAGTCCGCACACCAGTACAATCACTTTGATGGACATCAGCTCATATAATCTTAGTATTTCTGGCCTTATCCATCTGACTTGCTAATACATATAAATAGCATCACTACGAATGCTCATGTCCAAGAGCAGATGTGCAAATGTCACAATGCGGACCAAATGAGCTAGCTCAATGGCATCAACAAGCCTTGCACTACAGATAAACTTTGCTACAACATTTTTTCATTCGTTTGTTCTCTGTTCATACGTCCGTACATACTCAAATTGTCAATCATGAGAAATATTGACTTCTTCTTGCTCTTTCATCAGCCAATTTATTTGCACATTCATAAATTTGGGTCCTCAAGACGTGTAGTCAATAACACTACTTTGCTATCACCATTAATATCATTAATATCCATAGAACACGCTTTTATCTTCCATATCACACAACAATTTATGTCCACGTAAATATCTTGCTTTCTTCTACCAGTATTTTCAGGTTAACTATACTGAAGAGAACATACTGGACTAGATTGATCCAAACAATGATACACGTGTGGTCAGACTTGCAGACGGCCATCTGCTCGCCGAATGTCGCATCATCCTAGGAACTGACAAGAGGGCCACTATAACCATCAACTGGTCTGAGTTTCGTCTCCGCGCCAACATTCGCGAAGGAGACATCTGTGCATTTCGTTTCAGGATCACTTCAAAGTGCCGCCTGGTTCTCACCGTGCACCGCCTCTAGATGCACCATCGAAGACACTGCAGCCCCTTTGTCAATATAATCTAATATATATTTCTATTTATGCTGCTAAGTTTCTTAATTAAAGCAATCATCCCAAACGCTAATTAGAATAGAAAACGGTGTTAAAGGGACGACTACAACAAGGCACCGCCCAGCTCCCCCTCAAGAGGAGCGCCATGGGCGTGCCCCAACACCTAGTGATTGTCATGATATTGCCATCACTAGACACTACTCACATACACCCTTCGATGTGCACTTTATATCCTTGGTTGCGGTCCTATTATGGTCGAGCGCGAAGAACTTTAGAGAAGGTAGCCATATGTACCTGAATATGGGCCTCTTGAACTTGACCATGAAGAACTTTAATATTATATGGATCTGTAAGGTTTTTGCATTCGGTCTCTTGGGACGCCCAACCCTATAATTATCGTGATATTGCCATCATTAGACACCACATCACATACAACAGTTGATGTGCACTTTATATGCTTGGTTGATGTCCTCTTATGGTCGAGCGTGAAGAACTTTAGAGAAAGTAGCCACATGTCCCTAAATACGAGCGTCTTGCACTTGACCATGAAGAACTTTAATGTTATATGGATCAGTAAGTTTTTTCATTCGGAGGCTTGAGAAACAAATCCTATAATTATCACTAGACACTACACATCACATACAACCATCGATGTGCACTTTATATCCTTGGTTGCGGTACTCTCATGGTCGAGCGCGAAGAACTTTTGAGAAAGTAGCCTTATGTACCTGAATACGGGCCTCTTGCACTTGACCATGAAGAACTTTAATGTTATATGAATCGGTAATTTTTTCCATTCGGAGTCTTGAGAAACAAGCCCTATAATTATCGTGATATTGCCATCGCTAGACACTACACATCACATGCAACAGTTGATGTGCACTTTATATCCTTAGTTGCGGTACTCTTATGGTCGAGCACGAAGAACTTTAGAGAAAGTAGCCTTATGTACCTAATACAGACCTCTTGCACTTGACCGTGAAGAACTTTAATGTTATATGGATCGTGAGAAACAAACCCTATAATTATCGGGAGATTGAAAGAACATGCGATGCCCCCATGTTTGGTTTTGGTAGTTGATGATGGACTAATGGTTGCCTTGAGTTATATTTGAAGGTTTTGTCCATAGGCTTTTCTTGGAGTCCATTTGTTGGTTTCAAGGAGAGTTTGTGATGACCAAGGTGCTATTGAAGGAATTACCTCAAGATTGGTCATGTGAGAGGTTGATCAAGACTAAGTTAAAGAGTGAATCAAGTTGATCAACACACACAAAGCATAGAAGAAGTGCCGAGATGGATCAAGTGATCACATGGTATGTTAAGCATTATCGATTACGCTTTGTGTACTAACCCATGGTCTACGTGAGAGTTCTTGGTGTGGTTACTTTGCAGTGTGCAAGTTTAACTGGAGCATCATGAAGAGACCAAGTGCTTGAAGCTTGCCGTTAGATGTAGCGAAGAGTGGCTCGCCCATAATGAAGTATGGTGGAGCAATCAACTAGTCTTCACCGAGCCAACGTAATCAAGATCGTCATCATCCATCTCAATTGGGCTATGTGCAAGGCAATGGTTTGCCCTTAATAGGTTTTCTATTTTACCGATCTCGTGGTGGTAGTTGGGAGATCGGGTTATAGGATCGATTGTCGTACTATCAAGGGGGGCTCTCAAGTGAGTAGCCTGATCGTATCGTTCTTAGAGAGCTCAAACTATTGAATGCTTGCATCATCTTTCTTGGTTTGTTTGGTTTTTCTCCTTGTGAGATTTGGATTCAACATGGACGCGTCTAGGCAGCAATACTGAGTGCTGGTTAGGGATCCCTGGCAGCTGGCCAGATTAGATAAATTTTGGTCCCCCCTACCAAAAAAGGAAGGAGACCGATCGCGTGTTCGATCAACCCCCACGAGTTCGTCGCCGCGACTGGAGGCTGACCTGGTCTCTTACAGCTGTTTTCTCCCCATCTATCTCCACCTCCCCACCGAATCACGTGCTGCCCCCTTCCCTGTGACTTGGTCCCTTCATCCTTCTCTCCCACCTGCCCCCTCCCAGTCTATCTTCTTCTTCTCCCCCAAGATAGCTGTGAGGATGAAAATCGACATGGATCTGAACCATTTACTCCAAGGACCTTGGCGAACATTTAGTTGAATGGTACTCCCTCTATAAACTAATATAAGAGTGTTTAGATCACTAAATAGTGATCTAAACGCTTTTATATTAGTTTATGAAGGGAGTATGTTTTTTGAATTACTTGAACTTTTTTTTACATTGTATAAACATTTTGAGAAAAATTACACATACTATTTTGCATGTCCACCGCACGCGCCAAAGGTCCTAATTTAACTAGTATAGTTCATCTGCCGAGTGTTTGCTTCACAGCTATGGGTAAGGTCGTTTTTGTGAGTGACTAAAATAATACAATGGACAAAATGAGCGATCCGGTAGTGATAAACCTGGACCGAGTTTTTCTTTTTTGAACGACCGAGTTCTTTTTTTGAACATCTCGTGAGGTGTTATATTTCCCTTTACACAGTTCGAACGCTGGTATTAATTCAATCTGTTCACAGAATCACAGCTGAGCCTAACCTCCGTAGAGTTGTCCCTTACTTTGACAACAAGCACAGTTCACGCCGCTTGAGCCACTGCATTGTCAAAGGGAAATGTTTAAAACCGGCGCGTCGGCCGAACCATTGCGCCGGTCGTTAACTCACGCATCGTAACTGTTTGTTGGACCCACACACCGCTTGGCTGCCTTATCTATTCAAATCATGTTGCGATGCGCTCTCCTCCACTCATTTTTCCGCTGCCCCCAAAACACATATGTGCCAGTTCTTATCTCTATCTGCATCGTCGCCGCCGCGGCACACAACTCCCATCTCCTACTGCAAACCATTGTTTCTCACCGATGCGAGAGTCGCCCCAGATTTTTGCGGTGAGCCAGCCACGGCGACGCCCGCCGTTGACTACTGCAAGCCACCAGCGCGGCCGCACAACTGCGCTTCCTCGCGCTGGAGTTAGTGTTGCCACCGCCGACGATGAGGCGGCCCATCTTTTGGTGCTGCAATCAGATGCGGCCATCGACGGCGGAGTTGCATTCGTGCACACTAGGCCTGCAACCGGAGTTCTTGGGAGCTGCAAGGTCAGTTCTTTTCTTGTGATGCTATTTTAGATGGAAGCGGAGCTTTTTTTTGCTGAACCTGAGTAAACTTTTGCTTCAAACGTTCACCGAAGTTTCTAGTTGCTCGTGTCATTTTTGCTGGAATTGTGGTTTTCTTTTGCTGGAACTAGTTTTTGGTTTTGCTTCATCTGACCACCAGTGTTTTGGAGAGCTTCAAGGTTGAGTTGTTGATGACGCGATTTTTGCTGGAAGCGGACCTTTTTTTTGCTGGAACCTGAGTAAATTTTTGCTTCAAACGTTAACCGAAGTTTCTAGTTGCTTGTGTCATTTTTGCTGGAACCGTGGTTTTCTTTTGCTGGAAGTAGTTTTTTGTTTTGCTTCATCTGACCACCGGTGTTTTGGAGAGCTTCAAGGTTGAGTTGTTGATGACACGCTTTTTGCTGGAATCTGCGCTATTTTTTGTTGGATCCAGGGTAAAATTTTGCTTTAAACATTTGACTAGATTTCCTAGTTGCTCAAATTGTTTTGCTGCAACCTGAGTTATTTTTGCTGGATCCACGAAAAAAATTTGCTTCAAACTTTTTACTGGTGTTCCTAGTTACTCAAATCGTTTTGCTCGAACCGGAGTTTTTTTTTGCTGGAACCATATTTCTGTTTTGCTTCAAGTGACCACCGAAGTTTTTTTAGGGGGCTGAGATGTGTTCTTCGCTGGAATATAGCGGTGCAGGTCGATGACGGCGATGAGCCAAAGTGCGGCGATGTGATGGGTGGCGACGTCGCGCGCACGGCTTGGTGGACCACGACGGACTATGATGGCCATCGTTTTAGCTTGGAGGACGCATCACCAGCGAGGATATGGCCCATGAGGGAAGAAAATAAGCGTAGACCAGATCTGACGGCTGGGGAATATTAAATAGACGGCTCTCGCACGACCGGCCGAACTATTGGGCCGGTGCGCCGGCGCCTATTAGTGGCCATTGTCAAATCGTCTTTATGCCTACCGAAGAGCGTACGTCATGCTAGATTCCAAAATCTCGCAAGTGACTCTCACGGGCTTTCTTGGTGACTAGCAGGTGTTTGGGTTAGCGTTGACTTCTAATTGAAAATTGCAAGCAGTAGGAAATTAGACATTTTCTAGAACATACTTCCTCCGTTCCTAAATATAAATTTTTGGAGAGATTCCACCATGGACTGCATACGGAAAAAAATGAGTGAATCTATACTTAAAATGCATCTATATACATCCGTACGTGGTTCATAATGAGATCTCTACAAAGACTTATATTTAGGAACGGAGGGAGTAGTTTACACTGACAAAATTATAACAGTGAAGAACAAATCAATAACGCCAAAAAGACGCACCAAGTTGTGTATATATATACTACATCTACACAGACCGTCATCTGGTGCAGTAAGAGCATCTCGAGCCGCGCCCCCAAGAGGCCCTCCCCAGACGTTTTTGCCCCGCCGGCGCCGAAAAAACGGCACAGTCGCGTCTCCAGAAGCCCGTTTTTCGCCGGCTCGGGCCAAAACTGGTGCCGACGGACCCAGGCCGAACCCGGCGCTCTGGGGGGGCGCCTGGGGAGCCGGCACAAGCGAAAAGGGTGCGTGGGTCCGTCCTGTCGGCGACTCGAGGGCCTCTTCCCGCCGTTTCTTGCCGCTTTTCCCCCGCTTCCCTCCCGCTCGCTCGCCTTCCTCCCGCCATTCCCCCTTCCTCCCGCCAAACTCCCTCCTGCTCGCCTTCCCAGTCGGCCGCCATGCCACCGAGGAAGTACGCCATGCCACGCGCGGCGGCAACCGCGACCGGCACCGTGGCCCAGCCGAAGCAGAGGAAGCCGAGGGCGCCGCCGTCCAAACCACCGGGCATGTCGAACGCCGAGTGGAGGGCGGAAGTTCAGCGACGCGATGCAGTCACCGCCGATCGGCGGAACAGGGCCATCGCCAAGAAGGCGCGCGACAACGCGGCGTGCGTGGCTGCGGCTGCCTCCTCATCGGTGGACCAAACGGGGATGATGAATCCACCCGACAGCCATGCCCAGTACGCGCCCTGGGGACAGCAAGGCGTTGATTCTCCGCAGCCATGGGGATCGCCGTCGCCCGGCTACACCGACGGCGACGCGCACAGTGGGTTCAACCCAAACGTAACCTCCCCCCATGGCCACCCGGCGACGCGCACACCCTCGCCCGCCTTCGCCGGCGTGCAGTACCCTCCATAAAACTACTCGCCGCCCGCCTACGCGTCCTCACCGACGCCCCCTTTCCGCCGTGGACCACTGCCCTTCTCGCACCTCGGCGACACCGATGAGACAGGAGCCGACATGGAGGACATCATCGCGACAGGTTCGACCGCGGCCGCCGCGTCTCCCGGGTTCGTCACCCAGGACGAGACGGTGGATCTCGGCGGCGGCATGGAGGCCGAGCTCGGCTACGTCTATGACGAGGACGTGCAGGAGGCACAGGAACCCGAGGAGGAGGAGGAGGAGGAGGAGCCGGCGCCTGATCCGACGAAGGGGCGCAAGAAGAAGAAGAAGCGGACGGCCAGGCCAGGCGAGCCGCGCATCAAATGGACGTCCAAGGAGGAGGAATGCCTCGCCGAGGCATGGAAAGTCGTCTGCCTCGACCAGACCACCGGCACGAACCAGAGCTTCGAGACGTACTGGGACCGCATCAAGGCCGAGTTCGACGAGCGAAAGCTCGTCGACCCCTACTTCAAAGGCATGTACATGCAGTGCGGCTCCAAGGCGATGGCGAACCATTGAGGGCGTATCCAGAGGGCGTGCAACAAATGGCATGGTATCGTCGAGGAGGTCGCGGCTCTCCCGGAGAGCGGCGCCAGCGTTGAGGATCAGGTATGCCACGCTGTTCGCCCGCCTCTCTTCGTCGTCTACGCCTGCCAACTGTTTGTTCCTCCGCGGAGTTGTTGCGCATGTTCGCCATGTATCGGCGTGACAACCTCGACACCGACTTCAAGTACCTCCACGTTTACAAGTGCATTGATAAGTGCGAGAAGTGGGCGGAAGTCCGGCGCACCCTCGACAAGGCCAAGGAGACATACAAGCCGGACGCGACGACTTCGGGCGCATCAGAGGGGCGGCCGGACGGCCACAAAGGGGCCAAAAAGGGGAAACAAGCCGACGCTGCTACCACGCGAGTGCAGCAGTCCATCGAGCATTGCCTCGCCGACGCACAAACCCGGGCCGTCCTGCGTAAAGAGAAAACCACGGCGCGGTGGTCGTCGTTGATGACGAACATCGCCATCAAGCTCGACCTGCTCCGGACCAACGTCGACCTGCTCCGGACCAACGTCGCCGCGAAGAAGAGGAACACCGACATGGCTTTTCTGATGGGCGGGGCGGACATGCTCCAGAGCAACGACGAGCAGCTCAAGGCGTGGTACATGGCGGAGCGCGGCCTCATCCTGAACCAGCTGCCGACAACGCCAACTCCCGCAACCACGGCCACGCCGATGCCAAGCCCGAATGATGACGCCTCCACGTCGCCGCCCAGCAGTATCGAAGCCGCGCCGACACCGCCCAGCACCGAAGCAGCTCCAACACCGCCGAGCCCGCGCACGCCGACTCCGCCGACGCCTGGAGCCGACCCCGCCGAGTGATTCGTTGCGCACGCGCGGCGCTCTGTTTTTGTATGCCAGACTACATCCGATCGCCGAACTGTGACTTGTGATCGCCGGATTTGTGGCGTCTTTTGTGAGAGGGAACGACCAAGTTCAAATTTCCCGCATCCTGGGGACGGCGCATGGGGGCGTGACTGGGAGATAGGCCGCCCCCAGGGGCCGAGCTAGCACCGGTTCGCCCCCAGCCGCTCCTTTTAGGCGCCCTGGGGGCCGAACGGCTGGAGATGCTCTAATGGGGCAGGTGCTGGTCCCACCGATGTCGGTTGTCAATCGATCTGGTGCAGTACTTTTTGTTTGCGTGCATCGTATGGCAAAACGAAGAACTTGAGAACCATCAGTCAATTTTTTATGCCAAATCAATGGCGCCTAATATTACATGCGGTTAGAAGAAAAAAAATGCTATTTTCGGTTAATTAGTAGTACCAAACCATACAATTAGCAGATACCATGGCATTGACAATGCTTTGGTACTATTTTAGTCCTGCTTGGACAATTATAAACTATGTTTCCAATGTCTCAGCAAAACATAAAATGCATCAATATCGTAAGTGCCATGCTTCAACTATCAAAAAATTATGCTTCGCAATACAAGAACATACTCTACATACCAGAGAATCATGATGCATGGTTTGTAACGTTGGAAGCACGTTTACATCACCATGGAAACAATTATGAAATGAAAGGAGGAATGTGTGATTATATGGACCCGGGGTGAATATCCGGATCATATACAGCAGCGTCATCAAAGGAAGTTTGCGATTATTGGAAGCATATTTCTATATAATCGAAGCAAAATTTCATTGCATCAGAATCACCTTTGATCACGCCCAAGTAATTAATTAATTTCCTTAAAATATGCAATAATTGTTTCCATAAAGTCATGACCGAAGAGGGATTGCCGGAACCTAGCATGTATGGTAAGAGCATCTCCAGTCGCGCCCCCAATAGCCCCCCCCCCCCGTAGGCCACTTTTTCATCGCCGACGCCGAAAAATCGGCCCAGCCGTGCCCCAGGACTCATTTTTCCGCCGGATTGGGCCGAAACTGGCGCCGGTAGACCCAGGGCGAACCCGGCGCGTTGGGGGGCGCCTGGGGCGCCGGACGAAGCGAAAAGGCGCATGGGTCCTGCTTGTCGGCGAGTGTCTTCCTTTTCCCGCCGTTTCCTCCCCCACTTCCCTCCATCCCCCCTTTCTCCCGACATTCCTCTCGCTGCGCGCCACCATGCCGCCGAAGAAATACACAGCCACCAGGCCCGCCGTTGCCGTGGATGCCGATGCCCCGCCGCCGAAGTAGAGGAAGCCGAGGGCACCGCCGTCAAAGCCGCCTGGGATGTCGAACGCCGAGTGGAAGGCGGACATCGTACGGCGGGCGGCCGCCACCACCGACCGGCGGAACAAGTCCAAGAAGTAGCAAGAGCGTGCCGCAGTGGCGGCGGCTAGCGCCCGGATGATGCCTTCTCCTGGTCATCATCAGGTCGCCTGGAGCCAGCCGAGCGTCGGGTCGCCAGCCAGCTTTACGCCTCCGCCCCAGCCATGGGGGTGCGCTCCGTCCCCTGGCTATGGCGACGGTGACGTCCACGGTGGGTTCAACCCCAACACCGCCTTCTCGCATGGGCAGCGCACGCCGTCTCCCGCATTCACCGGCGTCCAGTACCCCCCGTACAACTACTCTCTACGAGATTACGCCGCCTCCCCGGCGCCGCCGCCGACGAATTTGCTTCGTGGTGCCCTGCTCTACTCGCAGGCCTCATCGTCGCAACACGGCGGCGAGGAGTCGACGGACGCCGACATGGATGACATCATCACGAGCGGCTCGGTGATAACCCTAAACCGTAAGGGATCGAGATAGTCTTCGCGGGTAAGAATAACCCAATTTATTGATTCGACACACGGGGAGCCAAAGAGTATTTACAAGCTTTAACAGTTGAGTTGTCAATTCAACCGCACCTGAAATATACTAACTTGCAACAAAAGATAAGTGGTAACAGTGATATGATAGTGATGATAGTAATAGTAAAAGTAAACAGTAAAAGTAAATAGCAATAGTAAATGGCAAAAGTAGCAACTAGTGACAAGCAAGGTTTAAAATATTGTAGGCTAGGGAGATGGATGGTTGGGCGTTGCATGGATGAGATAGATTCTAACTTGGGGCACGGCACACGGAAAAGTAATGATCATCTAGGCAAATATCAAACATTAGGCATGTATCCCGTAGGTAGTTGTACGTGCTTGCAATAAGAACTTGCACAACATCTTTTGTCCTACCATCCCGCTACGAACTGGGCCAAAAGGAACTAATGGATATTAAGGTGCTCCTGTCAAAGAGCACCAGAACAAAGCAATGAACTCAATGGATACATGTAATCCTCAAACTACGGACCATCCCCTTTGGTGTCCCAAGCTGTCACTTTTGGGATCGCCGGTTTCGAACCGTAACAGGTGCATACAACTCATAGATAGGATCAAGAACACAAATATATTCATGCAAACACATATGGTTCAGATCTGAAATCATGGCACTCGGGCCCTAAGTGTCAAGCATTAAGAATAACAAGTTGTAGCAAAGATGATAAACACCATACTAGATGATAGGCAACATGCCCCCAACAATCTGACGAACTATTACATGATCTAACTCATCCAATCCCTACCATCCCCTTCGCCTACAGCAAGGGAATTACTCACACATGAAGGGGAAAGTCATGGAGGGATGATGGAGTGGTGATGATGATGACGATGGCGACGATCTCCCCTCTCCGGAGGCCAAATCAGCCTCCAGATTAGCCCTCCCGAAGAAGAAGAGAGGGTGGCGGCGGCTCCGCGACGAAAAACAACGAAAGAACTTCCGATCTGGGTATTCTGCGTCGGGAGGAAAAATACGGGCTAAAGTAGGGCACCAGGGGGTGTGGGCCCCACCCAGGCGCCCCCCCGGCGCGGCCGGGGGGGGGGGGGGGGAGCGCCCACAGGGCGCCTGGGCACCCCCTGGCCCCCCTCTGGCCCCACTTCTGGCATTTGGTTTCTTCGGGTGCGTGGATTTTTCGTGATTTTTCTGAGATGCTTAAAAATCCGTTTTCCTGCACACAAATAAACCATACAGGCAGCTCTGCTGAAAACAGCGTCAGTCCGGGTTAGTTTAGTCCAAATCATGCAAGAATGAGGTCAAAACAATATCAAAAGTGTTTGGAAAAGTAGATACGTTTGAGACGTATCAACTCCCCCATGCTTAGCATATTGTTTGTCCTCAAGCAATTCAGTTCAACGAACTGGACGCGACAAAGAAAACTTTGACAAACTCTTTTGCTTCATTAGATGTATATAAGCATGTACTACGAAAAGAGTTCAGCGAGTATTAAAACAGTACTTATGAGAACAATGCAAGGAGCAATCCTTCTTTCGAGTGATCAGTCACAAATAATTAAGAGTAAATAATATATTACTGAGAATCAAGACAAGATCACTTTGCACATAGCTTGAGCATATTAAGGTGGTATCTCGCTAGCCTCCATGAGTGAAGCAAAACATAAATGCAGAGACTCCTCCAGAGTTTTAAAGGAGACTAGAGCTAAGAATTTCAGAATAAATCATATCACAAGTATGCAGAAGACAATGTAATACTTTGGGACAATGCACATTACACTCAGAATGACAATTATGCTCTCCTAGTCAGTGCTTTGAAGAAAGAAGGTGAGACTCTCGAACCGTGGCTTTTATTGGCAAAGTTGAAAACCCGTGATCGGAAACAAAAACTAAACATGTATCAGAGCTCTTGGTTTTATAAACAGAAGTAAACAGGTTTTGAGAGGTGCATATTTCGTCAACGAATGCTAGCAGATAACTCAATCACCTTTTAAGCTAGACAAGTCTCAAGGAACAGCTCCCGCATGAGGACGATCACATCCTCTTAATCTCCTTTGTTTATCACTGCCAAAGTTTTCTGATTTCTCATGAACAAAGCGTGAAGGAGGGTTTGTTTGTTATATTATCTTTTCGAGCCGGGCGCACTCAATGCCAGTTCCTTTTCATATTAGGGGCTTGCACATTATGCATGCAATCCAGGGGTGAAACTTGTCCAACTTAAAAAGATTATGAATTAACTACTACTTCCTCATGAGCTAAAACATAGGCACAAAAAGAGAAATGCTTTTGATTAATTTCGAGATGGTACATGAAAGTCTTCGTTAGGAATGGCAGTTAAATACCATGTATAGGAAGGTATAGTGGACTCATATGGCATAACAGGTTTAGAGGTTTTGGATGCACAAGCAGTCATTCCGCTTAGTACGGGTGGAGGTTTAGCAAAAGACTGGGAAGCGACCAACTAGAGAGCAATAACGGTCATAATCATGCAGAGCGACAAAGCAACATTGAATCGGGCATGAAAGTGATATAACTATTCTAAAACTCAAAGATCATCAAGGCAAAGTAGACTTTTAGTCTTAAACATGTGTAAGCATGTGCCAAGTCAATCCAAAAATTCTCTAAAGGGAAATACCACCTTAGTATACCAGACTATGAACAGTGCAATGCATGTAGATCATTTCAATAACACATTATATACTCTAGTTATTTGAGACTAGCCACAAGGAAAGCATGAACCAGTGGAAGAGCATTGTAAACATAGCACTATGTCGCTACAAGCTGGTCTCTAGATCATAAGTACAGGCATATGTACAAAAGTAGAAACAATAAGAGTTCATATCGGTCTTCCTTGTTGCTTCCTTTCAGTCGATCTTCGTCATTACTGCTTGTCACTCGCATGATCAAACGTAGGAAATATAATCAAATGCCATCACGGACTCGAGCTGATCTCTGAAAACAAAGCAAACTAAAGAGAGAAAGGAAATCTTTTTGGGTTTTTCAAAGGTTGAATAAAAGCAAAAGAAAGAGAAAATCTTTTTGTTGTTTTTGCCAATGTTCAAGAAATCGTTAACTGGTAGCTGCTCGGTCGGTTTAGGAGTAGCGATTAATCGGTGAATCAGCCTATTAACTGGATTAATCGGTCAACCATTAATCGGTAGATTGAATAGGAACTTGCCAACATATATCAAGATTTTTTATGTATTATACCATACTCCCAAGATCACAAATAGGTAGTATACTAAAACATGCTTCCTTACACATATGAAAATCATAGAGAGGAGGTACAATTATTAATCCTAGCTATTAAGGAGCGGGATCGGGATGGAAGGGGTTACGGGTCAAAAATTTGGGCTTTGTTTGCCCACCTATTAATGAGCCGGCAGGGATTAATCGGCATGACAACTGATTAATCGGTCTAACTGGCCAATTAATCGGCCCGACAAGTTAACTCGATGAATAGGTGTTATTCAATTCGGCCATGCGGTGAGTAGCGATTAACTGGCCGGTTAACTGATTAATCGGGTGAATTCTTGAACAGTGGTTTTTGCAAAGAGAGAAACAAAGAAGAACGGGCAAAAACTTCGAAAAGATCAAAGCGAATCAAACGGATAATACAATGAAAAAGTGAGAAGGGCACGTACTCCCCCAAGCTTAGGCTTTTGGCCTAAGTTGGTAGCAGCTACTACCCCCAGGAGCCTCCTGCTCCAGGGGTATGGTGGTGAGACCAAGGGTCGTAGAAGGATGCTGGCGCGTACACCGAACTCCTCGGAGTCTCCCACGAGGAAGGTTCCGAACGCCAAATAGAGGTAGACCTTTCACCAAACTCGGTGGCGGTCTCTTCCTGAAAATGTGGTATCTCACCGTGCCTCTCCTCGTTGGGCACAACCCCCTCCATGGGGTTATGGAACTGATGCTGGACCATGAACTCATCGAACTGGACAACATCAAAGGACCATCCGTTCCTGAGGTGAGGAAACAAGATACTGGAGATCTTCGACCGATGAATATCCCTCGTACCCATGCTACAGAGAGAGTTGATGACGGTTTTCAGCTCGGAGGGCCGAGAGGCCATCCTTGCTGTCCTCCCAACGTTCGGAACACCTATTACTTCACAAAAATTTCCCAAAGTCATGGTGATAAGATCATTATAAATTTTAAACTCAATAGCACCTGAATCAGGATTATATCTAAAACTGTTAATGAAACCGGAGGTGAGTTTCTGATACTGAGTAACACGGCTGGTGACGAGCCGTGTCAAACCTGTATTAGCACAAAGATTATGAAACTCATCCTTGATTCTCGTAGCTTCCATGAATTCATCTCATTGATATGTCATTGCACGTGCTGGACTTGTGTCTTCCAACAACTCCAGGGGCACATGATCCTCATTATAGCTCACCCTAGCAGTCGATGGTGAAGCTGCGGCTCTAGTGACTCGATCGGAGTGTGCGGGCCTCCTCTTCTCAAGCCATCCTTTTGCCCTTCCTAACAAACTCATTTCTGAAATTTTTTACAATTCACAAAAACGTGGATTAAAACAAAGTGAGCTAAGGCAAACTACTCAACTCACTTGCCCAAGGCATAAACTTGCATCAAAACTTGGAAAATAACTTTCTACACATGCATGCAAGCTCATCTCTACAGCACCAAGAACTACTAAATACTCACAAATGAGGCCACCAATCAAAAATCTAATTGGAGGGGTGGAGGAGTCACATACCAATGAGTATTTGCTCAAAATTTCAGCTCAAATGATGGGCTGTAGAGAGAGATCGAAGAATCGCCTCCAAGAACAGCAAGAACAAGACCAGAACTCGGGTTTCTGGAAAAAGAGAGAGAGAGGGGAAGAAGAAGTACCTGGAGGGGGGTCCCGTGGGCCCCAGGCGCCCTGTGGGCGCGGCCAGGGGCTGGGCCGCGCCAGCTGGCCGCCTGGGCCACTGGTGGCCCCCCTGGGCTGGCCCCAGGACTTTCCGGGTCTCTCCCGTTGTGGAAATTTTTAATATAATTTTTCTGGAATTTTTCTGAAAACTTCACTGTTGAAATTTTTTCGAAGTTCAAAAAGCTGCGAAACTCTCTGAAAACTTGAAGCAGTTAGTAGTATTGTGAAGCTTCAAAAACATAGATACTTGGTACAACAAGTAGGACAACGCTAAAAACAAATGAAAACATAGCAAGCTCAACTTTTTA
The DNA here is from genome assembly GCA_902687465.1 of Secale cereale. NCBI lineage: Eukaryota > Viridiplantae > Streptophyta > Magnoliopsida > Poales > Poaceae > Secale > Secale cereale. The sequence goes on from LR738714.1 coordinate 658,452,935, forward strand.
TCCATATAAAACATGTTCACAAGTAAGGTTGATCAAGTCTTACCAACAAACAAGCGATATATAGAGCAAAAAGTCTCACCTCCTACAAAGTAATCACTGAACTTTTACCTTGATGGACATTGTCCCTACCATGATAGTTTTGTATTTATGAGGCACATGCAGTGGACAGTCCCATTCTCCAATTTTCACGGTCTCGATATTCTCTATAGAGTTGAGGGCATGCCTCCTGTCGGTCTTCTTTGGAAAATATACCGTGTGTTCTTTATCATTCACATGAAAGGTAACCTTCCCTTTGTTGCAATCAATAATAGCACCTGCGGTGTTAAGGAAAGGTCTACCAAGAATAATGGACATGCTCCCATCCTCGGGCATGTCAAGCACAACAAAATCAGTAAGAATTAAACAATTAGCAACTTCAACTGGAACATCCTCACAAATACCTATTGGAACAGCGGTTGACTTGTCAGCCATCTGAAGGGAGATATCTGTAGGAATTAGTTTCTCTAAATAAAGCCTCTCGTAAAGAGAGAGAGGCATAACACTCACTCCCGCTCCAAGATCACACAAAGCAGTTTTGACATAATTATTCTTTATGGAGCAAGGAATGGTGGGTATACCTGGATCACCGAGCTTCTCAGGAATCTTTCCGCTGAAAGAATAGTTAGCAAGCATAGTAGATATTGCATCATTAGGAACTTTTTTTTTGTTAGTGACAATATCTTTCATATATTTTGAATAAGGGAGTAACTTAATAGCATCAGTCAAAGGAATTTGAAGAAAAAGAGGTTTAATCCATTCACAAAACTTATTATAATGCTCTTCTTCTTTAGATTTGATGGACTTACCTGGAAAGGGCATGGGTTTCTGTACCCATGGTTCTTTCTCCTTCCCATGTTTTCTTGCGATGAAGTCTTCTTTAGTGTACCTCTTACATTTGTCAGGTGCTTCTTCTTCTCGAACTTCAGGCGGATCATTCTTCTCATTATCATTACCTTCAGGTTCAGCACCGTCTTCAGTCTCAGCATCGGAAATAGATACACTGTTGGGATCAATAGCTGGCTCTTCATCTGCAATAGGATCATTAGAATTGCCAGTCTCTTTATGTTTCTTCTTCTTATTTGGAGAGACAATAATTTCTTCTTCCTGCATTTGAGAATCTTGCTCGATTCTCTTCGGATGTCCCTCTGGATAAAGAGGATCTTGAGTACTAGTTCCTCCTCGGGTCTTAATCCCAAAAGCCTGCAATTTATCTTGTTTGGCATTGTTAGCAAGTAAATCTCTTTGCACATTAGAAATTTGATCAAGCTGAGTTTGAACCATATGAAAATGCTTCACAAGACATTGAACATCATTAACTGTTCTATCTAAAACACCAAGCAATTTTTTGATAGCAAGGGAATTATCATGCAACTGACTTTCTATCCTCTCATTAAAATGATTCTGTTTCATAATAAAATTATCAAACTCATATAAACATTTATCAGGAGGTTTACCATGAGGGATGTCACTTGCGTTGAAATCTAAAAGAGAGTGTACCTCTACCATAGGAGGGTGAGTGGTAGGCTCACACAGCTTCTCAATAGGGGGTAGATTCTTCACGTCTTCAGCTTTAATACCTTTCTCTTTAATAGACTTCTTTGCTTCTCGCATATCCTCGGGGCTTAGAACAAACATGCCCCTCTTCTTTGTTGGTGGAGGTGGTTCAGGGACGGACCAATCTTCATGGTTTTTGGCAATCCTGCCCATCAGATCTTCCGCATCGTCTGGTGTTATTTTCCTGAAAACACAACCAGCACAACTGTCCAAATAGGACCTAGATTCATCAGTTAGACCAGCATAGAATATATCAATTAATTCATTCTTAGGAATTTCATGTCCTGGTCTAGCCCGAATCAAACCGCAGTACCTCCCCCAAGCTTTAGGGAGGGACTCATCCTGCAACTGTTTAAAGTTATAAATTCTTTGTAAAGCAGCATGTTGCATGTGAGTAGGAAAGTACTTATCAACAAAAGAGTGAGCTATGTCCTGAGGACTCTTAATAGAACCGCATGGGAGTGAATCATACCTTGCTTTAGCACCTTCCTTCAACGAGAAAGGAAGAAGCTTGGTCACATAAAAGTAGCGTATCTTTTCATCTGTGGTAAACAGGCTACCTAACTCACCGAGTTTAGTCAGGTGTGCAATAGCATCATCATTTTCTCTGCCATAAAAGGGGTCAGCTTCAACCATAGGTATAAGTGAAAGATCAACAGAGAAATCAAAATCAGGATCATCAATGCATATAGGAGATGCAGCAAACTCAGGATTAGGAATGGTTTTGTTTTTCAAAGAGTGTTTTTCAAATATTTTCTTAATAACTTCAGGGTCAGAGCCAGCAAACTCTGTCAGTTCCCTGCATAGATCTTCATCAAGTATATAGTAATCATCATCAATGAGCCTCTCTTGGAGTTTACTCAAATCAGGATAATCATAAGTTTCACCAATAGGGTAGCGAGTAACAGGAAGTTCAATTCCATATTTTTCAGCAGCAGCAGTAATTTGTTTCTCAAGAGCATAACCAAGCGAACTAATATCATTATCAAAAGTAGTAGAAGCATCATCAAGAGTATCAGACGTAATAACAGATTCAGTAGGAGCATCATGTGGTGGTGGTGAGGCAAACTTGCTCATAACAGAAGGTGAATGAAGCGTAGCACTAGTGCTCAGAGCAGTACCTCTTCTTGTAGTGGATAGTAAGATCGGAACCTTGGGGTCTCCTTTCTTACCCATAGTGAATAAAGTGCAGCAGGTAGAATACCTCAAGTAGACTTGTAAATATTGCTATGCTCCCCGGCAACGGCGCCAGAAAATGGTACTTGATAACCCTCAACCGTAAGGGATCGAGATAGTCTTCGCGGGTAAGAATAACCCAATTTATTGACTCGACACACGGGGAGCCAAAGAGTATTTACAAGCTTTAACAGTTGAGTTGTCAATTCAACCGCACCTGAAATATACTAACTTGCAACAAAAGATAAGTGGTAACAGTGATATGATAGTGATGATAGTAATAGTAAAAGTAAACAGTAAAAGTAAATAGCAGTAGTAAATGGCAAAAGTAGCAACTAGTGACAAGCAAGGTTTAAAATACTGTAGGCTAGGGAGATGGATGGTTGGGCGTTGCATGGATGAGATAGATTCTAACTTGGGGCACGGCACACGGAAAAGTAATGATCATCTAGGCAAATATCAAACATTAGGCATGTATCCCGTAGGTAGTTGTACGTGCTTGCAATACGAACTTGCACAACATCTTTTGTCCTACCATCCCGCTACGAACGGGGCCAAAAGGAACTAATGGATATTAAGGTGCTCCTATCAAAGAGCACCGGAACAAAGCAATGAACTCAATGGATACATGTAATCCTCAAACTACGGACCATCCCCTTTGGTGTCCCAAGCTGTCACTTTTGGGATCGCCGGTTCCGAACCGTAACAGATGCATACAACTCATAGATAGGATCAAGAACACAAATATATTCATGCAAACACATATGGTTCAGATCTGAAATCATGGCACTCGGGCCCTAAGTGTCAAGCATTAAGAATAACAAGTAGTAGCAAAGATGATAAACACCATACTAGATGATAGGCAACATGCCCCCAGCAATCTGACGAACTATTACATGATCTAACTCATCCAATCCCTACCATCCCCTTCGCCTACAGCAAGGGAATTACTCACACATGAAGGGGGAAGTCATGAAGGGATGATGGAGTGGTGATGATGATGACGATGGCGACGATCTCCCCTCTCCGGAGGCCAAATCAGCCTCCAGATTAGCCCTCCCGAAGAAGAACAGAGGGTGGCGGCGGCTCCGCGACGAAAAACAGCGAAAGAACTTCCGATCTGGGATTTCTGCGTCGGGAGGAAAAATACGGGCTAAAGTAGGGCACCAGGGGGTGTGGGCCCCACCCAGGCGCCCCCCCGGCGCGGCCCAGGGGGGGCGCGCCCACAGGGCGCCTGGGCACCCCCTGGCCCCCCTCTGGCCCCACTTCTGGCATTTGGTTTCTTCGGGTGCGTGGATTTTTCGTGATTTTTCGTGGATTTTTCTGAGATGCTTAAAAATCCGTTTTCCTGTACACAAATAAACCATACATGCAGCTCTGCTGAAAACAGCGTCAGTCCGGGTTAGTTTAGTCCAAATCATGCAAGAATGAGGTCAAAACAATATCAAAAGTGTTTGGAAAAGTAGATACGTTTGAAACGTATCACTCGGCTGCGGCCGCCGCTTCCCCTGGATTCGTCGAGGAGCTCTACGAAGCCACCGATGTGGGCTCCGAGCAGGACTTCGCCGCCGAGGACATCGATGCAGCCGTCATTTGATGCACTCTCGCCTCCCGTTTTTATTCTCTACGCCGAACTATGTGCCGAACTGAGATGATCGTCGAGCTGTGGCGAGTGGTCGCCGAACTATGGCGTTTTTTTATAGCGGCAACTGCAGATTTAAAAAACCCGAAAAAGCGCCGGGGGTGCCTTGGGAGCCGAACGGCTGGAGATGCTCTAATTAAGCCCACGTAAGCTGATTGATTTGTAGTTTGGAAAGTCTTACGAGATGGACAGCATGCTGCCTTGCTACATCCGCCATTCATTCAAGATTGCATCCAACGGCCTAGGACTGGTCTGATACGAAGCAAAAAATCAGTAGTCTGATGCCTAGTGCTTCTCGAAAAGAAACATACTAATTGATTGTATGCAAAATATTAGAGTTAAGTGGCGATTTGATTTGCAGCAATTAATATTAGGCGACTCTCCAGGGTACATGCATGATTTCTCTTTTGGCTGGAGCGGTTACTGATGATTTTACTGATATAGGTATTAATATTAGGCGTCTTTCTATATTTAGCTGATATATTACCAATCAATAGGATTCATATACCCTGTACTGTGTATAATCCTAGCTAAAGGTTAATTTAATGGCCAGCACTGGGCGCGGGTGCGCCGGCCGAATCGTTCGGCCGGTCGAGCCCCAGCCACTAGATGTGAGCTGCGCAGCCTTTGGATCTGGTAAAAAAAAAACGCCCAACAGCTTCTTCCTCGCGTGGTCAGGCTAGATCCACATCCCTCGCTCGGGGGAGCGCGCGCGGCGGCTCCTGCCCCCTCCGGTGTCTATCCTCGTCGCCGGGCCCTCGCCGGCCTTCCTCATCGCCGGTTCCCGCCCTCGCCGGCCGTCCTCGTTGCTGGTCCCCACCATCCCGGCCATCCTCGTCGTCGCCTCGACCCATGCAACAGATCTACCTGCGGCTGCAGCTCTTGACGGCGATGGTTGTAACTCTGCCTCCGCCCTCGCCGTTGGTGCTGGCTGTAGGGGATTGCATCAACGACGGCCGCCAGTTAATCAACGCCGTTTGAATGGATGTAGCAAAAAATTCACCGGAGTAGCAAAAAACAACTACGGTTGCAGCAAAAATCTTCTCGCCGCCGTCGCGAGGTCGCAGCTCCGCCTAGATGGACGTAGCAAAAACCTTCGGCGGTAGTAGCAAAATCCTATTATGGTTGCAGCAAATCGTCGTCGCCGTCGCGAGGTCGCAGCTCCGCCTTGATGGATGTAGCAAAAAACTTTGCCGGTGGTAGCAAAAATCGGCTACGGTTGAAGCTTTATTATCTACGGTTGAAGCTTTTTGCGACACCTTGAAGCTTTTTCCCTGTTGACAGTAGCCAGCCCCTGGCATCGGCATTTCCGCGTTTGAAGCTTTTTTCAACGCCGAGTGAAGCTTTGTGCGATGCCGGATGTAGCCTTTTATTGTGGCAGTGGTTGGTTCCAGCATCTGTCGCCGCTGGTTGAAACTTTTCGCCGCATCGGTTGTAGCTTTTCAGAACGCCGGTTGTAGCAAAAATGCGATGCAGTTGTAGCAAAAATCAGCTATGGTTCCAGCTCGCTTGTTGGTTGAAGCAAAAACCAACTGCGGTTCTAGCTTTTGCTTTGGACGAAGAAGCAGATAAGGCAACGATTGGGTGTGGACCATATACATACATGTCGCTCGGGGTAGGAGGGACGCTCACTCGCGTGGCCGCGACCGGCCGGGCGTTCGGCCGGTCCGTCGTTCCTAAACACTTTCCTAATTTAATCTGATGTTCGCACCAATGAAAATACCAAACATTTTCTGAATAACATGCATGATTGCCCTGTGTAACATTCAAAATTTTGTCCTTTACATTTTTCTTGAATTAAAGTTTACCAAATTTAGGATAAATCTTATTTTCTATATTTTTAGGATTGGTTAGATGCCGACAGAAACTAGCTACTTGATCAAAGGGTGTGCCTAGGGCTATGTGACATAACTATGTCACATCTATGTTCATGGTGGTTACTCAAAAAAAAAAATCTAACTTCGTTTTTTTTGAGACACAAAAAAAAACAAATCTAACTTCGTGGCATCACCTCTTTGTGGCTTTTCTTTGTTTCCTTTTTGTCGTCCAAGCCAGTCTGCTCGCATGGGCCTAGCCCAGCGCGCCTCACACGCTCGCTAACTGGCACAGTTCGATCGCTACCTCCTCTAGCTAGCCTAGCATACGTAGTAATATAATTTATGTTTTTCTTTTCTTTTCTCTTTTTCAGGTTTAGTTTGTCTGCTAGTTTGTCTTCTAGTTTTTTAATCCTTTATGTATTTTTATGTGTTTTGGACATTGTTCTAATATATGTTATCGAAATATGTATGTGGCAATCATGTGAAAGATTGTAAAACAGCCACACGATCTCATCAACGTCCGCGGACACGATTCTGTCGATCCCGCCTGGCACCCTGATCGAACCGCACCGTTCTACTGTAAAACACTCAAGAAATATGCATGTGGCAATCATGTGGCAGATTGTAAAACTGCCACACGATCTCATCAACGTCTGCGGACATGATGAGATAATTTTTTTGTAATAGCATGGTAATATACACATTGCAGACTTGATAACTTATGCCCAAAACATCACGATAATTTTTGACCCGGGAAAAAATACCGTCGAAACAATACTCTGGTTTTTTTTTTTTTTTGTAAAAGCATGGTTTTGAAGCAACCCAGACCTATTAACTTACCAACAAAATCATGTTGATTTTTTACACGAGACTTCTTTGTTTGAAAAATGCACGGTAATTTCTATGTAAATAACATGGTGATATAAGCTCCAATAACCGATAAGTTAGATACAAACATGGAAACTTTTTGACCCAGGAAACTTTTTGTTGAAAAACACATCGTCACTAGTTTATGTGTAAATAGTATGCTAATATACCTCCCACTTAATCGATAATTTACAAACAAAACACCGCGAGAACATTAACCAAGGAATGAAAAAGCTGTTCAAAAATATACTCGCGATAACTTTTGTGAAATAGCATGCTAATAACCGTTCACGTGATAACTTCCGTACAAACAACGCAGTAAATTTGACGAAGGGGGGAACAGTTGTTGGAAAACATACCCTGGTAATTTTTATGTAAATAGCATGGTTATATAAGAATTCCATACTGATAACTTAAGTACAAACACCGTCCTGACATATTTTTAAGAAGGAAAAAGTTGCTGAAAAATATAGCACGGTAACTTGGTATTATAAGAATTCCATATCATATAACTTAAGTACAAACACCGCGGTAACATTTTTTACCAAGGAGGACAAAGTTGCAGAAAAGTATAACACGATAATTTCTATGTAAATTGCATGGTATAAGAATTTCATATTTGATAACTTAAGTACAAACACCGTGGTAAATTTTTTACCAAGGAGGAAAAAGTTGCTGAAAAATATAGCACGTTAACTTAAGTACAAACAACACGGTAACATTTTTGTACAAGGACAAAAAAGTTCCAAAAAAAATAGCACGGTAATTTCTATGTAATTAGCATGGTAATAGACGAACCCCATACCTGATAAATTAAGTACAAACACTGTGGTAACATTTGACCAAGAGGGAAAAAATTGTTGAAATACATACTCGAGAACTACTACGTAAGCCATATGGTAATATGCGAACCTCATATTAGATAACTTAAGTACAAACACTATGGTGTTTGCATCTGAAAAATGAGAGAAGGGGACGCCCGAGTTTATGAACTATATGAACCGGTGTAAAACGTCCAGAAAAAAGTTCCAAATCCCGGACAAGTGAGTCTGTCTGTTTGAGTTTCCAGTTTCATTCGATCTCATATCAGGAAGGTACAAGTAGTGTGTAAGTTTAAAGAAATCAATTATGATGCGTAGCCTAGTTGGTTGTTGTTGCTTAATTAGTTGTAGTAGTTGTGGGTTTGATTCCCCTCCCACTGCATTTTTATATCTTTTTCTCAAACTGCAAGCGTGTGTACGCAGAACCGGGACGGGCCCGCCCCAGCGGTGTTAGCCGGGTGGCCGAGAAAAAATGGGGAGAAGGGAGGGGT